>JANJGN010000032.1:3571617-4093566 GCA_026770705.1 Isurus oxyrinchus | reverse complement strand
ATACACCCCATCCTCATTCCAAATACACAACCCCATCCCGCACTCCACTCCCCATCCACACACCCAATACACCCCATCCTCACTCCAAATCACCCATCCACACTCCAATACATTCCATCCTCACTCCAAATACACCCCATCCTCACACCAAATACACTCCATCCACACTCCAAATACATCCTTCCTCATTCCAAATTCACAACCCATCCTCACTCCAAATACACTCCATCCACACTCCCAAATACATTCCATCCTCACCACCAATACACCCCATCCTCACTTCAAATACACCCCATCCTCACTACCAAAAACACCCCCATCCTCACTCCAAATACACTCCATCCTCAATCCAAATACATTCCATCCTCACTCCAAATACACTCCATCCTCAATCCAAATACATTCCATCCTCACTCCAAATACACCCCATCCTCATTCCAAATACACCCCATCCTCACTCCAAATACACCCCATCCTCACTCCAAATACACTCCATCTCTCAATCCAAATACATTCCATCCTCACTCCAAATACACCCCATCCTCACTCCAAATACACTCCATCCTCACTCCAAATACACACCATCCTCACTCCAAATACATCCCTTCCTCATTCCAAATTCAACCCATCCTCACTCCAAATACAACCCCATCCTCATTCCAAATACACCCCATCCTCACTTCCAAATACACCCATCCTCACTCCAAATACTTCCCCATCCTCATTCCAAATACACTCCATCCTCACTCCAAATACACCCCATCTTCACTCCAAATACACCCCATCCTCACTCCAAATACACTCCATCCTCACTCCAAATACACCCCATCCTCACTCCAAATACACCCCATCCACACACTCCATATACACTCCATCCTCACTCCAAATTCAACCCATCCTCATTCCAAATACACCCCATCCTCACTCCAAATACACTCCATCCTCACTCCAAATACATCCCTTCCTCATTCCAAATTCAACCCATCCTCACGTCCAAATACACCCCATCCTCACTTCAAATACATCCCATCCTCATTCCAAATACACCCCATCCTCATTCCAAATACACCCCATCCTCACTTCAAATACACCCCATCCTCACTCCAAATACACTCCATCCTCACTCCAAATACACTCCATCCTCACTCCAAATACATCCCTTCCTCATTCCAAATTCAACCCATCCTCACTCCAAATACACCCCATCCTCACTTCAAATACATTCCATCCTCACTCCAAATACACTCCATCCTCAATCCAAATACATTCCATCCTCACTCCAAATACACCCCATCCTCACTCCAAATACACTCCATCCTCACTCCAAATACATCCCTTCCTCATTCCAAATTCAACCCATCCTCACTCCCAAATACAACCCCATCCACACTTCAAATACACCCCATCCTCATTCCAAATACACCCATCCTCACTCCAAATACTCCCCATCCTCATTCCAAATACACTCCATCCTCACTCCAAATACACCCCATCTTCACTCCAAATACACCCCATCCTCACTCCAAATACACCCCCATCCTCACTCCAAATACAACCCCATCCTCACTCCAAATACACTCCATCCTCACTCCAAATACATTCCTTCCTCATTCCAAATTCAAACCCATCCTCACTCCAAATACACCCCATCCTCACTTCAAATACACCCCATCCTCATTCCAAATACACCCCATCCTCACTCCAAATACACCCATCCTCACTCCAAATACTCCCCATCCTCATTCCAAATACACTCCATCCTCACTCCAAATACACCCCATCTTCACTCCAAATACACTCCCCATCCTCACTCCAAATACACTCCATGCTCATTCCAAATAAACCCCATCCTTCATCCAATACACCCCATCCTCGCTCCAAATATACCCCATCCTCACTCCAAATACATCCCTTCCTCATTCCAAATACACCGCATCCTCACTCCAAATACACCCCATCCTCACTCCAAATACACCCCATCCTCACGCCAAATACACCCCATCCTCACTACAAATACACTCCATCCTCACTACAAATACACCCCATCCCACACTCCAAATACACTCCATCCTCACTCCAAACACACTCCATCCTCACTGCAAATACACCCCATCCTCATTCCAAATACATCCCATCCTTACTCCAAATACACCCCATCCTCACTCCAAGTACAACCCCCATTCTCACTCCAAATACACCCCATTCTCACTCCAAATACGCCCCATCCCGCACTTCCAAATACACTCCATCCTCACTCCAAATACACTCCATCCACACTCCAAATGCACCCCATCCTCACTCCAAATACACCCCATCCTCACTCCAAATACAGTCCATCCGCACTCCAAATACACTCCATCCTCACTGCAAATACACTCCATCCTCACTCCAAATGCACTCCATCCTCACTTCCAAATACACCCCATCCTCACTCCAAATACACTCCATCCTCAACTCCAAATCCACCCCATCCTCCACTCCAAATACACTCCATCCTCACTACAAATACACCCCATCCTCACTTCAAATACACCCCACCCTCACTCCAAATACACTCCATCCTCACTCCAAATACATTCCATCCTCACTCCAAATACACCCCATCCTCACTCCAAATACACCCCATCCTCACTCCAAATACACTCCATCCTCACTCCAAATACATTCCATCCTCACTCCAAATACAGCCCATCCTCACTCCAAATACACCCCATCCTCACTCCAAATACACTCCATCCTCACTCCAAATACATTCCATCCTCACTCCAAATACACTCCATCCTCACTCCAAATACATCCCTTCCTCATTCCAAATTCAACCCATCCTCACTCCAAATACACCCCATCCTCACTCCAAATACACTCCATCCACACTCCAAATACACCCCATCCTCACTCCAATACACCCCATCCTCACTTCAAATACACCCCATCCTCACTCCAAATACACTCCATCCTCACTCCAAATACATTCCATCCTCACTCCAAAATACACCCCATCCTCACTCCAAATACACTCCAACCTCACTCCAAATACATCCCTTCCTCATTCCAAATTCAACCCATCCTCACTCCAAATACACCCCCATCCTCACTCCAAATACATTCCATCCTCACTTCAAATACATTCCATCCTCACTCCAAATACACTCCATCCTCACTGTCCAAATACACCCCATCCTCACTCCAAATACACCCCCATCCTCATTCCAAATACACCCCATCCTCACTCCAATACACCCCATCCTCACTTCAAATACACCCCATCCTCACTCCAAATACACCCCATCCTCACTCCAAATACATTCCATCCTCAATCCAAATACATTCCATCCTCACTCCAAATACACCCCATCCTCACTCCAAATACACTCCATCCTCACTCCAAATACATCCCTATCCTCATTCCAAATTCAACCCATCCTCACTCCAAATACACTCCATCCTCACTCCAAATACATTCCATCCTCACTCCAATACACCCCATCCTCACTTCAAATACACCCCATCCTCACTCCAAATACACCCCATCCTCACTCCAAATACACTCCATCCTCAATCCAAATACATTCCATCCTCACTCCAAATACACTCCATCCTCAATCCAAATACACCCCATCCTCATTCCAAATACACCCCATCCTCACTCCAATACACCCCATCCTCACTTCAAATACACCCCATCCTCACTCCAAATACACCCCATCCTCACTCCAAATACATTCCATCCTCACTCCAAATACACCCCATCCTCACTCCAAATACACTCCATCCTCACTCCAAATACATCCCTTCCTCATTCCAAATTCAACCCATCCTCACTACAAATACACCCCCATCCACACTCCAAATACACTCCATCCTCACTCCAAATACACCCCATCCTCACTCCAAATACACCCCATCCTCACTCCAAATACACCCCCATCCCTCACTCCAAATACACTCCATCCTCATTCCAAATAAACCCCATCCTTCATCCAATACACCCCATCCTCACTCCAAATACACCCCATCCTCACTCCAAATACATCCCTTCCTTATTCCAAATACACCGCATCCTCACTCCAAATACACCCCATTCTCACTCCCAAATACACTCCATCCTCACGCCAAATACACCCCATCCTCACTACAAATACACACCATTCTCACTCCAAATACACCCCATTCTCACTCCAAATACGCCCCATCCTCACTCCAAATACACTCCATCCTCACTCCAAATACACTCCATCCTCACTCCAAATACACTCCATGCTCATTCCAAATAAACCCCATCCTTCATCCAATACACCCCATCCTCGCTCCAAATATACCCCATCCTCACTCCAAATACATCCCTTCCTCATTCCAAATACACCGCATCCTCACTCCAAATACACCCCATCCTCACTCCAAATACACCCCATCCTCACGCCAAATACACCCCATCCTCACTACAAATACACTCCATCCTCACTACAAATACACCCCATCCACACTCCAAATACACTCCATCCTCACTCCAAACACACTCCATCCTCACTGCAAATACACCCCATCCTCATTCCAAATACATCCCATCCTTACTCCAAAATACACCCCCATCCTCACTCCAAGTACACCCCATTCTCACTCCAAATACACCCCATTCTCACTCCAAATTACGCCCCATCCGCACTTCCAAATACACTCCATCCTCACTCCAAATACACTCCATCCACACTTCCAAATGCACCCCATCCTCACTCCAAATACACCCCATCCTCACTCCAAATACAGTCCATCCGCACTCCAAATACACTCCATCCTCACTGCAAATACACTCCATCCTCACTCCAAATGCACTCCATCCTCACTCCAAATACACCCCATCCTCACTCCAAATACACTCCATCCTCACTCCAAAATCCACCCCATCCTCACTTCCAAATACACTCCATCCTCACTACAAATACACCCCCATCCTCACTTCAAATACACCCCACCCTCACCTCCAAATACACTCCATCCTCACTCCAAATACATTCCATCCTCACTCCAAATACACCCCATCCTCACTCCAAATACACCCCATCCTCACTCCAAATACACTCCATCCTCACTTCCAAATACATTCCATCCTCACTCCAAATACAGCCCATCCTCACTCCAAATACACCCCATCCTCACTCCAAATACACTCCATCCTCACTCCAAATACATTCCATCCTCACTCCAAATACACTCCATCCTCACTTCCAAATACATCCCTTCCTCATTCCAAATTCAACCCATCCTCACTCCAAATACACCCCATCCTCACTCCAAATACACTCCATCCACACTCCAAATACACCCCATCCTCACTCCAATTACACCTCATCCTCACTTCAAATACACCCCATCCTCACTCCAAATACACTCCATCCTCACTCCAAATACATTCCATCCTCACTCCCAAATACACCCCATCCTCACTCCAAATACACTCCATCCTCACTCCAAATACATCCCTTCCTCATTCCAAATTCAACCCATCCTCACTCCAAATACACCCCATCCTCACTCCAAATACATTCCATCCTCACTTCAAATACATTCCATCCTCACTCCAAATACACTCCATCCTCACTCCAAATACACCCCATCCTCACTCCAAATACACCCCATCCTCATTCCAAATACACCCCATCCTCACTCCAATACACCCCATCCTCACTTCAAATACACCCCATCCTCACTCCAAATACACCCCATCCTCACTCCAAATACATTCCATCCTCAATCCAAATACATTCCATCCTCACTCCAAATACACCCCATCCTCACTCCAAATACACTCCATCCTCACTCCAAATACATCCCTTCCTCATTCCAAATTCAACCCATCCTCACTCCAAATACACTCCATCCTCACTCCAAATACATTCCATCCTCACTCCAATACACCCCATCCTCACTTCAAATACACCCCATCCTCACTCCAAATACACCCCATCCTCACTCCAAATACACTCCATCCTCAATCCAAATACATTCCATCCTCACTCCAAATACACTCCATCCTCAATCCAAATACACCCCATCCTCATTCCAAATACACCCCATCCTCACTCCAATACACCCCATCCTCACTTCAAATACACCCCATCCTCACTCCAAATACACCCCATCCTCACTCCAAATACATTCCATCCTCACTCCAAATACACCCCATCCTCACTCCAAATACACTCCATCCTCACTCCAAATACATCCCTTCCTCATTCCAAATTCAACCCATCCTCACTCCAAATACACTCCATCCTCACATCCAAATACATTCCATCCTCACTCCAATACACCCCATCCTCACTTCAAATACACCCCATCCTCACTCCAAATACACCCCATCCTCACTCCAAATACACTCCATCCTCAATCCAAATACATTCCATCCTCACTCCAAATACACTCCATCCTCAATCCAAATACATTCCATCCTCACTCCAAATACACCCCATCCTCATTCCAAATACACCCCATCCTCACTCCAAATACACCCCATCCTCACTCCAAATACACTCCATCCTCAATCCAAATACATTCCATCCTCACTCCAAATACACCCCATCCTCACTCCAAATACACTCCATCCTCACTCCAAATACACACCATCCTCACTCCAAATACATCCCTTCCTCATTCCAAATTCAACCCATCCTCACTCCAAATACACCCCATCCTCATTCCAAATACACCCCATCCTCACTCCAAATACACCCATCCTCACTCCAAATACTCCCCATCCTCATTCCAAATACACTCCATCCTCACTCCAAATACACCCCATCTTCACTCCAAATACACCCCATCCTCACTCCAAATACACTCCATCCTCACTCCAAATACACCCCATCCTCACTCCAAATACACCCCATCCTCACTCCATATACACTCCATCCTCACTCCAAATTCAACCCATCCTCATTCCAAATACACCCCATCCTCACTCCAAATACACTCCATCCTCACTCCAAATACATCCCTTCCTCATTCCAAATTCAACCCATCCTCACTCCAAATACACCCCATCCTCACTTCAAATACATCCCATCCTCATTCCAAATACACCCCATCCTCATTCCAAATACACCCCATCCTCACTTCAAATACACCCCATCCTCACTCCAAATACACTCCATCCTCACTCCAAATACACTCCATCCTCACTCCAAATACATCCCTTCCTCATTCCAAATTCAACCCATCCTCACTCCAAATACACCCCATCCTCACTTCAAATACATTCCATCCTCACTCCAAATACACTCCATCCTCAATCCAAATACATTCCATCCTCACTCCAAATACACCCCATCCTCACTCCAAATACACTCCATCCTCACTCCAAATACATCCCTTCCTCATTCCAAATTCAACCCATCCTCACTCCAAATACACCCCATCCTCACTTCAAATACACCCCATCCTCATTCCAAATACACCCATCCTCACTCCAAATACTCCCCATCCTCATTCCAAATACACTCCATCCTCACTCCAAATACACCCCATCTTCACTCCAAATACACCCCATCCTCACTCCAAATACACCCCATCCTCACTCCAAATACACCCCATCCTCACTCCAAATACACTCCATCCTCACTCCAAATACATTCCTTCCTCATTCCAAATTCAACCCATCCTCACTCCAAATACACCCCATCCTCACTTCAAATACACCCCATCCTCATTCCAAATACACCCCATCCTCACTCCAAATACACCCATCCTCACTCCAAATACTCCCCATCCTCATTCCAAATACACTCCATCCTCACTCCAAATACACCCCATCTTCACTCCAAATACACCCCATCCTCACTCCAAATATACTCCATCCTCACTCCAAATACACCCCATCCTCACTCCAAATACACCCCATCCTCACCTCCATATACACTCCATCCTTACTCCAAATACACTCCATCCTCACTCCAAATACACCCCATCCTCACTCCAAATACACCCCATCCTCACTCCAAATACACTCCATCCTCACTCTAAATACACCCCATCCTCACTCCAAATACACCCCATCCTCACTCCAAATACACTCCATCCTCACTCCAAATACACTCCATCCTCACTCCAAATACACCCCATCCTCACTCCAAATACACGCCATCCTTTCTGCAAATACATCCCATCCTCACCGTAAATACACTCCATCCTCCATCAACGTTGAAGGAATTTGGGGAGGAAAGGGAGCTTGGAGATACAGGTGTCATTCGCAAGAACATAAGTTCCCAGGGGGGTTTTTTTGAGGGCTATGTTGATGATGGCAAATTTGAAGGGCAGAATGCATCTGGAGTGTCAAGAGAACCATTATCAATGTCAGCTAACATGGAAGGCAGGAAACATAGTTGAGAGGTCAGCAGCTTTGTGGCAATAGGATTGAGGGAGCAAGATATGGGTCTAATACAGAAGGTGAACTCGAAGCAGGCATAAGGGGAGATGGGGAGAAAATTGAGAAAGATGCAAGTACACTGCTTGGGCAGTGGGAACCCTAAGACAAAATTTGTTCCTGTAGGGTAGGGGAAGGTAGCAATGTGGTAGAAACAGATGACTGAATGGTCTCAACATAGTGACATAGTAGTCATGAGCTCTTCACAATTCTTGCTGGAGGTGAGAGTGCAGGAGACATGGGAGAGAATTCAGCATTATCTATGTATTCCAGGATGATCCTAGAATAGTGCGAATAGTGCGCAGCTCTGGTAGAAGGTTGCAGGACAGTTGTGTACTCCACCCTGATCAGATACCGAACGGTTAAAACATTTTTCCACCATGAAAGTTCAAGTTTGCATCTCCTGGACTAATGGAAGTGGAGGTGTGTGCTGTACCAGAGAGGCGAGAGAGAGAAATAAAAATGCGGAGGATGGGGCGGTGGTGGAGTTTGATATAACCAATGATGAGAAGTTGCTCAGTGCAGGGGCTGAGGCAAGAAAGCAATGAAGATGTTTTGGTGAGAAATCCGGCGGATACATGGCTGGATGGTAAGGAACGAGGATTTTAAAGGAAAGGTGAAATGAGTGAATCAAAGATGCTCAAAGGCAGACAAAGTGCCAGAGGAGTGGATGGACAAACCAAGTGAGATTTGATGATAAGGGTCACACCTCCACTATGGCAATATTGGCAGTACATGTAGCACAACCAAGAGTGGAGGCTACATTAAGAGGGATGGTATCATCGCACACAAGACAAGTTTTTGTCAACATCATGATGTCCACGCAACCATCCACAATAAACTTCTGGATGAGAAGGGCCTTGATCGCATGTGGAAGAACATTTTGAAGGAATAAGCAGAAAGGGGCAAAGATAACTGACCCACTGGCAGTGTACTTAGTCAACATTGGGAGGGCTGAGTGGGACAGGGAGGTAATAAGAAAGATCATCCCCCAGCGGAAAGGGCGCTGATTGAGCAGGATGGGCAGTTTGGGTTCCTGCTCACAAGCTTTGAAATGGTGAGTCCCTCAGTGAACCGTTTGGAGGAGACAGAGAGAAGCTGCAGGCCTATCTAAGAGAGAACCAAGTTTGTGACAGCAGAAGGAGAATAGGAAGGTTAAGGGGTGGGGAGGGATTGGAGTAGGGGTTTTTGAAGGGCAGCGTATCTGAGAGGGGAGAAATAAAATGAAGCATGAGGACTGGAGAAAGGGATCTGGGATGTGGTAAAAAGAAAAGAAAAATATGAAGTAGAAGTGCTGAGCTCTTAGTTATGAGTACATGGAGTTCTGTATTGGGTGGGGGACGGTGGGGGGGCTGAAATTGATTACATGATCAAAAGATTGATGGTGCAGGCCAAAGGGTGTAGTAATGGGATATATAACCAAAGGAAGCTGGGAGCAGAGAAGGTGTAAATAGCTGGAGAAAATCCATGTATGAGAAAATGGAGCAGTTGTTCTGATGTAAAGTTCATTGTTTAGGTCGGAATCATGGAAATTACTTCATAGCAATGTGCAGGGCTCCTGTTTTTTTTCTACCTTATTAATCGAAAATTCTGACACTGAGCATTGACGTAAATACAAGTCAAACAAGCCTGTTACTGGTATTCTGAGTGTCTGTGAGATAACTAATATTTCTTTTGCAACTGAAAAGGTTTGCTAAGCATTTCTCCTCCTGATTTACTGATGTCAACAACGTTTGAACATTTGAAAACTCCTTAATTCCCTCCATCCCATCTTACTGTGAATATGGTTATCAGTATCATTATGATTATCAATAGTAAAACCCTTTTAAAAATAAAGAACTGTCCATTAGTTCTGCAAATGCTACTTAGAGGCTGCATAAAAATTACAACACAGGAATAGTCCATTCGGCACAACTAGTCCATGCCCGTATGTATTGCTGCTCCACACGAGCCTCCTCCCAGCCCTCTTTACTTCACCCTATCAACATATTGCTTTCTCTCTCATGATTATTGAGCTTCTCTTCAGTGCACTACGCTGTTCACCTCAACTACCATACATTATCCCGATTCCAAATGTTGTCTTGGCAGAACTACTAGAAGGTCAAAAAGATCAATTCCCTGTCGGCACCGTGCACACAGTTCTGAGTTGAGATTATTGACAGATGACTATGGGAGTAATGTCTCTGTATATGTCATCAATACCCAGAAGCTTGGTAATGAGGCTGTTCATGCAGCTTTTTTTAAAAACTTTTTTTAAAGATATTCTAAAACAATTTTGAAGTATTTTGAAATAGTTCTTAGAATAGATTATGTTTCATAATGAATCTTAGAAGAGAATGGGTGATTAAATCTGTTTGTTTAACTGAATGTAACTAATATGGTGCACTGCACCTAATTGTCCCAGTGGCCATCACCCTCAGGTATAAGTAATGTCTCCTTTGACTGAGTTGGCAGTTTTCAGTCAGGACCTCACAGACATCACTCTGTGACAAGAATATGGTCTACCCCATCATCTTTGTGTTTGAAAGCATCTATTACCCTATTCTTGCAGCCGTTGGTATTACGGGTAAGGCAATGGCACTGGCCACAGTGTAAACCAGTAAAACTGTTGCTGTTCTTGCTTCTTATATTCCAGTTTGACATATTATTATTCTGTTTGCATATGAGACAGAGATGGAGTGTGTGTGTGTGTGTGTATGTGTGTAGGGAAGATAGAGGGACACAAAGGGCAAGGAAAACAAAGATATAATATAAGTATACATAAAATTATATAATTGCCTATTCCATTACATCCATTCATTGATTAATTGTATGTTTCCAGTGTAGTCCTTCACTGCATTTGTTGTCTACTTCATAAGATGCTTTGATTGAAGCTAACAACAATTTCTGAATCCTCAATTGAACAAAAAATGGTGGGCTATTCCCATGTATGTGCATGGACGCTGGCATCAGGTAGTGGCAATGTGTTACAGTTCACTCAGGGAGTCCGGCATGATGTGGCAACATGCACTTTTTACATGCATGTTGTGGTCTGGAGCAATGGATAGTAATGGTAGAGGCTCCAATCTCTTTCCATCACATGGCCACTTGCCATTGACGTGTATTGGAAAGATTTGTAGGTTGATACGCAATCGGCTTGGCCACATTATGAACACACCTTCCTTGGCCATCAGGTCCTTGGGTGCAACTCAAACTCGAGCTTCTTTGTTAGAGGTAGGGACACTACCTAGTGCACCACAAGACCTCACACTGGTATCAGAGCGATAAATTAATCATTCTGTGAGAAAGTGCAATTTTTTTTATTGCTCATTTATGTAATCTTTTATAGGTGAAATTCATTTTATTATTTATTTAGCAGAATATTCCATACTCTGATTTTCCCTCAATCTCTTATTAACTCAGTTTCTGTAAGATTTCAATCCATTGATGGTGATTTGTTTATTTCAGCTACTTTCTTTTGAACCCCTGTTTCAGTCTTGGGTAAAGAACCAGCTAAAATTAACATGGACAACAACAACCCTAAAGTTAGTGTGTAGGTACTGGGATTGGTTCTTTGTGATGATCTAATGATAATTCTCTTTTCTCTCATAGTTAACTTGTTGGCAATTGTGATCTTATCCAGAGGAAAATGTGGTCTCTCCAAATGTATCACTCGATACCTGGTCGCCATGGCAGCAGCGGATCTTACGGTGGTGATCATTGAAATCATACTGAAGCGGATTAACAATATTTACTTGCCAATAAATTTCTTGTTTATCACTCCGATATGTGCCATGAAACTGGTTACAAAGATTGCAGCCCTGGACTGTTCTGTTTGGTTCACTGTCGCTTTCACCTTCGATCGCTTTGTAGCCATTTGTTGTCAGAATCTTAAGCCAAGGTATTGTACAGAGAGAACAGCGAGCATAGTTGTAGCAACTGTGTGCGTGCTCGGCTGTCTGAGGAGTATCCCCTTTTACTTTATGTATGAACCCCAAATTATAATTAACAACATCCCATACTTCTGCATTGAAACTCCTGCCTATTACAACTCACCCTTGTGGGCAGCATATGAGTGGTTTGACAGCATTTTAACCCCTTTGACGCCGATCTTTTTTATTCTGTTGTTCAATGCTCTCACTGTCAAACATATTATAAAGTCTAATATAGTCCGCAGGGGACTTCTCAACGCTGTCGATAATCACAATGATTCAGAGACTGAGAACCGAAAAAAATCAATGATTTTACTCTTTACTCTATCTGGTAATTTCATTCTTCTCTGGATGACGTATGTTATACATTCTTTAAATTGGCGTGTGAAAAACTACAATTATACAAACAAATACTACAGTAACCCAGTATACATCAACCAACAAACAGGATACATGCTGCAGCTGCTCAGTTCTTGCACCAACACGTGTATCTATGGGCTGACACAGAGAAAATTCAGAGAGGAGCTGAAGAATGGGGTGAAATATCTGGTTACACTGAACGGGAGATTATGCAAATAGCAAACAATTGACAGAAATCTGCACTGGGCTGTGTAGGTTACAGCCCAGTCCCTTCCTTTATTCCATATTACCATGCGAGCAGGTGATGTGAAGAAAGAGACTGACCCTCTTGAGTTGTTAGCATAGCTATTAGCACACTCAGGATTGTTCAGCAAGTGGTGCCCAATCTCATCTAACAGTAGATGTTTTGCCTTGGGTTTTGCAAGAACAAGTTGTTTGGGGATGGACTGTATCCTGCTTATTACAAACAACGGAAGGAACATGCTGTTTGATTTGTTTGGTCAATCATAGGGATGCAGAGCCTATGTAGCTGGCATTGCACTGGCATTGAAATTCATAAAAGGCGTTGCTCAATTGTGTGGTAGGTAGAATGTCTTTTTGGATGGATGGCAGCATCCTGTTGGTGGAAAATACTACTTGCGTAGCCACTGCATTGTAGCAGTAAGAAACAGCTTGCTTAACCTGTTGTTCAAATTTTCAAGAGACATTGCCTTTCCAGGGTAATTTGAGGTAAGCCAGGCAATTTTCAGGTCCAAAAGTGATGGCCTTTGGCCCATTTTCAAGTTTACATGATATACAGTGAACAATGGTCTGATCAGGTTAGCCATTGTCCCACATGACAACCAATTTAATACAATCAGTTGAGCTCATAATGTGGCTTGGAAGTGACATACATTCATATGCAAGGGCCCTTCTCTGCAAACAAAAGGAATACCTTCAAGTCCTGTACATTTTTTTAATTACCCATGAGCTTGGGGAGCCTACAGTTCCCCATTGCTTTCTCCATGGCATTGCTCCGGCCAATCAGAGTTGATTTGTCAACCAATCAGCTCCTTTTTCTCCTGTAGTATAATTTGTTGTGATCATTTGAAATTTGGTATTCTGGTGTTTGTCCTGATGAGCAAGACAAAAAGCTTCGACAACATGTCTCTCTTTTCAGCAATATTCAAGTTCTGTACTCCCATGTGACTGTTTAAATACAAGCTTTTTTGCCAAGTACAGGCTTCATCACACTAACTTTGCCAATTTGATGTATCCAATCTGTATGAAGATTAAAATCGCCCACCATTCTTGCAGTTCCTTTCTTAGAAGGCTCGTTATTTATTGATATATACTCTGTCCTACAGGGTTAGGGGACCTATAAACTACCCCCATAAGTGACACCTTTCCCTTGCTATTTCTTATCTCCACCCAAGCTGATTTTACATCTTGATCTTCTGAGCCAGGATCATTTATTACTGTAACAAAAACAGAATTACCTGGAAAAACTCAGCAGGTCTGGCAGCATCGGCGGAGAAGAAAAGAGTTGACGTTTTGAGTCTTCATGACCCTTCGACAGAACTTGATCAAGTTCTGTCGAAGGGTCATGAAGACTCGAAACGTCAACTCTTTTCTTCTCTGCCGATGCTGCCAGACCTGCTGAGTTTTTCCAGGTAATTCTGTTTTTGTTTTGGATTTCCAGCATCCGCAGTTTTGTTTTGTCTTTATCATTTATTACTGTACTGATCTCATCCCTTATTAACAGAACTACCCCTACTCCTTGTCATTTTGCCCCATCCTTCCAAATTGTCAGACACCCTTGAATGTTCAGTGCCCACCCTTGGTCACTTTGCAACCATGTCTCTGTAGTAGCTACCATTTCATACCCAGTTATTTTTATTTGTGTTATCAATTTTTAAAAATTCATCCCTGGGATGTGGGTTTCACTGGCTAGGTCAGCATTTATTGCCCATCCCTAATTGCCTTTGAGAAGGTGATGGTGAACTCCCTGCTTGAACCACTGCAGTCCATGTGGTGTAGGTACACCCACAGTGCTGTTAGGGAGCGAGTTCCAGGATTTTGACCCAGCGACAGAGAAGGAACGGTGATATATTTCCAAGTCAGGATGGTGAGTGACTTGGAGAGGAACTTCTAGGTGGTGGTGTTCCCCATGTGTCTGCTTCATCGATCTTGTTACAAATGCTGCATGCATTCAGATAAAGAACCTTTAATTATATATTTTTTTCACCATTTTCCCATGCTCTGATCATATTTGCCGGTGCACTCATAAGTTAATACTCTCTATCCCTTCCTGTCGCACTCTGGTTATCATTTCCTGTATTGCTACCTTGCAATATTGTTTTGTCCTTCCTTGTTAACTTTCTAAATTTCTTCTCAGGTGAACCATCTACTATTTAGCTTAAAGTCCACTGTGCAGCCCTAGGTATATGAATTGCCAGGGCACTGGTCACAGGCCTGTTCAAATGAAGGTTGTCCCAACAGTCGTACCCCATGAATCAAAACCTATTTCTCCCACAGTAATCTTTGAGCCATGCATTCAACTCTTTGATGTTATTTAAACTAATTTGCTTGTGGCTCAGATAGGAATCCAGAGATGACCAACTTTGTGGTTCTACTTTTTAAATTAGCCCCTAGCTATGCATACTCCCTTAGGAGAAACTCTTTCTTAGTTCTACCTATGATGTTGGTACCTGGGTGGACTATGACAACTGGATCCTTCCCCTTCCAATCCAGTTTTCTCTCCAACTCTGAGGAGATGTTCTTAACCCTGGCACTGGGTAAGCAGTGCAGCCTTCGGGATTCATGCTCTTGGCTGCCAAGAACAGTATTTATCCCCCCAGCTATATATCCTCTACTAGCACTATATTCCTTCTCACTTCCTGCAATTGACTGCCCCCTGTACCAGATGCTGTGTTCAGTTTTCTCATCCTTCCTGTAGTCCCTGCTCTCATCCACACAGGCTGCGAGAAACCCGAATCTGTTGGGCAAGTGCAAGGGTAAGGCTTCTCCAATGGTGCCTTCTGGATTCCCATACCTGCCTAACTGTAGTGGTCATACCCTCCAGTCCCTGCCCACGAACCAAATCTGAAGTATGTAATCTAAATGATGTGACTGTCCCTTGGAGCAAAGTGTCCAGGTAACATTCTCCTTCCCTGATGTCTCCTGATCTCGGCCTCCAGCTCATCAACTCTGAGCCGGAGTTCCTTGAGCCGCAGGCACTTATTGCACACGTGCTTACTGTGGATCACACTGATGTCCACCAGCACTCACATGCTCCAGCTGCAACACATCACTTGCCCTGCCATCTTTATTGCATTTTATGAAACTAGTTAGGATTTCAAGTTTAGAAATACCATGCAATGATCATTTATAATTATACGAAGTAGTTTAACTTGTTAAGCTATAAATTTAATACAGTACTAATATCTTGCCAGTACTAGTTTAAACTCCTGCCCCAGTTTGGAGAACTGAGTCTGGGAAGAGTGTCCTGCAGTCAGTTCTTGTTGAAAATAACAAGAGTGACATCACAAGACAGCGTGAGAGAGCGGCGGAGAGATCGGAACCAGTGCGAGTGTGGGGAAGCTTCAAAAAGTGATGTCAGCACAAAGGTGAGAGCTGATTGGTGAGTATTGGGTAAGTGTTTTTCTCAAATTTAAAATAGATTAAGCTAAGGAAAGGTAAGAGTTCTAGTTTTTATTTAAATTATATAAATAATTTAACTTTTCTTTACTGTATTTAACTTAAAGACTTTTTTTTTCAACTAGAGGCATGGCAGGGCAGCTGAGTCCCGTATTATGTACCGCCTGCAACATGTGGGAAGTCCTAGACACTGCTTGCACTCTGACCGACCACGTGTGCAGGAAGTGCCGCCAGCTGCAGCTCCTTGAGCTCTGAGTTTCGGAGCTTGAGCGGCAGCTGGAGGCACTGAGGTGTTTTGTGGATAGCACGTTTTTAGATGTGGTCACCCCCACAGCTTATGGAAGTGCAGATAGAGGGGGAATGGGTGACCATCAGTCAGAAGAAAGGTGTCAGGCAGGTCGTCAGGGAATCCCCAGGGTGCATCTCGCTCGAGAACCATTTTTCTGTGTTGGAAAATGGTGAGAGTGACAGTTCCTCTGGGGAGTGCAGCCATGCTCATGGCTCTGTGAGTGACTCAGCTGCACAGCGGGGGAGGAAAAAGAGGGGAAGAGCAATAGTGGTAGGACACTCGATAGTAAGGGGAACAGACAGGCATTTCTGCTGCCATAGATGTGACTCCAGGATGGTATGTTGCCTCCCTAGTGCCAGGGTCAAGGATGTCACTGAACGGCTGCAGGGCATTCTAAAGGGGGAGGGCAAACAGACAGAGACGGTGGTACATATTGGTACCAACAACATAGGTAGAAAGCGGGAAGAGGTCCTGCAAGCAGAATTTAGGGAGCTAGGAAGCAAATTAAAAAAACAGGACCTCAAAAGTAGTAATTTCTGTATTACTTCTGGTGCCACGTGCTAGTGAGTATAAAAATAGGAGGTTAGTCCAGATGAATGCGTGGCTGGAGAGATGGTGCAGGAGGGGGGGGCTTTAGATTTCTGGAACATTTGGACTGTTTCTGGGGGACCTGTACAAGGCAGATGGGTTGCACCTTAACCAGAATGGGACCAACATCCTTGTAGTGAGGTTTGCTAGTGCTGTTGGGGAGGGTTTAAACTAACTTGGCAGGGGAATGGGGTCCTGAGAGGAGGTTCAGCAGGGGGAGATGCACAGCCAAAATTAGAAGTGAGAGCAAGTGAGTCTGGAAGGCATAGAAATTATAGGCCAGTTAAGGCACAAGGGAGTTTGGCAAGGTTGGATGGTATTTATTTTAGTGCAAGGAGTCTTACGAATAAGACAGATGAGTTGAGGTCACAAACTAACACATGGAAGTATGATGTCATTGCTGTCACAGAGACATGGTTGAGAGAGGGGCAGGATTGGCAGCTCAATATTCCAAGATATAGAGTCTTCAGGCGAGACAGGGAAGGAGGTAAAAGTGGAGGGGGTCAATTACAGCAGTAAGGAGAGATGACATCTTAGAAGGCTCCTCAAATTAAGCCATAGAACTGAAAAACAAAAAAGGAGCAATCATATTGCTGGGAGTGTACTATAGGCCCCCAAACAGTCAGAGAGAAATAGAAGAGCAGATATGTAGGAAAATTTCAGAGAAGTGTAAAAATATAGGGTAGTAATAGTTGGGGATTTCAACTTCCCCAACATTAACTGGGTTAGTCATAGTGTGATTGGTTTAGAGGGAGCAGAATTCTTAGAATGCATCCAGGAGAGCTTTTTAAGCCAGTACGTAGAAGGTTCTACAAGAGAGGGGGCAGTCCTGGACTTAATTTTAGGGAATGAAGCCAGGCAAGTTGTAGAGGTATTAGTGGGGGAGCATTTTGCAGATAGTGATCATAAATCTGTTTGATTCGAGGTTGTTTTGGAAAAGAACAAGGATGGGCCAGAAATCAGAGTTCTAAATAGGAGAAGGCCAATTTACAGTTCTGTCGAAGGGTCATGAGGACTCGAAACGTCAACTCTTTTCTTCTCCGCCGATGCTGCCAGACCTCCTGAGTTTTTCCAGGTAATCCTGTTTTTGTGTAGAAGGACTCTGATATAATTAAATAAATTAGCATAGAAAGGGAGGAACTTCTAAGTGGTCTGGCAGGCTTAAAAGTAGATAAATCTCCAGGCCCAAATGAAATGTATCCCAGGCTATAGAGTGAGGCAAGGGAGGGATTAATAATTTCCAATACCTCTCTGGCCACAGGAGAAGTGCCAGAGGACTGCAGTTCAGCCAGTGTGGTACCGTTATTCAAGAAGGAAGAAAGAAATAAACCAGGGAACTACAGGCCAGTCAGCCTAACCTCAGTGGTGGGGAAACTATTGGAAGCAGTTCTGAGGGATAGAATTAATCTACACTTGGAGAGGCAGGGTTTAATCAAGGACAGTCAGCATGGTTTTGTTAAGGGGTCATGTCTGACCAATTTGATTGAATTTTTCGAAGAGGTGACCAGGTGTGTAGATGAGGGCAATGCATTTGACGTAGTCTACTTGGACTTCAGCAAGGCTTTTGATAAGTCCCGCATGGGAGACTGATGACAAAGGTAAAAGCCCATGGGATCCAAGGCAATTTGGCAAATTGGATCCAGAATTGGCTGAGTGGCAGGAAGCAGAGGGTGATGGTCGAAGGGTGTTTTTGTGACTGGATGGCTGTGTCCAGTGGGGTTCCACAGGGATCAATGGTGGGTCCCTTGCTGTTTGTGGTATATATAAACGATTTAGACTTGAATGTGGGAGGATTGATCAGTAAGTTCGCAGATGACACGAAAATTGGTGGGGTGGTAAATAGTGAGGAGGATAGCCTTAGATTACAGGAGGATATAGACGGGCTGGTCAGATGGGCTGATGATTGGCAAATGGAATTTAATCCGGATAAGTGTGAGGTGATGCACTTGCGCAGGACAAACAAGGCACGGGAATACACAATGAATGGTAGGATCCTAGGAAGGAGCAAGTATCAGAGGAACCTTGGTGTGCATGTCCACCGGTCCTTCAAGGTAGCGGGACAGGTAGATAAGGTAGTTAAGAAGGCATATGGGATACTTGCCTATAATAGCCGAGGCATAGAATATAAGAGCAGGGAAGTTATGCTGGAACTGCATAAAATGCTGGTTAGACCACAGCTAGAGTATTGTGTGCAGTTCTGGAATCTGCATTATAGTAAGGATGTGATTGCACTAGAGAGAGTGCAGAGACTAACCAGGATGTTGCCTGGGCTGGAGAGTTTTAGTTATGAGGAGAGATTGGATAGACTGGGGTTATTTTCCCTGGAGCAGAGGAGGTTGAGATGGGACATGATTGAGGTGTATAAAATTATGAGGGGCATAGATAGGGTAGACAGGAAGGAACTTTTCACCTTGGTGGAGGGATCAATAACCAGGGGGCATAGATTTAAGGTAAGGGACAGGAGGTTTAGAGGGGATGTGAGGAAGAATTCTTTCACCCAGAGGGTGGTGGGAATCTGGAACTCACTCCCTGAAAGGGTGGTAGAGGCAGATACCCTCATAACATTTAAGAAATATTTGGATGTGCACTTGCGATGCACATGGCACACAAGGCTATGGGCCTAGTGCTGGAAAATGGGATTAGAATAGTAAGGTACTTGTTTGACCAGCACAGGCTTGATGGGCTGAAGGGCCTTTTTCTGTGCTGTCGACCTCTATGACTATAACTCTATGACTCTAAGATAGTCACAAAGAAATCCAGTAGAGAATTCAAATGAAACTTCTTTGCTGAAAGAATTCCCAAGAATGTAGAACTCACTACCACAGGGAATGGTTGAAGTGAATAGTACAGATGCATTGAAGGAAAAGCTAGGCAAGTGTTTGAGGGACAGGATATAGATGGTTACGATGGTTGATTAAGAAAAGATGGGGGAGGCTTGAGTGGAGCGTGAACATGGTCGTAGACCATTTGGGCCAAATGTCCTGCTTTTATGTCCTATGTCCCATGTGATCATATGTCCTGTGTGAATAATTCAACACATCATTGGACAATTGTAGCTTCAGGTAGCTTTGGATAGGGTGGCACGATTCTGTCATCGGAACATTGGTACACTTTTGGGGGAAAAAGCATTACAATTGCTGTAAGGGATGATTTGGTGCTGCAGCTGAGCAACTTGCTCAGTTTCTGAAGAGTACAGTCAACAGTCATTGGGTGATCAGATCTTTAACTTCTTTTTACACACTTGTGACTAATGGTGCATTGCATTGCAAGCTGATATTTTCTTACCAAACCTAGTATAGACATTAGTGTTTAATCTGGGCTTTGAGTTCTGACTCATTGGTTTTCATAAATATTGAACCATGGTGTAACCCCCATTGGGGAGAAGGTTGTGTCTCACATCACTTGAGCGTATCTGCTGCACAAATTGATTGTCCTGGGCCACATGAAGTGAATCTCACTTTCCTGTTCTTCACTACCAATAGCCTTCTTAAATGTCTCTACACTGCCTCCTCCCTCACCTCCAATAAGAAGTGCAAAAACCTCAATAATGTCTTTACCATGAACACGGAGATGACCTGTGTGCCTGCTACTGTTGAAACCCACGTTTACTTGCCCACCAACGGAGACCTATTCCAGGCTTCACCTGAACTGGACATGAACAAATCCTTGTATCAAATTCTCCCCTATCTACCCTCCATCTCTGTTCAAAACGTTCTTATTCATGAAATCCACCTTGTCCTGCCTTGAAGTTGATAACTAACAGCTCAGCATCTGTTCCTGTCCTCCGAATTAGATGACACTTCACACATGGTCCTCCCCTCAGCTTCTGCTTGCTTATTTTCAAAGCTGGCTGGTGGGCAGCCCTTCATCACGAGTGAAACTTCGGCTGCTCTGTTCTGACAAACTACAAATCCATCTCGAGCCGCCCTTTCTTCTCCAAATCCCACCACAGGAACACCTCAATCTATCTGCAGCCTCTGACCTGCTTGAGCAAGCCATCCTCCTTTCCACCCTGTTCATCTGTTGTCCAGTTTAGTAGCAGGGCCATCGCCTGTCTGATAGTAACTTTATCGTTTTCCTTGGAGTCTCCAAACATCTGCACTTGTCCCCCACTTCGACCTTCTCATCTACATACTGCCCGTTGTTGGCATTATCGGAAGACGTGGCACAAAAGCAAAATACTTCAGATGCTGGAAGTCTGATTAAAAAAAACAGTAAATGCTGGAAATACCATGCAAATTAGGAAGCATCTTTAAAGAGAAACAGAACTAATTTTCAGGTTGATGATCCTTCATCAGAACTGAGGACATATAGAAATTTAGCAGGTTTTGAGCAAGTGTAAGGGTGGAGGGGAAAGGAAGGGCAACATTTTGGCTCTGTGAGAGGGTGGAGGGCAGAAGAGTTTAAATGACAAAGTATCTCATGATATAATAGCCAAAGGGAGAGACAATTGCTGAAGTAAAGAAACAAAAAGAACTGCACCTAGTTGAGTTGTGAATAGCTGGGTAGTAGCCATCCGAATGCAAAGTAAAATAATAAAGAAAGAAACTGGAAGAAACAGAAACGGCAAATGAATAAAAAAAGCAAAAGCAAATTGGGGCAGAGGTTATGATGTAAAATTATTGAATTCAGCGTTGAGTCCAGAAGGCTGTAGTGTGATGAGGTATTATTCCCCGAGTTTTCTTTGAGCTTCATTGGAACACCGTAGCAGGCAAAGGAGGGAAAGGTCAGGGTGGGAGCAAGGTGGAGAATTGAAATTATAAGGGTCAGGAAGCTCAGGGTCATGCTTGAGGACTGAATTGAGGTGTTCTTGAAAGCAACATACTGAGTTTGATGTCCACTGTGCAGAGGAGACCATACCATTAGCAACAAATGCTGTATACTAAGTTGAAAGAAGTACATGGAAATCCCTGCTTTTTCGGGTACTATGTCTCCTGCCAATGCAATATGGCTGGCCGATACCTGTCTGCACGTGCACTCTGGTCCACGCGTGCACAGAAATCCAATGAATTGCACACATCAGTTACCCAGCACACCGCCATTTTACTTTCTAAGTCGGTTATTGCAATATGCTCTTAGTTTGTGGATTCCATGGATCCCACACATCATGTCAGCAGGCTGCTTGGAATATCTAGCTCACAAGCATTTTATTGGCACTTGGAGAAAGTGTTACAGTGCTTTATGAGGAGTGACTCACTTTAATGATTTCTGTCATCTCGCAGTTTACAACCACTGTGAACATATGTTGCTAAGTATTCAGTGATCCAAAAGATTCAGTCAAGACAGGAAAGAAAATACTTACAATGTTGCACTGAGCTCCATTAATGCTGCACATTTTCCCCTATAAATATGGCGGCCACACATACAACTGCAGCTTTTTCGGGAAGGAGTGTTTTGGGTCTTGGGTGGTAAGAAGGGAGGAGGTAAAAGGGTAAGTGTGGCATTTCCTGTGCTTACATGGAGAGGTGCCGTAGGAAGGGGAGGGGGTGTTGGGGGTGACTGAGGAGTGGACTATGGGTGTTGTGGGGGAATGATCCCTTTGGCAGAAGTGGAATTTATTTTTGGTAGTGGCATCATGCTGGACGTTGCAGAAATGATGGAGGATGATCCGTTGACAATGGAGGCTGGTAAGGTGGAAGGTGAGGGCAAAGGGAATGCTCTGGGAGAGAGGGGGACGGGAGAGAGCTGAAGTGTGTGAAATAGGTCGGACACGGTGGAGGGCTCTGGGAACTATGCTGAAGGGAAACCTTGGTTGAGGAAAAAAGAAGACATTGGAAGCCCGTTTGTATTGTCTGAACAGATGCTACGGCAACAGAGAAACTGGGAGAATGTAATAGAGTCCTTACAGGAAGCACTGTGTGAGAAAGTGTAGTCAAGGTAGCTGTTGGAATCCGTGGGCTTGTAGTGAATATTGATTGATATCCTAGCCCTAGAAAGGAAGACAAAGATGTCAAGGAAGGGAAGAGATGGTCAATGATAGAAAGTAAGGGAAAGTGAAAATTGGAAACAAATTCAATGAAAGTCTCCAGTTCAGGGCAAGAGCAGGAAGTGGCACTGATATAGTGATCAAAGAAAAATGTGTGGGAGGGGAGCCTGAGTAGGAACTGGAACAAGGAATGTTTCACTTATCTGATAAAAAGGCAGGCATAGCTAGGACATATGTGGGCATCTGTAGTGACACCTTTTATTTGGGCATAGCAAGAGAAGTTGAAGGAGAATTTTCTGATGCCTTACATTACACAAGAACATAGGAATGTAGGGCTTAGGAGCAGGAGTAGGCCATTCAGCCCTTCGAGCCTGCTCTGCCATTCAGTAAGATCTTGGCTGATCTGGTTCTGGTCTCAACTCCACTTGCCCCATAACCCTTGGCTCCCTTGTCTATCAAATGTGTGTCCAACTCTGCCATGAGTAAATTCAATGACCCAGCTTCCACTGCTTTTGGGGAAGAGAATTCAACACACTAACAACCTTTTGAGAGAAAAAATTCTCCTCTCCATCCTAAATGGTAGATCTCATTCTTAAACTGTCTTTCCTATTTTAGTCTCTCCCACAAGTGGAAACATCCTCCCTGTATCAACCCTGTCAAGTCCCCTCAGAATCTTATATGTTTCAATAAGATCACCTCTCATTCTTCTGAACTCCAATGGGTATAGACCCAACCTGTTCAACCTTTCTACACAGGATAAGCCCCTCATCCCAGAAATGAGTTGAGTGAATCTTCTCTGAACTCCTTCTAATACAATTATGGGCAGAATTTTCTGCCTGTTGGGCGGGCTGTGTGGGAGTGGGCGTGGACCCGATCGCCGCCCGCGATTGGGTCTGCGCCATTTTACACGGGCGGGCAGATTAAGGCCTGCCCAGTGTGAAACGCGGCTCCTGAGGAGAGCGGGAGTGGGCGGGTGGCAGCAGGACTGCTATGACCACCGGGTCCAATGGCGACCCGGGCGGCCTGTTTAAAAGTCCTCCTGCAACATTGCAAAGGCTGTCAAACATGACCAGCAGGAGGGCTCCGCAGAGCGCTGCTGGTAAGCAGGCCAGGCCAGGGTAGGGGGGGCCACTGTGCCTCTCATTTCTCAGATGATTGCCTTGCTGCCTTCCTCGAGGAGGTGGTAGCATGCCGGGAGGTCCTCGTACCCCAGGACGGGAGGAGGAGGCCCCCCCACACATGACTAAATTTGCCTGGGAGGAGGTGGCGGAGGTAGTGAGCTCCAGCGATGTGGTGTGGCGCACCTGGATCCAGTACCGCAAGCACTTTACGCTCTGGAAGGGTGAGTATCATGTTGCATTGGACAGTGAACCCAGCAGGTAGGTTTTCTCCCCTGGCCGCACCCCCCTCAACTCTGAGTGCAGTTACTGCATTGAATCATTGACGGCATGTGTCCTTCGCTGGGCGGACCAGCAGATATTACCCATGCCGAGGTCACCCTGAGAGGGTGTTGACGAGATGGGTTCTGCACCCGCAGCATGTGGTACACTGACACCCACATTACTGTTGTGGGGTCAACCTGGAGGAGCTGCACCTAGGCACAGTGCTGGAACTCCAGGACATGTCTAAGTCAGGGTGATGAGATGCTGGGAGGGGAGCTTCAAGGTGGCGCGGCACCGATCGATCAGCTGCCCTTTGTGTTCCATGTGCTTGCGTCTCCTTGCTCTGGAAGGTTGGACCGTGTGGTGCCAAATGTGATGTAGGCTGGATGTGGCTGGCGGGGGGACAGGACTGGCATCTTTGTGTGAGTGTTTGGCAGCTGCGGGGTGAGGAGGCACCTGCAATGTCCCACTCTGGTTGGGGTGGGATGGCAGCGAAGAGATTCCAGGTACAAGTAGCACAAATCAATGCTCTTCTCTCCTTTTCGGGAGAAGAATGCTCATAATGCTGCCGAGTGGCTGAGGACTGGCAGGGGGCCAGCCCACTTGGCCATCATTTCCAGGTTCGAGCAGGAGGCCCTCTATCTGGAGAGGTGCCATGTGCCCAGGCCCACCGGTGTCGGTGAGGCTGGGGTGCCATGGGGAGGTATGATTGCCCAGCACTGAGGTCACCATGTGTGTCCCAGCAGCCATGGCACTGCTGAATGCTCAGTGATTGAAGTTTGCAACATGGGTTGACCATTGATTATGGAAGGATGAGCGCATAATAATCTGGGGACAGGGATGCACATTGACATTGTCTCCACGTTAATTAATCAAATGTCGTGTTCTTCCTTTCAGCATCACTGGAGCAGGGCCGGGAGGAGGAGGCAGGGGGACCACCACTCACACCTGAGGGGCCTAAAGTCTCTGACCCACCAGTGTCACACCATCTCTGCCAGGCAGGCACCAGCACAGATACTAGCACCTCGGTGGGAATTAGATCATTGGCTAGTGTCCTGGGCACAGCGGTGAGGGCACTTCACAGTCGCTGGAGGATCTGGCGGAGACAGAGAGTGCCCATGGCACCAGCAGTCAGAGGACTGGTGGGGACCAGGCACATGCTCAGTCAGTGGCTGATGATGTGCCTCTAGAGTAGACGGTGAGGCAGCAGACACTGGAGGTGCAGCAAGGTGTGCCGGAGGATCTGGCAGAGATACATGAGGCTATGCGTAGCTTGGTCTCCGTGCTGGAGGAGTCCACACAGACCATCGCCCATGCAATGAGCCTCATAGCCGAGTGCCATGCTTCCTCCATGGAGAGAGTGGCGACTCTCGTGGAGAGGCTGCTCCAGGAGAGCAGTCAGGGCTTCCTGGGGATGCGCTCGGACCAGCAAGCCCTCACATTGGCATTGATCTCAGCTGGTCAGTGCCAGTGTGGGAGATGGTCTGAGCACCAAGCTTTCCAGCTCGGTGCCCATCCAGCTACAGTGAGCAGGGAAGTCCGAAGCAGCAGCTGCCTGTCGTCTCTGTGGGCTCCTCTCAGGGCGCTCTGGATGAGGGCAGCAGCTCCTCCGCCCCTCTGCCAGTGACCGTGGCATCTGATGAGGCTGCAATGACTGGGGAGATGCCAGCCATGGCACTGGCTGCTCCCTCCCAGGTGGGGCCAGCACAGGCTCCACGGGCCAGAGGATGACTGGCAAGGTCAGGGGTCAACAGGACAGCAGAGTGAGCAGGCTGTCTCAGATGTCAGTCCTAGTGAGGGGGCAGCACCAAGACATAGCACCCAAAAGCATAAACATAAGGCACCTTAGGCACACCACGGGTTTCTCGCTGGTGCTTTTGTGTTGCTCCGCAATGAGGTCATGATTAGTTGGTGCGTTCTTCAACACCTTTATCATTTTGTTTACTTAAGATCATTTGGTTATATCATTAAATTTAGACATGTGACCATGGCTGAGGGTGTTTCTTTTTCTCTGCAGGTGGATGGTTACCCATGATGTTATGAGTGGGCTGTGTTACATTGAGCTTTACTGACAAGGCCCTTAGTTAATGTTCCTACCCAGGCAGATTTAGCACTCAGGTATCGAGTATGGAGCCTGCAGCCCAGGCTTGTGTTGAAGGTCCATCTGTGGTGGGCTGGCTGGTTCATTGGGTTAAAGCCTCCCGGGTGTCCCTACCTCCCTGGAGTATGCCCGGGTCAGCATCTACCCCCTCAGCATTTTCCTGTGTGTGCTTATCCTCGGACTCACTGCTGGACTCATCGTGTGCAGTCGGAGCAACTACGTCTACATCTTGCTCGTCCACTGCGTCCCCCCTTTCCAGTGCCAGATTGTGGAGAGTGCAGCATGTAACCACTATCAGCGACACACAATCTGGGGGGTGCTGGAGTGCTCCCCCTGAACAGTCCAGGCATTGGAATCACATCTTGAGAAGACCGATGGTTCTCTCCACCACAGCCCTTGTGGTGCCATGGTTCCTATTGTACCACTGCTCAGCCTCTGTTCTCGGGTGGTGGAGAGGCGTCATGAGCCACCTTCTGAGGGGATAGCACTTGTCACCCAGCAGCCATCCATCCAGCAGGGCTGGAGCACTGAAGAGCCCTGGCACCTGGGAGTGTCTCAGGATGTAAGCATCATGGGAGCTGCCTGGGTACCTTGCACAGACTTGTAGAATCTGCATCCTGTGGTCACACACTATCTGCACGTTCATGGAGTGGAAGCCCTTCCTGTTGACAAAGGCACCGGGCTCACCTGCTGGCGCCTTGATGGCCACATGTGTACAGTCAATTGCACCCTGGACGCAGGGAAACCCAGCAATCGCTGCAAAGCCTCTGGCTCACTCTGTCTGGCTGGCCTCGTCCCAGAGGTAGTGAATGAAAGTCAATGCACGCCTCAATAGAGCTTCTGTCACCAGCTTGACACAAGTATGGACAGTTGATTGGGAGACTTGACAGAGATCACTCACTGAGCCCTGGAAAGAGCCAGAGGCATAGAAGTTGAGGGCAGCTGTGACCTTTAGAGCCACTGGCATGAGGTGTCCACCCACACAGTTAGCGGAGATCTCAGGGCCTATCATCTGACAGATGGAGGTCACTGTCTCCCTTGAGAGACGGAGCTTCCTTCAGCACTGCACCTCAGACATACTGAGGTAGCTGCTTTGCCGCCTGTAAACCCTGGCAGCAGGATAGTGGCGTCTTCTGTGGCCCCTTACGCCTTGGACTTCCTCTTGGCCATGCGCCCCTTGTGCCTGCGCCTGTCCTCCCAAGGGTGGCTCCCCTGGAGGCTGGATGTGCACTCCTGGCCTCCTCCCCCTTCTAGCCCTCCCTTCCTCCTCAGAGGAGGTACCTCCAGTAAAGAGCACAACTCCCACCCCCAGGCTAAGGGAAGGTTTCCTGAAACCTGCAGGCCCCAAAAAGGATCTTCACTGTAGAGTGCTGACCTGAAGGCTGTGGGTCCTGTCCAAGGAGCTGGTGTGAGTTTTGAAGTATTTCTGCTCACACAGGCAAGTATCAGTAACTTTCCAAATCAAATATCTAACTGAGCACATTCACGACCCCACTGAGCCCTCTTATCTCGCCCATGGATGAGGTTTATGCAAATGCATCCTACCCGCCTGCCCGTTGCGCCCGTGATCACAGGGACCCCGAAAAATCGCTGTCAATTGGTGCCTCAAGGGCCTTAAGTGGCCTGTTAATTAATGGCGGGCGCGCATCTGAGAGCATCGCGTGCCTGCCCATCGAAACATCACCATGGCATGTGGTGACGTCAGGACACTCGCCTGACATCACTGTGTGTCATGTTATGCTCCGGTCTGCGGGGCCTGCCCCCTCACGCCAACGGGAAAATTCTGCCCTATACCTTTTTTTCAAATAAGGAGACCAAAACTGTTTACAGTATTCCAGATGTGGTCTCACCAAGGCCCTATACAGCAGTTGTTGAACTTCCCTCCTTTTATATTCTATTCCCCTTGGAATAAACACAAACATTCCATTTGCCTTCCTAATCACTTGCTGTACCTGCATACTAACTTTTTGTGATTCATGTACCAGGACACCCAGATCCCTCTGTACCAGTTAGTTCTGCCATTTTTCTCCATTTTAATAGGATACTGCTTTTCTATTCTTCCCGCAAAAGTGAGCACGTTCAAATTTTCCCACACTATGCTCCATCTGCCAAGTTTTTACCCAATCACTTAACCTGTCCATATCCCTTTGCAGACTCTCTATCACCTCTTGACAACTTACTTTTCTACCTAACTTGGTGTCATCGGCAATTGGTTTATCATACATTCAGTCCCTTCATCCAAATCATTGATGTAGATTATAAATAGTTGAAGCCCCAGCACTGATCCCTATAGCACTCCACTAGTTACAGCTTGCCAACTGGAAAAAGGCCCATGTATCCTTACTCTCTGCTTCCTGTTAGCTAACCAATCCTTCATTCATGTGTCAGGAAGATATAATAATTTTCATAATGTTATTGAAATTTATTGTAGAGTAATAGTGGGGTCTGTGTCTATGTCTCTGTGTGTGACTTAATTGAATTAAAGGCAGCTGGTCTGAAGGCTTTGATGCATCAGAAGATAAGCTAGGTATGAAAGGTTAAGGAGGTAAACATGGGCGAAGGTTTAGAATGTAAGGTGTAAAGGGAACATTTGCATTTTTATATAAACCAGACCAGCTTGAATTCAAAAGAAGGGGTGAAATATTTCACCTACCCAGGAGAAGTTAAGAAACAGTGTGTTTATTTTCCCCAAAGGTTACTGGCAAAATTGGTACTATGAGAGATCTTTATTATTAGTGAAGTAAAGTCCAAAGAAATAGTGGAACAATGAGAATTTGCATTCAAAGGGGAAAATATGTATAAAGGAGAGAAGGCTGTGTGTAAGGACAGAAATTCTAAGATCTAACACAAGTGTGAAAAGCCTCCAGAATCTAAGCCTCATGCTGCTGTCTACAAAGAACTAAAACTGAGAAAAACTCACTTTGAGTTCAACTTTCAGGTATTGTGTGTTACTTTGCCTGGGTTATTTAAAATTTATGTTCCTTACTATTGCCTTAATGAAAGTGTAACTGGGAATTAGGTTAATTAGAGGATTTAGAAGTTATCATAGTAGTAATTTGTAGATCTATGTATGTGCTTCAAATAATTTCTTCTGTTAATAAAGGTTTAATTTAGTTTTGTAAGAAACCTATAAGATTTGGTAGTCTTATTACTACTGAATTCAAAGCCTGCATCTCGAAACATACAAATTGCAAAACAGTTGTGGCAGTTGTTTCAAGTTTCCCTTTCGGATTTGAGAAGCTCAGTATTTACCATCGGCTGTGCCATGTTACCCCCTACACCATGTAATCCTACCTTGTGTAGTAACCTTTGATGTGGCACCATATTAAATCACTTCTGGAAATCGAAGTATATACATCTACACATTTCTCCTTTATCTCAAGAGCAATTAGGGATGGGCAATAAATGCTGGCTGAGCCAGCAACACTTACATCCTATGAACAAATAAAAAAAACTCTACCTTGCTTGTTACTTCCTCAAAAAAAACTCCAATAAATTAGGTAAACATGGTTTCCCTTTCATAGTCATAAATTGATCAAGCAGAGTCAACATGGGTCTAAGTATCCTGCGATAACCTCCTTAATAATGGATTCTAGCAATTTCGCTATGACAGATGTTAGGCTAACTGGCCTGTAGTTTCCTGCTTTCTGTCTCCCTCCTTTCTTGAATAAAGGTGTTACATTAGTTATTTTCCAATCCACTGTGACACTTCCAGAATCTAAGGAACTTTGGAAGATTACAATCAATGCATCTACTACCTTTGCAGCCTCTTCTCTTAAGACCCTAGGATGCAGGCCATCTGGTCCTGGGGCTTGTCTGCCTTTGGATCTAATCATTTTCCCAGAACCTTTTCCTTGGTGATGGCGACTGTTTTAAGTTTCCACCTCCTGTTCACCTCTTGATTTTCAAGTATCTTTGGAAAGTTTTCCAAGTCTTCTACAGCGAAGACAGACCCAAAATACCTGTTCAATGCCTCTGCCATTTCCTCGTTTACCATTATCAATTCCCCAGGCTCACAAACACTGGCTTTAGTTACTCTTTTCCTGTGCAAATACTTGTAGAAACTCTTAACATCTGATTTTATATTCTAGCTAACTTTCTCTCATATGCTTCTTCCTTCCTCATTATTAATTTTTCAGTCATTATTTGCTGGTTCTTAAAATTTGTCCAATCTTCTGACCCACTACTAACCTTTGCAGATTTGTACAGTGTTTCTTTAAATTTGATGCTATCGTTAACTTCCTTATTCAGCCATGGATGATGCCTCCTTCTCGAAGAGTCTTTCTTTCTCACTGGGATAAATCCTTGCTGAGAATTAAATATCTCCTTCAAAGTCTACCACTGCATCTCTACTGCCCTACCTTTTAACCTAGTTTTCCCAGTTCACTTTTGCTAGATCTGCTTCCATGCCATTATATTTACCTTTATCCAGGTTGAAAACACTAGTCTTAGACTCAAACTTCTCCTCTTCAAACTGAACATGAAATTATATCATGTTCTAATTGCTGTTGCCTAACTGCTCCTTTACCACGAGGTTATTGATTAATCCTGTCTCATTGTACATTACCAGGTCCAGAATAACCTGCACTCTGCTTGGCTCTAGAACACACTGCTATATGAAATTGTCATGAATACACTCTATGGACTCATGTTCCAGGCTACCTTTGCCAATCTGATTTGGCCAATCTACATGTATATTAAAGTCACCCATTGCCGTACCTTTCTTACACACCCCATTTATTTCTTCCTGTATACTCTGTCCTACAGTGTAACTAGTGTTAAGGTGCCTATAAACTACATCCACAAGTGACCTCTTACCTTTCCTGTTTCTTATCTTTACCCAAACTGATTCTACGTTTAGCTATTTCGAGCTAAGGTCATCTCTCACTCCTGTACTAATGACATCCTTAATTAACAGAGCTACCCCGCCACCTTTTCCTAGCTTCATATCTTTTTGAAATATCAAATACCCTTTAATATTCAGGTCCCAGCCTTGGTCACCCTACAACCATGGGCAGAATTTTCTGTGCCCGCTGGCATTTGGCAGCGTGAGTGAACAATATGGCAAGGAGGCCAAAAATCGGCTTCACAACATCGTGAAACCAGTTTACAATCTCCCGCTCTGCCCGTCAACGGAGGGCCGCGTTTCGCACTGTGAGACGTCAGGAACCTCATTGTAATACATCTGCATATAATTATAAGCCCAGTTCGCCAGAATCATCCCCCGACGCTGGATCATCTGGGCACATTGTCGGTAAAACACGCTGGTGCAGAACATGTCTTGGCAAGTGTGACATGCAGAAGTCAGGACTTATAGTCAGAACCTTGCTCATATCACGGGCATCCGAGGAGCAGAAGATGCTGGAGCCCGACAACAATGGCACACTGGAGGAATGTGCATCTCATACTGAGTGGATTCTCGTGGACGTGGTTCCACCACGAAGCAGCTCACAGAAGTTGGAAAGTCACCGTTGAGGGTCTGCTTACAACAGATGATGGTCGAGGGGGTGGAGAGGAAGGTCCAGCTGTGTTTGGGAGAGGAAGGTCTAGGTTCGACTGGAAGAGAAAGAGGTGTCGGAGGGGGTGTGGTTGGGAGGGGTGAATGAAGGTGTCTGGGAGTGAGGTTGGGAGGGGGAAATGAAGATGTCAGGGGGGTGATGTTGGGAGGGTGGTGAGGGAGTACAGGGGAGGAGGAGGTTGGGGGAGACTAATTTGGATGGGATGGGGGTGGGATTTTCAGGAAGGAAGGGAATGTGCACGTTCACCTGGACAGCCCAGAAGGAAAAAGGTTGTGGCTGGTAGGTCACGGAGGGGAGGTGGAAGGTGATGCCAGGGGTTTCGACAGTGATGGTGGAAAGGAAATGGGTGATTGGGGGAGGGGAAAGGACAGAAAATATTATATGTACCATGCTTGCTAGATCAAAAGTGAAACAAGAATCATGGTGAGCAAGAACAGGTGCTGCATGGGAGTGTGGTCAGTGGGTGGGCAGAGAGGCAGGTCAGCTCAGATGGACACTGAAAGTGAACCCCAGCAGGCAGCATTGAAAATGTTCAGGACAGTGAGATGAGTGTGATTGAGGAAGGATCCACGTGTGTGGGACAGGCTTACACGAGGCTCTGAAAGGCCCTGACACACGCGCACACACACACACACACACACACACACCCCCCCACACACACACACACACACACACACACTTCTCCCTCCAGAATCATTCGTGGGCCAGCTGTGTGCAGCTGAACTGCTAGTATGGGGTTGGAGGTCGGAGGGGCGGGGGGAGGGGTGGTGTGTGCAAGGTTGGGGGGCATAGTGGGAGGACTCGTGAAGCCTATAAATAAAGCTGAAAAATACAATTACACATTATTCAGTGAATCAACAATCAATCAACTGTTATCAGAATTTCTTAACTTTTCTAGGCTTAATACTTCTAGGTGGTGCCCTGATACCCGCAGCAGGGGTGGAGACAGCCTGTCCAGTGGTTGGCCCTGTTGCCTCTGACTTCGGTGTACCTCCTCTGGAGAGTCGAGGCCTTGAGGGCCCCGGCTTGCTCTGGCTATCCTCCTGTGGGCCAGCTGCTCCCTCTGGGGTGATAGAGAATGAGGTTAAGGGGGTCACATGCACGCATCTCCCCATTCTGCTGGACCAGGCTCTCCATGGTGTCTGCCACCTTTCCCATGGAGACCTCCATGGGCACCACTTCATCAGAGAGCAGGCAGACGCACTCCTCTGACTCGTGTGCCACTCTTTTGAAGCCTTCCAACAGCTCTGTGTGATGTTCCCCCACCTTCTGTTGACTCGCCACGATGAGTTGGAAGGCCGAATCCACAGGCTCGTCATCTGACTTAGACCTCACAGATGCCTCTTCCCCAGGAGTTCTCCGAGTGCCAGGGAGCTTGGCTGAACCTGCCTCCTCCTGCTGCGGACACGTGACCGTGTGGTGACCACCAGATTGTGAACCCGTGCCTGCTCTAGATCTAGGTCCCACTGAGGTGTGTGTCTCTGCACAGGTGGAGGGTGTGGGTAAGCGCTGTGATGGGTCTTCCGGGTTGCTTATTTCCAGCTCTTCAATGGAAGAGGTGAGGATGTGGATGGAGCTGAGGGACTGGCTGGCTGAGGGTGTCGCTTACTTGGCAGAGCTCCCTGTGAACCAAAGTAGAGATAATTAGTGCATGGCAGCAGAGTCAAAAGCAGCAGAGAGAGAGAGCACTCACATTTATATTGAGAGAGGGATGATGTGGTACAGGATCCTCACAGTCAGGTGAGTGTTCGCCGCTGATCTCACCGTCACCGCAGGCGTGGTCCACACCCTCATCATTCAGTGCGATGGCTCACTCCTCAAAGTGAGTGAGGGGTCTAATATGGGCCACTCCAGCCCCCAGTCTGGGACCTCTCCCTGCTGATATGAGCCAGCTTCTCCTGCATGAAAACAGATGGAGAGAGTGTGAGCAGGACACATGGCACTGTGTGGGATGTTTGTGTGGTGAGCGGAGCCATGAACGGGATGAGGATACGAGCTCCAGAGGATATGAGTCTGACGAAGATGTGAGGGTGTGTGTGAGAGTTAGTGGTCTTGTCCCTTGAGGTGTCAGATCCCTGTGGGTGTGTGATGGGTTTGTGAGTGTGTGAGTTGAGAGTGATGAGAAGAGTGACTTACCCTGGCAGAACAGGGGAGATCATTCAACCTCTCGACTGGGTGGCTGTCCTCTTTTGCAGGGCATTGGCACTGACCACCGCTGACCACCACCCATGCAGGATTGGTGACATTGCTTGCTGGTCTTCGCCCAGAGTGGGGGTAGAAGTCATTTAACTCTGTCATTTTTAACCATTTTTCCAATCTCTGGTTTTATCTGCTGGTGCACTCTTAAGTTTGTACTCTCTGTCGCTTCCTGCCACACCTTTGCCCAAATCGCTACATTACTCTATTACCTCATTGTTTTCCTATGATTTGCTACATTTCCTCTTGCATGGTCCCTCGCCTCCACTATTTAGTTTAAAGCCCTCTCTACTGCCCTAGTTATATGACTTGCCAGAACGTTGGTCCCAGCATGGTTCAGGTAAAGAATGTCCCAACAGCACAGCTCTCACTTTCCCCAGTACTGGTGCCAATGCCCCATGAATTAAAACCCATTTCTCCCACACCAGTTTTGAGCCACGCATTCACCTCTCTAATTTGATTTACCCTGTGCCAATTTGCTCGTGGGTCAGTTAGTAATCCAGAGATTATTACCTTTGAGGTTCTGTTTTTTAATTTAGCCCCCAGTTGCTTATAATCCCTAAGCAGAATCTCTTTCCTAGTCCTACCTTTGCCATTGGTACCAAAGTGGACCACGGCAACTGCATCCTCCACTTTCCCATTGCAAGTTCCTTTTCAACCCCATGCAGATGTCCCAACCTCTGGCACCAAGCAGACAACACAGCTGGACTCATGATCTCGGCTGCAGGAAACTATGTCTATCCTTCTGACTATACTGTCCCCTATTACCGCTACATTCCTATTAACCGCACCCCCCCCCCCCCCCCCACCAACCCTCCCACTTGGATGGCTTCTTGTACCACGGTACCATGGTTAGTTCGCTCATCGACCCTATAGCTCTCACTTTCATCCATGCAGGCTACAAAAACTTTGAACCTATTGGACAATTGCAAGGGCTGAGGCTCCTCCACTTGCACCTTCTGGGTCCCCTTACCTGCCTCACTCGCAGTCATACCTTCTTGTCCCTGGTCACTGACCAGATCAGACGCCCCTATCCTAAGGGATGTGACTACTTCCTGATATAAAGCATCCAGGTAACTTTCCCCCTCCTTGATGCGCCGCAGTGTCTGCAGCTCAGCCTCCAGCTCAATGACTCTGAGCCGAAGATCCTCAAGCCACAGAGACTTACTGCAGGTGTGTTTGCCCTGGATCACACCGACAGCCAGGAAGACCCACATTCTTCAGTCGCAATACATCACCTGCCCTGCCATCCCTATTGGGAGTTAATGATTTCCTAAATTAATTTATAATTAATATATCCTACTACTGCTAATGAAGTTTACTAATACTAATAAAATCTTACAATTACTAATAAATTACATAAATTTTCAAAGTAAAATAAGCAAAATACTCAGCAACTAATCACTTACCTGTTTCCCTGAGATGTCAGACTTTAATTTATTTTCAAAATTTGGTCGGTCCACAGGCTGGTCTCGCCACTCTCTCTCTCCCCTCTCACGCTGTTTTAAGTCCTTGCTTCTCTCTCTCTTTCTTTCTCTCTCCTCAGTCACGCCATGCCTGCCATTTTTCAGATATGTGGCCCTATCCCTCAGCTTTTTCATTGCTGACTGTACTGGTGCCACTTCTCACCCTAGGAGGTGTCCGGGGGTAACTGGTGTCCAGACTCAGAGGCGACTGTTGTCAAGGGGGGGGGGGGTGGGGTGTCCAGGGGCAACTGCTGCCCTGGTGTTGGATCCCGAGCAGAAGAAATCGAGGTGGGGAGTCAGGGTAAGTGAGGGAAGTGCCCATGCAGCAGGGACACCTGTATAAACTGACCATTCCTCTGCAACTGAGACAGTTCAGTGATATGATTGGGGTCGGGCTCCTAGCCTGACCACTCACGCAAGCAATGTGGAGGCACCAAAGGGCCACCAAGCGATCCAGGCCTTTTCTATACCACCCACACCCCGGCACTGACTGCAAGTCCGCCACCACTTTACTGGACTGCGGAGCAGTTGGACTGCACACGTTGTACAATCTCCTCACCAACACTGGCCATGTAGCAGTCACCGCTGGAGGTGCTCACAGCCCCTTGTAATCTCAGCATCCCGGTTAGGAGCTGTCTCCCTCATGTCGCAGGCTGACAGGGCACCATGCAGCGCACTCGTCTCTGGCCATCCGAGGGGTGATCAGCTCTCTCCAGGAAGCATTAAGGGGCAGTCACACAGGGCCAGGAAAGGTGCTGAGTACAGCCATGATAACCACCTCTCTCTCTCTCTCATGCTGCAGGAGGACCAGGTCATGGATCCTGGTGACCTAGCTGTATGCCCGATGGCCTACAGAGAGCAGAGAAGACGGAGGAGAGAGTGACTGAGGCTCCTGGCTGCACAAAGGCAGCAGCAGCAACCTCATGAAGAAGGGGCAGCAGGGACTCCTGCACACACTGCCCAGGAGTGACAGTGAGCCGTGGCTGGTCAGCGCCAAGCGACACCCAGGGTCTATAGACACCGCCTGCCATTCCTGCAGATGACTGAGAACCAGTGTCACCAATGACTGCGCATGTCTAGGGACCTGGTCGCTTACTGCAGGTCTTGGCGCCAAGGGGACATGGAGGGCATCCACTGCCAGTGGCTGTGAAAGTGACCACGGCGCTCAATTTCAGGTCTCCACAGGTGACTCTGTGGGATCTCACAATCTGCCACCCACAAATGCATCCATAGGTCACGGATGCCATCTTCTCCATGGCAACAACTCAGTGCATTTCGCCCAGGACTGGGACAGCCAGGATACAAGGGCCATTGGATTCACCCTGATCTCGGGATTCCCACAGGTGCAGGGTGTGATTGACTGCACCCATGTGGCGCTCAGGTCCAGGTGCTGGAAGGTGGGATTAGAATTATTTTTTCTTTTTCGGTCGGCGCAAACACAATGGGCTGAATGGCCTCTTTTGGTGCTGTAGCTTTTCTATGGTTCTAGGTCTGGCAGCATCTGTGGAGAGAGAAATCGAGTTTTTCTTCATTGGCCCTTCCTCAATTATTCATGGCAGGCGTGGTCGACTTTCAAATGTGACAGTCTTGAAAAGGCACAAGTTGAGTGTCCTCCCCTGTGGAGAGACAGAGTAAAAGGTCTTTTTCCTGAACAGCTCTTATTCAGGAGAGTAACGGAACAGGTGTGATCAGATATTCTTTACTCCCTGACAAGGGTCCTGAATGAGACACTGCTGGCACAATAGTCACCAAAATAGGAAAGAAAACATGCTCTTACCTGCTGCTACTCCAACACGTCAAGGGGTTTAAAGGTCCTCTTTGTATGTGGTTCTTCTTACAAAGCTCAATTTCTCCTGAAGCTGCCCCCCACCCCTGTCAGGGTGCTTTTATATGGGTGGTCGTGACTGACTTCCGGCTCATGCCTGAGTCCTCTCCCATCGGCATCCCTCGCTAAAGGTCCAATTGGGCACAGAGCCCACCCTTCACTCAGTTAGTTGGCTGCCTTTCCCCTCTGGGCGGCAGCTAATTGGCCACATCGCGCTTTATTTGGTGTGAAGCAATGGCGGGGGTGGGAGTCAGCAGAATCCGCCTCACTCACCCCGGCAGTGTGTTTGAAGGTGGGAGGGCTCAGGAAATGCCATGCGTGGGTTGCCCGCCTGCCTTTCTTCCCCGACCTATCTCCCATTTTATGTGGAGTAGTGCAGGTGTCAGATGGCCACTTGGACCTACTGAGGCCCTTAAGTGGCCACCTGATTGCCTCTTCCCGGCTCTGCTGCTATTTTACCCACGGAATGGGGGCCCCACACCAGCAGCTTTTACTGCACAGGCTGGTGTTGGGTAAGGGGGTGGGACCTCCTTTGGGGTCCCCTGTGCCCATCGGAGGAACACGCCTCAAGGTCATATCCATACTTTAACCCTCCCCGAACTCTCAAACCCGCCACTCAACCACCTTTAGCTCTTTACTCCGCCTCGCTGGGGTTTGCCAGCTAAGCCCCGGCGATTCCCCAGGCTTACTTGAGGTCCAGCCTCTATAACCTCCTCTTCCTCAGGGACTGGCTGTAGTCCCGGCAGTGGCCACATTCAAACCTGGCGCTGCTGAGACTACAGAGCTGCCTGACAATTTGATTCGAAGGTGGGACTTCCTCCCAAGACAGGGGCTAGAATTTTACATTTCTCCACTTGTAGTCCTGTCCACTGCAGTTTCTGGTGCTGCAAGGACTAGAGAGCTGCTGGCCTATTCTAATTGGCTAGCAACTCTCCGAGGCAGGACTTTTTTTTAATTATATGTTCATGGGATGTGGGTGTCACTGGTTAGGCCAGAATTTATTGTCCATCCCTAATCGCCCTGGTTCAGAGGACAGTTAAGAGGCAACCACATTGGTGTGGGTCTGGAGTCACATGTAGGGTAAAGATGGCAGATTTCCTTCCCTAAAGGGCATTAGTGACCCAGATGTTATAGTCCTGGAGTGCACGTACAATCAATCCTCCTGGGTATCACAGATGTTCTACATCGTGGAAACTAAAGGCCCAGTGATTGTAGGTCTACTGGCATGTTGTGACCTCACACTAGTAATAATCCATGGAATCAGTCAGGCATCACAAGACAGATCAACCTAGAAACTACTCCTATTACCTCAGTTCATAACTTAACATCGAAACATCCAGAATGCATACTCTGTCAGATACCAGAGAGCAACTGTTGAAACTTCAAGAGTAGATGGCCAGCGTGCATGATAAAAATGCAGGTACAGAATTGCCAGGTTTACAGTTGGGACAACAGGTTCACATCCAGGATCCCACAGAGTGCACATGGAAACCAGCCAAGGTGACAAGGATTTGTTTGGAACCAAAGTCCTATGAAGTCATTACACACAAGGGCGCAATGGTGAGGTTTAACCAAGGACAAATCAGATCCATTCCAGCTCCTCAACCACCGTACAGTCCTATTGCATCTAGGACTAGATCCCAAATGCAACCAGGAATTCCAAAGAAATGCAACCTTATTTTGTTCTCTCTGCCAACTAATGAGGGTCATATATTACATATGGGGCAGGATTTTTAGTTCGATGGGCACGTGCAATCAGCAGGCCCGGGAGTGGCTGGGGAACAGATCGCCAACCACGATCGGCCCCCGACCACAATTTCACACTGGCTGGCCAATTGGTGGTCACCCAGCGTGAAGCACACGCTGAACAGCTCAGTGCTGCTGGGGTGGGGGCGGGAGGACGGCAGGCGCTGACATAAACGTGGGTGCGGGGTGGGGGCAGCGCTGAATGAAAGCTCCCTGAAGGCAGACAGCTGCTCCAGGGAGCTGAAGAATTTAAAAGCAATGAATAAAGATTTTAAAATCCAGGAAAAAAATGTCCACGCATCAGAATCAGTCTCTTGAACATACAGATGAAAATTCTGTCCAAATATATTTTTAAATTAATAACGGAAACCACATCCTGCCCTTGGATGAGGTTTCATCAAAAATGCAAAGTCCGCCTGGCAGACTTTGCCAGGTCTGCCGACTGTAAGGTTGGACAAACCACAAAAATTTGGAGTCAGTTAGAACTTTAAGGATCCTTAGACCAAAAATAACTCATTAAATCTATTTGTTTAGTCTGATGTAACTAATATGCTGATCACCCTCCCTAGATTCCTGTCTCTGAGGAAGCTCTCTGTGATATAATAAGGACTCCTCTGAATAAGTTCCATCATTCACTGTCAGAGCCCTGTGTGCCTGAGAGAAGAGGCATTGCTGTGTGACGCATGAAATGGGATACCCTTTAATTTTCCAGATTGATCTAATTTTCTATCCGGTTCTTTCAGCTGTCAGTGTCCCTGGTAAGACATTGAAACATTAACATGTGCTTGATCATGTTATTCATTCACTGTTTATTTGTGACAGTTAATTCTGAAATGATTATCTGGTTTCCTTGATATGATTCCTTAATTGAAATGATAATGTTACTCCATGCTTTAACCACAGAAAATGTTGAAACAACTTTCTCCTTCAGTGTTATCAGTAGAAACTCCTCCCTGAATGTCATATTGACATCACACCTGACATAGTGTCGCAACTTATTGAATGTGCTGCTGGCTTTAAGTGGGTAATGGATGCACCGTGGTCATTTTAATAATTATTGCTTTGTAACCATGGACCTGATGTTGTGGTCCTAATAATGGCCACTGCTGAGACATTCACCGTGACTGAGGGCTGCAACTGCACCACAACTTCGGCCATGCACATTTGTGCAGAAAACCAGAGGTTGCCATGCACCTCAATGGATTTCAGAGCAGTTTATGATGATGGTCCTGCTGAGCTGCTGTGTAGAGTGGTAGGGGCCTGTAATTCAATGATTGCAGCTGATTGTTAACAAGTTACAGTGATTTACATGACTGTTATCTTTAAAGCTAATGTTCATAGGCTCAGACTCTGCTTTGGAGATTTCACACTATAAATTGAAGATCCCTTTAACCTAAAGGACCTCTCCACATATTGAAGTGAAAAGCGATTGTGTGCTTGTGACTGTAAAGGTTCAGACATCAGTGCTGTTCTACCCAGCTACTTGTTAATTTAAAATCAACATTTTAAGGTTTGTAAAAGGGATAAAATCAGAACATCTCAGGAAGAGGGTGTACCTCAAGATTTCTTAATAAGCTATTAACAGAAAAATACTTGTGCAACGGATGAAGCTGATTTAGAGCAGCATTGGGGAGAAAGAGACAATGAATGATAATAAGGCACTTCTCCATAGGCAATCTGCAATACGGCAAACAAAACTGACCACTCTCACGTTTGAGTATGTTGTAGGGTGTTAGTTACAGTTTGGTAGGTCTTAAGTCTTAAAACTCTTAAGTGGATTAAATGTAAGCATTTATTAACTTCAAGAGCTACATACATATATAAAGTAAAGAATTCAAGGTAGGAGCTGTCTCCGTGCTTGCCACTACACGTGGCTCTGTCCAACACCTGTCCAAGGTGCGGGTCAGGGGCTCTTTTTGATTACTGTGTAGGCAGTATTGTACTCAGTCCCACATTAACCCTACATGTGCCAGACATTTATACTACACATCTTCCCAAGTCGTTATTCAATGTATTTCAAGTTATTCTAGTTTACCCCATAATATTTACATTATTATAACTAACCCATCTCCTCCCTGAAGTCTCTGAGTTCACAGGTTCAGGGGGCCTGAAAGCCATATAGCCATTCCAAAACTCATCTTCAGAATCTCGTCAGATATAACGATGTTGGGAGGCCAATGCTGGCTCCAAACAGGAACAATTGTGAATGCTCGCATCGCTTGGAAGGAAGGCTGGAGCAGCACGAGAATGGACATTGTCAGTTGTGACCAAAGAAACAGTTGCTGGAACTGTGGGCTCATAGCACCAGAGTTCTTTGGATAAAGCAGATGGTGGAAGAAGCCTGGAAGCTGAATCCAGCTACCTGCCAGAGAGCAGAAGCCATTGGCAGTAGGACAACCGCAACCTGAGAGTTGACAGGAGCGCCAGCTTCAGTCAGCCAGGAGTGGTAGCGGGTATGGATGCAGGGACAGGGTGTAGAGGGTAACACAACTAAGCTCTCGTGTGCAGAAGAGGTTACCCTCCAGAGAGGTTCCACCAAGGCTCAGCTATCTTCAAATTCCGGACCAGCAGTGTCACCTCTCCAGGGAGCTGTATGCAATGATGGAGAACGAGCTCAGGCCTATGAGAAGCCGTGACCACCCAATGCAAATGGTGCTGAAGATCACAAAGGTGCTGAATTATATTCCCCAGGAACATCCTAAAGATCCACTGGAGATACGTATGGGATCTCCCAGTCAGCAGCGGCTTATCATTTCGACAAGACGGTCACCAAAGTGATCTTCAAGAGGGCCAGACAAATCATGCTCTTTCACACAAAGGCTGACAATCATGAGTTTGGAGCCATTGCCGGATATCCCCAGGTGCAGAACGCCATCAATTGTATGTTTGTGGCCGTCAAGGCTAACACAGAAAAGATGGAAGCCTTCAACAAGAGGAAGAGCTTATACTCGCTCAATGAATAACTTGTCACTTATCCCGGCAAACAGTTCTTGCAGGTCTGTGCATGGTTCCCGGGAAGCAGCCACAACACCTACTTACTCAGGCAATCTGAGGTGTTAGTCCTTTTCAGACCCAGCCCTGCCTACCTTCAAGGATAGATGACACTGAAGGAGTGAGTACGTACGCTCGTGAGGAACTCAAGCCCCGATGTAGAGTTACAACACCGGCTACAGGACAACACAAGTGACCCATCGCTCAGGTCATCAGTTTTCTGAAGATGTGGTGGTACCTGTCATTTTTCCCCAGCAATAGTCTCAAGTATTGTGGCAGTGTACTGTGTTCTGTACAATCTGACGCTACAGAGGGCAGAGGCGTTGAACAATGAGGATATCGTGGAACACAGTGCCTCCTCCGATGCGGAAATGATGACCAGCCGCTGCATGCTGAAGGACCCCATGGTTCACAGGTGAGGTGCAATGAGATGCACGTAGGGGAGGCAAAATAAGCATTAATACAGGCACGTTTCACATGATCCTTGTTAACAGGGCCATGGAATCCAATAAGACTTCACCTTCCTGCTGCCCGATTGCCATTTCTTTCATTGACCTTTCCGTTTACCTGCAGCCAGTAAGTCATTTGACTGCGGCATGGGGAATGAATGAACTTAATCACAGATTTATTGGAGAGTAAATACATTGCAAAGCAGCATTTTTTAACAAACTATTGACTCATGAACGCGGAGCAGCTAAGTGCTCCTCCTAAATCTCTTACTTGTACTACTGTGTTATATTACCCCCATTCAATACCTTCCCTCTGCCATTCCTTTAAAATCCATCTTCCTCGGGAGTTCCACTTTTGTTTCTTTGGAGGAAGGGATCAAATTCAGAGAGTGTTGGCAGACCTGGAAATATTGTACAAGTTCTTTAAGTGGTGTGGCTTCATCTGAATCGATGTCTTCCAGCAATTAATTGGCCAACCAACATGTCAACCCGTATGATTAGCATTAGCTCCTGTTTCTGGTCCCAGCGCCATAACCTCAGGCCTTGCTGCAAAGCTCAGCCCATGAACTCCATGTTCTACAAACCATAATGCCAAAGTGCCGGAATACACTTTCATTGCTGTACAGGCCATAACCCAGCAGTGTGGGAATGTGGACTTCATGTTGTACAGACCATAACTCAACAATGTAGGAATGGCTTCCATGTTATCCAGATCATACCTAGCAGTGTGGGAACACATTCTCCATGTAGTGCTAACCATAACCCAACATTGCGGGAATGTGCAGCCCAAGTTATACAGTCAATAGATCAGCAGTGCAGGGACATGTAGCCCATGTTATACAGTCCATGAACCAACAATGCAGTGATGTGAACTTAATGCCATATAGACCATAACCCAACAGTGCTGATCTGCAGGGACATTGATCTGGAAACACTGGGACAAGTAACACTGGGGCAGATGCACACTTTCTCCAGAAATACTGCAGCAGTTGTTTACTTCAGAATGTATTTATCTCTCTGATCCCAATACATTTTTAAGACATCTACTGCCCTCCTCTCCTACTTTTGCAATAAATTATACCGCCCATCAATAAAAACTTCTTTAGAGTATTACATTTTAATTTGAAAATAGAAAACTGACATATCAATACCTTCTTAGTCAACTTACATAGTTCTCTAAAAATGTGTTTCGGGACAGGTTTTGATATAAATTTTAATCTTCCTGTTCCTTACAGTTAACTTGGTGGCCATTGTGATTCTTTCTCGAGGAAAGTGTGGACTCTCCAAATGTGTCACTCGCTACCTGGTGGGAATGGCAGCAGCTGATCTAATGGTGATTATTGTATATGTGATATTCATTCGAATTAATAACCTGTATTTTCCAAATAGTTTCCTGCGTCTGACTCCAATATGCCCTGTAAACCTTGTGGCATACATTGTAGTTGTAGATTGTTCTGTGTGGTTTACTGTTGCCTTTACATTCGATCATTTTACAGCAATTTGCTGTCATAAGCGACAATCAAAATATTGCACTGAGAAAACAGCAACTTTAGTCATTGTGACTGTGTGCGTGGTTAGCTGTGTGAGAAGCATTCCCTTTTACTATTTAATGGAACCTGCCTTTCTAATTGACAACGTGCCATGGCACTGTGTTCCAACAGCTGATTATTACATTTCCCCTTTGTGGAAGGCATACGAGTGGATCGATAATGTTATCACCCCTTTATTACCAATGTTTTAAATTCTTTTGTTCAATGCCCTGAGCATCAGATATATTATAGCAGCAAATAGAGTGCACAGGGCACTCCGGAACACCAGTGAGAAGCAGAAGGACCCAGAGATGCAAAACTGGAGAAAATCAATGATTTTGCTTTTCGCTATTTCTGCCAACTTCATACTATTGTGGATGCCTTATGTTGTGCATTCAGTAAACTGGCCAGTGACAAACCTTCATTATGAAGACAAATATTACAATAACCCGATTTACATCAACCAACAAGTTGGGTTCATGCTACAGCTTCTCAGCTCTTGTACAAACACGTGTATCTATGGGCTGACACAGAGAAAATTCAGAGAGGAGTTGATGAATGGGGTGAGATACGTGTTTACACTGAGTGGGAAATTATGCAAAGATTGACTAACATTGACTGTGAGGAAGGCTGATACCTTCACAAGTCAATGTTTTATACATTCCTGAATATTTCGAGGGCTAGTGGATAACAAATTAGGGGGAGATGGTGGCATACTGGCATTGTCACTGAACTAGTAATCCAGAGGCCCAGGTTAACGCTTTGGGGACATGTGTTCAAATTTATAAAAGGCAGTTGGTGGGAGTTACCTTCAATTAATAAATCTGGAATACAAAACTAGTCTCAGTAATGGTGACCAAGAAACTATCATTGATGGCCGTAAGGACCATCTGGTTTACTAATGTCCTTTACGGGAGGAAATCTGACATCCTTATCCCGCACGGCCTAAAGGTGGCTCCAGACCCACTATCCTCTAAAATGTTGAGGGAAATTAGGGATGGGCAACAAATGGTGGCTTTGCCAGTGACACCATGATCCCATGAAAGAATAAAAAAATTAAAAGTGATTACCTTCAACATGAATTTGAATTATATAAAATCACCAAAATGCAAAAGATTAATTTAATGTGGGTAAACAACCATTCTTCCTACTAAAGCTTGTCTGATTATATTGATGCAGAGTTAGAACTTTAGCAAAAATTTATGTTTCAATAAGCAGTTGCTTGGTAGTACAGAACTTGAGAATTGCTGACAAAAGAAACAGGCTGTTAAGTCTTTCATCTTGCACTCATTGGGACAGATTCAGAAGAACACAAGATCTACAGGGAACAAAAATTTATACTGCATGAGAAGAGGGCGCTGATTGGTTGGCAAGAGGACTCTGATTGGTATAGGTGTTGCCATGGAGAATGCACCATGGAACAGTTAACTGTCAATATTTTGTTTAAATTCAAACCAGGCAAGTCAAAACCAAAAGTACCTGGAAAAACTCAGCAGGTCTGGCAGCATCTGCAGAGGAGAGCACAGTTAACGTTTTGAGTCCAAATGACCCTTCAACAGAACTAAGTAAAAATAGAAAAAAGGTCAAATACAGGCAAGTCAACCCTGATTGGTCAAAGCATTGCCATGGGGAATGTACCAGGGAATGGCTGTCCCTCAAGCTTTTGTTTAGTTGAAAAAGGTGCAATGCGTGGACATGTTCTTTCTGTTTGCAAAGGACAGAGCCCTGTGTGTGAATATATGTGGCGACATATATTCACGCACACCATGGAGAAAAAGATTGCCAATCCAGCTGATTCGAGTCATGTGAAGTTTACTTGAAGGCTAGATTCAGATTAATTGTTTTTAATTCACCAAGCAACAGTTTGGAAGGAGTCAGTGATTTTAGGGACTCTTCGGATAGGGTTCTCTGATTTGGTCAGTGGTCAGGGACAGGAGGGTATGACTGTGAGTGAGACAGATAAAAGGATCGAGAAGATAGAAGTGGAGGAGCCTCATTCTTTGCAATTGTCCAACAGGTTCGAGGTTCTTGCAGGATGCATTGATGAATGCGAGAGCTGCAGGGTGGATGAGCAAACTGACCATAGCACCATCGGTGGTGGGGGGGGGTGGAGGTAGTTCATAGGAATGTAGTAGTGGGTAGTGGACAGTATTGTCAGGGGGATGGACACAGTTCTTTTCAGCTGAAAGCAAGAGTCTAGCCAGCTGTGTTACCTGCCCAGTACCAGGGTTCAGGACATCTGCTCAGGACTGGAGAGGAACCTGCAGTGGGAGGTGGAGGATTCAGTAGTTGTGGTTCAAATGGGTACCAACGACATAGGTTGAATGAGGAAAAAGGTTCTGCTGAAGGAGTATGAGTGTTAGGGGGAAATTAAATATATAGATTAAAAAAGGAGGACACAGTAACAACAATTCCAGTGGTGCAATGATGCAGTGAACCCTTGAGAGCTGGACTGGAGATAAAACATGACATAAAATTAGATTAAGTGTACTCCTCTCTCAGATAGGGAAGGGGCAGATGGTTTTAGCTTAGATATGAGAGGACATACAATAGATAAAGAGGGGGCTTTGATGAAACACAAACAGGTTTGAGTTGTGAGAACCAAGGTCTTTGCGTACATGTTTTAATTTTGATTGGATAATATAATTATGTATACATCCTTTAGAATAATCAGTTAGCAAAATCACATGTTTACGTACTCAATATGATAGTGTTAACATGGGACATGTGTGTTGGTTACCGATTGGATATATTCAAATATACTCAAATGTATTATGATATGAAAAAGTACAAAAATAATGAAATGTAATCAATCTGGGAGCTGCTGGGTCTTCATTCTTAAGAATGATTGCGGCTCCCTTGCATATGCTTGAATAAAACTGGTTAAAGGAAGCCTGAGTCTCTGTGGTCACTGTGTGATCGGGGATTGTAACTTCTCCACTTCAACTGGCCTATGTGGTGGTTGCTGGATTGCAGGGAGTACCTTTTTCAATGAGTAACTGAGCCATGAGCAAATTGGTGTCCGGTAAATATGATTAGAGAGTTAAATGCGTGCCTCAGAAACTGGTGTGGGAGAAATGCGTTTTGATTCATTGGGCACTGCCACCAGTACTGAGCAAAGTGGGAGCTGTACTGTTAGGACATTCTTCACCTGAACCGTGGTGGTACCAGTGATCTGGTAAGTCGTATAACTAGGGTGGTCGAGAGGGCTTTAAGCTAAATAGTTGGGGGGGAAGGGATCAAGTAATGGAAGATGTGAAAAATTAAGTAGAGAAAACAAAGCAAAAGAGCAGGGTAGCAATAAGGGAAATGATGTTCAGAGTGTGGCAGGAAGGGACAGAGTGTACAAACTGAAGAGTGCATCAGCAGACAAGGCTAGAGGTTACAAAAATAGAAAAAAGACAGAACTTAAGGCTCTGTATCTGAATACACATAGCATTCGTAACAAAACAGATGAACTGACAGTGCAAACAGAAATAAATATGCAGGATCAGATAGCCATTGAAGGATGACTGAAGGATGATAAAACTGGGACCTGAAGATTCAAGAGGAAATTACATTTAGGAAGGACAGGAAGCTAGGAAAAGATGGAAGTTTAACTCTGCTAGTTAAGGAAGACATTGGTACAGACAGAGATGACCTTAGTGCTGGAGATCAAGATATAGAATCAGTTTGGGTAGAGAAGAGGAATAGGAAAGGTAAGAGGTCACTTGTGTGAGTGGTTTCTCGGCCCCTCAGCAGTAACCATGTTGTAGGACAGGATATACAGGTAGAAATACTGAGGGTTTGTGAGAAAAATACAGCAATAATCATGGGTGATATTTATAGGTCTATAGCTTGGTAAAGGGACAGTTTCTTAGAACAGCACATACTAGTACCAACCAGAGAGCAGGCTATACTAGATCTGGTAATGTGCAGAGAGACAGGATTAATTAATGACCTCACAGCAAAGGCACCCCTAGGTAGCAGTGATCAGAATATGGTTGAATTTCACATTCAGTTTGAGGGAGAGAGGAGTGAATATAAGGCAGTGTTTTATTTGCCTCTATAATCATATAGTTAAGGAAGTGAATGCAACTGTGGCCTATATAAACTAAGAGATGTAGTTTACCAAATCGTAATGTTATGAACTAATCAGGTTAGTTGTAGATTGAACAAGGGAATAGACAACATACTTATTGGACTGGAAAAACCTATTCTTGCCTATCCCGATTAAGTGTTTTATTCAGTGCTAGATGCAAGCTACAATTTTAAAGTTTTATGATCAGTTTGCAAAATACCTTCTGAACCCAAATTTCCTTACAGCCTGACCTTGCAAGGTGAAGCCATCTCTGACTCTGCCCTCGGTCTCATCTCATCTCCCCTGGAAAAAGGCTGTTAACTCAAGGTTTATGCCAGTGAAGTCCCCTAAGCATGTCATGATTCAGACAAAGAATATCATAACACATATGTGGAAAACTAGTGTACCACATATTGAAGAAATCATGGAATTTAAACATTTGCCAGCTGTTCCTTTACCCTAACATATCCTGTGAATCAAATTTGATAATTACTATTTCACCCTGGTCGTCAATTGTCTGAATTCATACTTTAAGACTCTCTTTATTTAATTTCAATCCTTTGACATGTACTTGTATGTTTAACTCAGTGGGGTATTATTAATTTTACACTTCAGTGTGGAGCATATGTCAGTGCCTTGATAAAATTTTTCCTCATTGCCCTGAACCTCTCTAGAAATTTTAGGTTTTCTATAACGGGAATTTTATAATGAGGGAGATGGTGGTGCAATGGTAATGTCACTGGACTAGAAATCCAGAGGCTCAGGCTAATTCCTTGGGGAATAGGGTTCAAATCCCACCATGGCAGCTGGTGGAATTTAAATTCAATTAATAAAATCTGGAATTGAAAGCTATGCTCAGTAATGGGGACCATGATACTATCATCAGTGGTTATACAAACCCATCTGGTTCACTAACCTCCTTTAGGGGAGGACGTTGGCCATCCTTATCTGGTCAGGCCTACATGTTACTCCAGACCCACTGTCCCTCTGAAATGGCCTAGCAAACTGCTCAAGGGCAATTAGGAATGGGCAACAAATACTGGCCATCTCAGTGACACCCACATCCCATGAAAGAATAAAGAATGTTGCACTGTTGTTAAGTAACTGAACATGCCTTAAACCCATTCAGTAGGTCTTTACCCTGCATTTTTGGATGCTGGTTGCCTCATGCACAACATATCAAATATGCAAGCACACTGGTATCCCAATAACTTACCACACTTGACGTCAACTATAGGGCAATTTTTGCATCAAGTTAACTTGTTAAAAGATCAAAGATCACCTCCCCTCTGTCTCTGCATGACCTCACTATCGGGTTGTGACTAGGCATATCAAATAGCTTTTCTCTCAGTATTCAGTTTAACTGGAGACAAACATTTCTAAGAGAAACCTACCAGTCCATGATACTCACCTGGACTTTCTTGACATCCAGTAGTATGTGCATTGAAAAAAGTTGAAATTATTTCAAGTATCATTTCCAGGTGCACTATGTTACATGGGGATGCATTCATCTTTGTCTTAATCCCTCTTTAGAATTCTGAAATCCCCCCATAATTACCTGGGAATATTACCTTGAAAAAATCCCCATTTGGTGATGTATCTATTTCTATCTTATATCCGCAATTTTCTGAACCAAATTACACATCCCATCATGTTACCATTCTATCTACTTCAGCAGCCCTGGAAGAAATTTCCTGTATAATAAAATATATTATACATCAACAATATTCTAAAATAAATATAAGCTATCAATGGTCTAGTTTTCATACCGCATGAACACTGATTAGGCATTTTCGCAATGTGGCACATTTGCATTTACTGGAAGCTACATATGTTAATACACAGGACACTGTTCTTTGCAAACAGAAAGAACATGTACACACATTGTGCCTGTTTCAGCTAAACAAAATAAGTGACAGCCATTCGCTGGTTCATTCCCCAGGGCAATACTTTGACAAATCAGAGTCAGACTTCCTAGTTTAAATTTCAAACAATGCTTGGCAGTTAATGGCCAGTCACCATCAACTGGTGCATTCTCCATGGCATCGCCTCTACCATACTACACTTGCCAACCAATCAGCACTCTCTTCTCATACAATATAAATATATTGTTTCCACTGACATTGGTATTTTCTTATGAATTATCCTGATGACTGCAAGACAAAAAGCTTCGACAAAAAATATTTTTTCAGCAATACTCAAGTTCAAATGACTATTTAAAAACAAAAAAAATTAAGTCATTTTTTTTTGTTCCCTCAGGTGGCATGCCAAGTAACTTTAAGGATACTGAGTACTGGGAATGAAAACATTAGCTTTCATATTTAAGCAAAATCTTCTGAATGAGTACACAAAATTAGAAAGGCGGAGCTATAGCCTGTGGTTCAGAAATACTCACACAGGTTTTATAAAGAGGCAAAGGATGGAAACAAAAGAACTCTTGTAATGCGTAACAACAGTAAAGTGCCAGAATCTTTTCCTTTCCTTCTTCTTTATTCCATCATTGATTAATTTAGTGTTTATCTCTCAATCTTAATCTCTAATAAATCCTCACTTGTTAAAACCTTAGAGGTTTTTCTTTAGGTCTCAGGCTTGGGGAAAGTGAATTAAGAACATTGTGTTTTCCTTAAGTTTTTCAAAATGTTTTAACGTGAGCCCACACATTTTAATATAAGCTGCCTAATGCAATAACAATTTTAGTTGTAACTCTTACACACTTAGAAATGATCTAAGCATCTAGTTATACCCAACAAACAGAGACTTGCATTGGGGGTGAGAGTGACTGCCCTTGACATCAAGGCAGCATTTGACCGAGTGTGGCATCAAGGAGCCCTAGCAAAACTGGAGTCATTGGGAATCAGAGGGAAAACTGTCCAATGGTTGGAGTCATACCTAGCACAAAGGAAGATAGTTGTGGTTGCTGGAGGTCAATCATCTCAGCTCCAGGACATCACTGCAGGAGCTCCTGAGGATGGTGTCCTCAGCCCAACCATCTTCAGTTGCTTCATCAATGACCTTCCTTCCATCATAAGGTCAGAAGTGGGGATGTTCACTGATGATTGCACAATGTTCAGCACCATTCGTGACTCCTCAGATCCTGAGGCAGCCCATGTCCAAATGCAGCAAAACCTAGACAACATTCAGGCTTGGGCAGATGAGATGCAAGTAACATTTGTGCCACACAAGTGCCAGGCAATGACCATCTCCAACAAGAGAGAATACAACCATCTCTCCTTTACATTCAATGGAATGACCATCGCTGAATCCCCCACAATCAACATCCTGGGGTTACCATTGACCCCCCGAAACTGAACTGGTCTAGCCATATCAATACTGTGGCTACAAGAGCAGGTCAGAGGCTAGGAATCGTGCGGCGAGTAACTCACTTCCTGACTCCCCAAAGCCTGTCCACCATCTACAAGGCACAAGTCAGGAGTGTGATGGAATACTCACCACTTGCCTGGATGAGTGCAGCTCCAACAACAATCAAGAAGCTCGACACCATCCAGGACAAAGCAGCCCCGCTTGATTGGCACCACATCCACAAACATTCACTCCCTTCACCACTGATGCACAGTAGCAGCAGTGTGTACCATCTACAAGATGTACTGCAGGAATTCACCAAGGCTCCTTAGGTCGCACTTTCCAAACCCATGACCTCTGCCATCTAGAAGGACAAGGGCAGCAGATACATGGGAACACCACCACCTGGGAGTTCCCCTCCAAGTCACACACCATCCTGACTTGGAAATATATTGGCCATTCCTTCACTGTTGCTGAGTCAAAATCCTGGAACTCCCTCCCTAACAGCACTGTGGGTGTACCTACACCACATGGACTGCAGCGGTTCAAGAATGTGACTCACCACCACCTTCTCAAGGGGCAATTAGGAATGGGCAATAAATGCTGGCCCTGCCAGCGAAGCCCACATCCTGTGGACAAATTAAAAAAAGCTGTCCAATCACATTTTGTTCCATATTCTGTCCAAACCTAGATAAACATATTGATAATACATACATGCAATGAGAACAATTGAACCCTCTTATCTCTGTACTCAGTCTAAACATGAGTTTCTAATCTCTGTGTGTTAATGCCCCTTTACACAGACCTTGGAATTAATGTCATTACTGATTGCAATCAAATCTCAAAATGTTGCACTCTTAACTAATTTAGTGAGAGGACAGAATGCAACTGTGACCCATCAAAACTAAAATATTAAATGTGGTCTAACAAGGCCCAATATTATAAAGTGATCACATTGATTCTAGTTGACAAAGGAATAGACAGAATATATGTTAGACCGGCAAAGCCTATGAGTTTAAGTTGCACTCAATGTTACATTCAAGCTGTGATTTTAAATTCCCTTGGACTGGGCTCTCCAAATATGTTTTTGTGGTAACTATGGTTTTATCTAATGTGTTGTATACCCTTAAGAAGAATGTTATAAAGGAAGATCACATGATCTTGTGTAACCAATAGTGGAGTATTGCGGGCTATCTCTGTAGTCAGTTGGAAGTCAGTAGTCTGCAAGTGAGCAGCAGAAGTATGTAGATGGAGTTTGGTGTAAAAACACACATGTGTAGCTGCTGAGCACCTTGTAAATAAACAGAATGTGTTCCGCCTAAGAAGTGTCTGCAGAACTATCCTACCTAAAGTACCAACTCGGTCACCCCGCAACAAGCGTGCAAGTGTGACTCACAAGTCACAACAAACTGGCGACAAGGACGCAGCAAACCAGCGGCAAGGAGAAAGAAGGAAAAAGCGAGGATAGAAGAAAGATACAACAAACTAGTGTTGAGAGTAAAATCACGGTGAAAATCAAAAGAAGTGAAATCGGGCTATACCTCGCATGGTAATTGTAAGTAGAATTTCCAAATCGTCAAAGTAAACCCCTCACAGAATGCTGCAATTCGGAAGAATTGATCCTTTTGATCCAGCCACAGACGATTTGTCTCATTATATTAAGCATTCTATTTCCAAGCGAACGACATTATGGGGGAAGAGGAGGCAGGTGATCCTCTCATCTACATGTGGGAATAAAGCCTACGGCTTACTTAAATGTTTGATGGCATCCAGTGCCCCAGATTTGAAATATTTTGATGAATTGGTGGACCTCATGAAGGGTCATTATCAGCCAAAGCCCTCAGTGACCATGCAGCATTTCAAGTTTAATTCAAGGAATAGAGCCCCAGGGGAGATAGTTGCTTGTTATGTGGCAAGTTTGAAGCAGTTAACAGAATATTGCAAGTTTGGTACATCTTCAAACGATATGCTCAGAGATCATTGAGTGTGTGTTGTGAATGAGGATACGGTTCAGAAGAGATTGGATTCTGAGATGGAAATAAGCAGACTAGTAACGATTGGCAGTATAAAAAAAATCAAATGCTTTTATTGTCATCGAAATGGACACATAATGAGACAGTGCAAGGAAAGAACAGGCAGACATTCAAACAAAAGAGAGAACCTTGTGAGATTTACAGTGTAGAAGAGCCTGAAGCAACAATGTCAGATATTTGTTCACTATTTAATTTAAAGGTAGAGAAAACAGAACCAAGTTATATAATAGTATAGGTGAATGGCGGACCTATTCGGATGGAAGTGGGCACACGTGCTTCCACTACAATAATTGGTGAACACAACTTCAAATACCTGAATTATGGTGAACATAAATTAAATTTGGAAGAAACTGATGCCAAATTAAAAACTTACACGGGTGAAGACATCCAAGTCAAAAAGCATAAATAGAGTTACTGTCCACTACAGGAGCCAATCGGTAAAACTACCAGTGTTGGTACTGAGTGGCAGAGGGCCAAGCCTCCTAGGGCGAAACTGGCTGAGGAAAATCAACCTTGATTGGCTACAGAGGTTCCAAAAGGGAGTTGAAAATGTTGCTGTTTTTGGAAAAGGAGTGTGTAAGGACTCAACAACCTGAAGAGAAACAGGCCATCTTAAGTCAGAATCTGGTAGAACAGCAGAAGGAACTTGAAGAGACCGTGCTTAAGGACAGAGTTCGAGACGAGGTGAGCAACTTTCTCAGGGAAAAAGAAAACCTGTTGAAAGACCTTCACACACGACAAGATTCCTCAGGTCAACGTTTGTACCACTGGAAAAGTACAAAGAGAAACAGAAAGAATTCAGCACCTCTCTGAATAAACTGAAGGATGAGTTGGCAGAGGAGACACAACAATGCTCAATTTTCCAGGAGGCAGCAAACAAATACAAAAAAGAGATGGAAGACCTGAAGAGTCAGCGAAATGAAGCCAAAGAGGCTTTGGGGGCAAAAGTTGCAGAATTTTCTAAGAAGCAGACAGATGATGAAATCCTGGGAGACTCAGCCACTGAGTTCACTCAAGTCGAGCTTACACCTGAGATTAGTCCGGCCAATATTGAAACCAAAAAGAAAGCCAAGATTAAAGTCAGCAATAGGAAGAAGACACAGAAACACAAAAAGGGCTCTGATCCTGGCAGCATACGAGTATACTTTCGTACATAGGCCTGGTAGTCAAATTGCAAACGCTGATGCACTTAGTCATTTGCCTTTACAAGAAAATGATGAAGTCCCAGTTCTACAAGAACTCATGTTACTGTTAAATTTCTTAGATTCATCACCAGTATGTGCTACACAGATCAGAGACTGGACAAGTAGGAACCCAGTGCTATCTCAAATACAAGAACAAGTACTTCATGGTTGGTCACAAGAGCCTGAATCTGACAAAATGAAACTGTACTTTAACAGAAGACATGAAATAACCAGCCAGGGTGGTGTCTTATTGTGGGGAGTATGAGTGATAGTTCCTCCAAAGGGAAGAGAGCCATTGTTAATTGATCTACACAACGCACATCCAAGAATTTCCCGAATGAAAACCATTGCACACAGCTATCAATGGTGGCCTGGGATGGATGGAGAAAGACAGTTTAGTGAAGAATTGTTTGCAGTGCCAGCAATTGCAAATGTTACCCTCAGCAGCTCCATTACAGCCTTGGGAATGGACAGGTAGACCCTGGGTACAGTTACACATTGGCTATGTGGGACCTTTCATGGGAACAATGTTTCTGCTCATTGTTGATGCCCATTCAAAATGGATGGACATATATGAGGTGAAGTCACCAACGTCGGCCGCTACAATTGAGAAGCTACATCAAAATTTTGCCATCAACGGATTATCAGAAGTGGTCGTATCTGATAACGGCACAGCATTTACAAGTGCTGAGTTCCAACGGTTTATCAGCCTCAACAGTATAGTCATGTGAAAACTGCACTGTACCCACCCTTCCTCAAACGGACTGGCTGAAAGAGCAGCTCAAATGTTCAAGTCTGGCATGAAAAAGTTAACTGCAGATTCCTTACTAACAAAGCTAGCACGCTCTCTTTCTCATTATAGGACCACCCCTCACACAACAGGTGTCACATCTATGGAGTTATTGATGAAACACCGTCACAGGATGAGATTGAGCTTAATAATGTCGAACTTGTGGGGGGGGGGGGAGGTGTCGGGAGGTAAGGAAGTCAGAAAACTAGACACGACTGGCATAGTTGCGAGAGGAAATTTACAGTGGGAGAGACGGTATAGGTGAGGAACTTTGGAGAAGGACCAAAGTAGTTACAGGGTGAAATAAGCGCAGTGACTGGACCTCTGTCTTACCACGTGAAGGTGGAACGCCAAGTCATATGGAGACATGTGGATCATTTGAGGGAGAGAGAGACAAATCATCAAGAAATGATTCCACCAGTGTTCATGACCGAGTCAATGTTTCCTGTTGAGAGAACTTGACTCAGTACAGATGTGGCAGATGTGCCTGTTGTACCTACACGAGTTGAAGAAACAGATCTGTCCGTATCCACCAAAGAACCTGATGTTCAGGCAACTCCAGAAAATGAGGTTCCTAACAAAGCATCGAAAGCTGTGGAGCTGAGACGTTCTACACGCCAAAGGAAGCCCCCAGAAAGACTGAATTTGTAAATTACTTATCAGTGTAAATAATCTTCTGTTTTGAAAAGAAGCTCAGTCCCACTCTGTTCAAGTGGAACCCGTTCGGCTTGTACAGGTGCCATCTCCTGCAGACACAGTCCCAGTGTCCCAGGAATCTAAAGCCCTCTCTCCTGCATCATCTTTCCAGCCACGCATTCATCTGTCTTATCCTCCTATTTCTGTATTCACTGGCACGTGTCACTGAGAGTAATCCGGAGATTACTACATTTGAGGTCCTGCTTCTAATTTTCTACTTAGCTCCCTAAATTCTGATTGCAGGACTACATCCCCCTTCCTACCTAAGTCATTGGTACCAATGTGGACCACGATCTCTGACTGTTCATCCTCCCCCAGAAGAATGTCCTGCAGCTGCTCTGTGACATCCTTGACCCTGGCACCAGGGAGGCAACATACCATTCTGGAGTCACATCTACAGCCACAGAAATGCCTCTCTGTTCCCCTAACCAATGAATCCCCTATCACTGTTGCTCTTTCTCTCTTCTTCCTCCCCTCCTGTACAGCCGAGCCGCTCATGGTGCCACAAACTTGGCTCTGACTGCACTCCTCTGGGGAACCAGTGCCCTCACCAGCTTCCAAAACAGAAAACCGATTTGTGAGCAGGACCCCAGGGGACTCCTGCGCCTCCTGCCTACTTCTCTTGGAGAGCCTGGTGGTCACTCATTCCCTCTCTGTCTCCAGGCCCTTAAGCTGTGGTGTGACCACCTCCCTGGACATGCTATCCACATAGCTCTCCGCTTCACAGATGTGCCACAGTGACTCCAGCCGCCGATCAAGCTCTGAAACCTGGAGTTCAAGTTTCTGCAGCTGACAGCACTTCCTGCACATGTGGTCAGCTAGGACACCGGTAACGTCCATGACTTCCCACATATTACAGGACACTCATTCCAATCAACTGAGCTGCCCTGCCTTGTCTTAACTCTACTTCCTTTACGTTAACTTTATTCGACTTTGGATTATTTATATTACTTTATTATATTGGCCCTAAATATCCCTTATTCCTGCAGCTTCTCAGTTAAATCCAAGTATAGCAACTTGTTTAAAAATATTACACTTTTTAAATTTACTCACCAGTTCCTACTTACCAAGGCCGCCGCTCTTCTTTCTGAGGAAAGGTAGAAAAAGGAGGACCTCCTCCCTTCTCACCGAACTCCCTCAGTCACCAAACCGCAACTGAAGCACTGAACTGCACCAAACCCAGCACACCAGTGCAGTTCCGGACACCACTGCAGGAATTCCTCAAAGTAGCATCCTAGGCCCAGCCAACTTCAACTGCTTCATCAATGACCTTCCTTCCAACATAAAGACAGGAGTGGGTATGTTTGCTGATGATTGCACAATGTTCAGCACCATTCACCACTCCTCAGATACTGAAGCAGTCCATGTCCAAATGCAGCAAGACCTGGACAATGTCCAGGCTTGGGCTGACAAGTGGCAAGTAACATTCATGCCACACAAGTGCCAGGCAATGACCATCTCCAACAAGAGAGAATCTAACCATCGCCCCTTGACATTCAATGGCATTACCATCACTGAATCCCCCACTATCAACATCCTGGGGGTTACCATTGAGCAGAAACTGAACTGGACTAGCTATATAAATACTATGGCTACAAGAGCAGGTCAGAGGCCAAGACTCCTGCAGTGAGTAACTCACCTCCTGACTCCCCAAAGCCTGTGGACTATCTACAATGCAGAAGTCAGGAGTGTGATGAAATACACTTCACTTGCCTGGATGAGTGCAGCTCCAACAACACTTAAGAAGCTCAACACCATTCAGGACAAAGCAACCTGCATGATTGGCACCCTATCTGTGCAATTAACACACAGTGGCAGCAGTGCATACCAATCACAAGATGCACTACAGAAACTCACCAAGGCTCCATAGCCAGCACCTTCCAAATTTACAACCTCTGCCATCTAGAAGGACAAGGGCAGCAGACACATGGGGTACACCACCGCCTGCAAGTTTCCCTCCAGTCCACTCACCATCCTGACTTGGAAATATATCGCCGTTCCTTCGCTGTCTCTGGGTCAAAATCCTGGAACTCCCTCCCTAACAGTGTTGTGGCTGTATCTACACCACAAGGACTACAGCGGTTCAAGAAGGCAGCTCACCAGCACCTTCTCATGGGCAATGAGAGGTGGGCAATAAATGCTGGCCCAGCCAGCGAAGCCCACATCCCATGAATGAAAAAAACAAAGACCTGCTAAGTATTTCCAGCTTTTTTCTATTTTAAATTAACATACATTCATTTACTTCTCCCGTTTACTGTCAATGTACCTGATTATAACTGTGTTATAGTGAACAGAGATCGCTGTGGATATTCTAAAGTCTATGTCCGCTTAGAAACTTATTCAATTTTCACTGACTTGTGTATTATATTAGTCCTGTTTATGTTCATCAGGTAGCCTCTGAGACCCTTGGGTAATATATCCATTTTGCAATTCTGATGGGAAAAAGTAAAATATTAGATTATCAAAGGGTTTGGAATATCAGACTTTACATGATCAACAATAGCTTAGGCAAATAGTTTCCACTTTCAAGAAATTATTAGTTTCCAGGTTCCATTTTCAATAAACAATTAAATCGATCGTTGATTGACAAAGCAGAAAGTTATCAATCATTTTTGATCCTGGTCTATTATGAACCAGCTTAATTTGCCCTTTTTTTAGCTTGTCATCTTCTTGCTGGATTCTGTTTCACCGGGGCACTCCCATGCTCACAGGGGGCATTGCGGCCAAGTTTGATCCAGTCCAACCTCCCTTATTTCAACCAAACACTGACAGCTTAATCCCTTCATTAGACAGAATCACCAATTAGAGATCAGTAGATGGGGATGGTCTGACTCTTTTTACATAACCCAGTGCCACTGTGCAATGAGCAGAAGCAGGTCCCTGGGTTCATTCCCTCACAATAACCCTAAGTCACTGGGTAATGATCAGGAGCAGAAACCTGACACTAACTGGGGTTATCAGGTAATGATCAGGAGCAGGAACCTGGATTGATTCTGCAAAGCTTATTCAGAGTCACTGAACTCACTCTTATGGTCGTCAGCTATTTCTACTGGAACATGAAAAAACTGCCAGCTCAGCAGCAACTTTTATCTTATAAACTGCTATTCCTCTATGCTATTTAATCTCAACTATTAATTTCCACTTAATTATTGCTTTCATTAAATGCTAATCCGTGACTCCAGCAGATAGCCATATCACAGGTGCAATCACTTCAATATTTCACTGTCAATAGTCACATATTTGTACATCTAAATAAGTATTCATTCAAACTGAAAACTTTGCTCCCAACCTAATGTTTCTTTCCCTTCCTTACAGTTAACATAATGACACTTGTAATCCTGTCTCTGGAAAAGTGCAGTCTCTCAATATGTGCCACTTGCTATCTGGTGGCTATGTCAGCAGCGGATCTGCTGATCATTATCCTCGACCTGATACTGAGGCACATTCCAATTGTTTATGAGGAACAGTTCCATTTCCTGTCGTACATTCACGTGTGTAATATCTATGCCATCCTTCTTTATGCAGCCACAGACTGATCTGTCTGGTTCACCGTCACTTTCACCTTTGATCAATTTGTGGCCATTTGCTGCCAGAAACTGAAAAGTAAATATTGCACCGAGAAGATGGTGGCTCTTGTTCTTGGAACAGTGACTGTGCTGAGTTGTTTAAAGAACATTTTCTGGTATTTTATGCTCACGGGTCATTATTGGCTTCAGAATATCCCCTGGTTTTGTGCTGTAACAGATGATGTTGTGACATCACAGATCTGGTTAGCAATCGAGTTCATTCATTATATTCTAACCGCAGGAGTCCCATTTGTTTTGATTATTCTGTTGAATGCTTTAACCATCAGACACATTTTAGTTGTTAGCAGAGTCCGCAGGAGACTCAGAGGTCACAGTAGTGTGGAGAGTCCCAAAGATCCTGAGATGGAGAGCCGAAGGAAGTCCGTCATTTTACTGTTTGTTATTTCAGGAAATTTCATAGTTTTATGGGCTATGCTTATGGTGTATTGTATATGGGCCCGAATGGGGGATATAGGTTTTAAGTCTATATTTCTCGATCGTTTTGTACAAGAAATGGGATTCATGCTTCAGCTCCTGAGTTGCTGCACAAACACTTGTATTTAGACCATGACCCAGACTAAGTTCAGGGAACAGGTTGAAAAATCTAGTGAAATATCCCTTTACGCTAATTGTTAAATTCATAAAATGATATGAAAATTGTGGATTTTCCAGCATCAAAACCAAATCCCACCACATATTATGTTCAACAATGTTTTCCCATGGTGCTAACTTCCTGATGTGAAACAGGCTCAGTAATAAGTGTTCCTGTGCAATATGACCAAAGGAAGTATCTCACTTAAAATGGTCAAAACAAATGTCACTTAACTTGGTCACAAGAAATAACACTTCAAAATGCCATTGGAAATAAAATGTAAAATGGCCAAAGGAAGATCAATAAAAGATGCCACTGTTACATTCTTCTTTTCTTCGATGTAAACATGCCAATTACACAAGGATTGGTGAAACAATAATGTGGGTTCTTTATTTGAAGATAAGACTATATATATATATATATCTATATAGATTTACTAGGAGGCTAAGTAATGTACATCTGATCTCTACCCTGCAGCTTGCAGACTGCCTGCAAGTCATGGGTCTAATACATCGTATCCTGTTGAGATGGTAATGATTAACAGCAGTTTAAGACATGCCAGCTTAAAGATTTTTCACATCATATTGCAACAGCACAGCAAATATAATTTAAAATGGACACTTCAAATATCAGTGATAATGGCCACAGCAATTATTATTTAAAATGGCTAGAGAAAATGTCATTTAAATGGTCACAATGAAAATCACTTAAAAGGGACACAGAAAATAGTACTTGTACTGCCCCCAGCAAATATCACTTAAAATGCCAAAAGCAAGTATCAATTAAACTGGTCATAGTAAATTTCACTTAGGCAGATCATGACAAATGTCAAATAAAATGTTGCAGGAGATATCAATTAAAATGGTTAACACAAAACCCACCGATTATGGCAATGATAAATATTAATAAAAATGGTCAGAGCAAATACCACTTAAACTGACCGCAGCAAATAACATTTAATATGAACAGAGCAAATATCAGCTAAAATGAACACAACAAATGTCACTTAAAGTTGGCACAGCAATTGTAATAAAATGGACACAACAAATATAATAAACATTCTCACAGCAAATATCACTTAATCTGACTACAGCAAATATAACTTAAACTGGACACAACAAATAGCAACAAGTGAAGAGGGCATTCAGTACAGCACATACCTACACCATTCTGTGTTAACTCAACATTATTACAATTGCACATATCTTCCTCGAGGCTTTTCCCTGCCAGGTTGATGCTGTGTAACTACACAGCTAAAAAAAATTGTTTTAGTAAGATCTTCCATCTCACTGAGGAAGCTTCAGGCCAATCCAAATTCAACATCCTGCTCTGAAAACTCTGCTCACATTTTGACAGCTGTGACAAATTATACCATAGCAGCTGAAACAATCCACAACATTCTAAAACAATCAACAACATTCTAAATTAAACAACCTACAGCATTCTAAAAAAAGAATGCCAAATTTACTCTGTCTCCCAATGTTAATGGATCCTTCAAAAAAATTCTAAGATCTGGATTCGGATCAATATCTTGGCCAAAAAGAATCAGTTCTTCCTTGGGCCATACCCCATTTGAGTATCAAGTTTTGTTGAAATCTGTCTTTTGGTTCTCAAAATATATTGTTTGCAGACAAACAGACTAATGGGCAAAAACATTACCTCAGTCTACCTTCAGTGGCAGAGGTTATAAAAATGTAGCAACAAACATCACTTAAAATGACCACCACAAATATTACATCAAATGATCTCAGCAAATGTCACTTATACTGACCACAATAAGTGTCACTGAAACTGGACACGACAAATAAGCTTAAACTGGCCAAAGCAAATATTACTAAACGAGACAGAGCAAATATCACTGAAATTGACATTTAGTAAGTAAAGACAGTAAATAGACACAACAAATAATACTTTAACTGGACAAAGCAAACATAACTTAAATAAAATACAGTAAATCTCACTTAAAGTGGCCACAGCAAATGTGACATAAACGGGCCATAGCAAATATCTCTTAGACAGGTCACCTTCACATAAAATAGCATTTCAACTGGTCACAGAATATTGCACTTAAAATGGACCAACCACATTCACTTAAAATTGACACAGCAAATATGAATAAAATGGACAAGTATCATTTGAACTGTACACAGCAAATATCACTTAAGCTTGTCACAGCAAATATCTCTTAAGTTGACTACAGCAAATACTGCTTTAATTGCTTCAACAGCACCTTCCAAACCTGCAATATCTACCACTTAGAGGACAAGGGCAGCAGATGCATGGAAACACCACCACCTGGAAGTTCCCCTCCAAGCCACTCACCATCCTGACTTGGAAATATATCGCCGTTCCTTCCTTGTCGCTGGGTCAAAATCCTGGAACTCCCTCCCTAACAGCACTGTGGGTGTACCTACACCACATGGACTGCAGCGGTTCAAGGAGGCAGCTCACCACCACCTTCTCAAGGGGCAATTAGGGATGGGCAATGAACGCTGCCTTAGCCAGTGACACTAACGTTCTGTGGAATAATTTTAAAAATGGACTCAACAAATATCACTTAAAATTCACAAAGCAATCATCACTTAAGATGAACACAGCAGATATAATAAAGACTTTCACTGCAAATATCATTTAAACTGTACCTAACAAATGCCATTTAAACTGGTCACAACAAATATAAATTAAAATGGACACTGGAAGTATTAGTTAAAATTAACATTGCAATTATCGATAAAATGGATATAGCAAGTATCATAAACACTGTCAAAGCAAATATTACAAACTGAATACAGCAAATATCACATAAGCTGACTACAGCAAATATAACTTAAACCAACTAGAGCAAATGGCATTAAGATTGTCACAGCAAATATCTTTTAAAATAGCCACAGGAAACAATACTTAAATGAGACACAGTAAGTATCACAAAAAAGGCTGCAGCAAAATTTCACTTATTCGGGCGACAGCAACTAACTTTTAAACAAGCCACGACCACGTAAAATATTCCTTAAGCTGATCACAGCAAATACCACTTAAAATGGATACAGACAATATCACTTTAAATGATCTGAGTAAATATCTCCTAAAATAGACATTAAAAATTGCCATATCTCTTAAACTGGCCATGGCAAATGTTACTTATCCTGGACACAGCAAATATCACTTAAACCACAGGAAATATCATTTAAAATAGCCACAGCAAATATTATTTAAATAATCATAACAAATTTCAGTTAAATGGAACATAGCAAGATATATCTGGAAATAGTTGCCTTAAAATCATCACTACAAATGCCATTTAAGTATCCTCCATAAATTTCACTTAAACTGGTCACAGCAAATATAATGCAAAACAGCCACAGCAAATATCTCTTAAAATCACTACAGCAAATATCATTTCAAATAGTCACAGCCAAAATTATTTAAAACGGGCACAGAAATATGAATTTACATTGACAGAACATATATGATTTAAATGTGATTTAAATGCAGAAAGGGGCACGTGGACACCTGAAGTGAGACATAGGCTGAATGAGTAGTTAGGAATTTGGTTCAGGTGGGAATTTCTGGTCAGCCTTCCTTAACTTTAAATTTAGATTAAGAGCTAGGTTCTTACCATTGAACTTTGTTAGTTGAATAACCTGGTTAAACAGGAAGCTGCCTGAAGTGGCAGTTATCTGTCAATCAGCTGAAAGGAGTTGCCCTCAATAGGTGTCAATTACTGTAGCAAAAAGCTGAGCTACCTGGTGAGTCATCTGATGCTCTATAAAAGTTGGTTCAAGTGGGAATTCAGGGCAGAGGGGGAAAAGAGGTGCCCCTTTTTAAACCTCAGCGGTTGGTGAGTTTCCTTCCTTGTCTCCAAGCTATGCAAGTGTAACTTTCTATTACTGTAAATTATTAACTAATTAAATAAATAAGATTGGACAGAAATGGCAGGGTTGGTGGTGTGCCATGAGTGCAGCATGTGGGAATCTGTGGAATGCACTGCAATCCTGGACAACCATGCCTGTAGAAAGCGTCGCAGTTTAGGCAACTTTGGTTCAGGGTTGCTGAGCTGGAGTCTGAGTTGCAGATATTGCAGGGCATCAGGGAGGAGGAGAGTTACGTGGACACTTTGTTCCAGGAGGCAATCACTCCCTTAGGTTAGGCAAAAGTTTAGAGTTGGTCAATGGTCACGAATAGGAGGATAGGACTGCGAGTCAGGCAGGTAAAGGGAACCAGCATGTAGTGATGGAGGAGCCTCAGCCCCTGACTTTGTCCAACATGTACAAGGTGCTTGCTACCTGTGTGGATGAGAAGGACTGCAAGTTGGATGAGTGAACTGACCATGGCACCATGGTGAAGGATTCCATTCAAGTGCGGGCAGTGAAGAGGAATGTGGTAGTGATAGGAGAGAGCACAGTCAGGGGGCTAGATGCTGTTCACTGCAGTAGGAAGCATGGATCCAGACAGCTGTGTTGCTTGCCCGGTGCCAGGGTTCGGGATATCTGCTCAGGGCTGCAGAGGAATTTGCAGTGGAAGGGGGAGGATCCAGTGGTTGTGGTCCATGTAAGTACCAATGACATGGCTAAGACTAAGAAAGAGGATCTGCACACTCAGTATGAGATCTAGGCACTAAATTAAAAAGCAGAGCCTCAAAGTAATAATCTATGGATTATTACCTGAGCCATGTGAAAATTGGCATAGGGCAAATGAAATTAGAGAGGTGAATGCGTGACTCAGACTCACAGTTCTGTTGGGGAGTATTAAAACTAGTGTGGCAGGGGGATGGGATCCCAGGAGTAGGATCAGATAGGCCAGAGTCAGATCAGAAAAATGGAGGTAGAACATTAGCTAGGGATGTTGTGATAGACATGGAGTTACAGGAGAAGCAAAGTTTAAAAAGTGTCCAGCAAGGGAAATTGACGGGATTAAACTGTTTATATTTCAATGCAAGGAGTATTACAAACAAGGTGGATGACTTAAGGACACAGATAGACACATGGCAGTAGGATGTCATTGCTATAACGGAGACCTGGCTAAAAGAGGGACAAAACTGGCAGCTTAATATCCCTGGTTAGAGTCTTCAGACCCGATAGAGTAGGAGATAAAAAGGAGGGGGGGGTTAGCACTAATAGTTAAAGAATCAATTCCAGTTGTGAGAAGGGATGATATACTAAACGGGTCAACAAACGAGGCTTTATGGATTGAGCTTAGAAATAAAAAAGGGGCAGTCACACTACTGGGAATATACTACAGGCCCCCAAATAGTGAAAGGGAGATAGAAGAACAAATATGAAGGCAAATTTCCACTTGTTAAAACAAGAGGGCTAATAATAGTAGGAGATCAACTATCCTAATGTCAACTGGGATTCAAACAATATAAGGGGCACTGAGGGAGAAAAATTCATGCAGTGTGTCCAGGAAAATTTTTTCAACCAATTAGTGCCAAACCCAACGAGAGGAGATGCAATTCTAGACCTAGTCTTGGGGAACAAAGAAGGGCAAGTGGGTGAAGTGACAGTTGGCGACCATATCGGGGACAGTGATCACAATTCAGTTAGATTTAGCATTACCATGGAAAAGGACAGAGATAAGGCAGGAGTAAAAGTCTTGAACTGGGGGGAAGGCAAATTTTGCAGAAATGAGAAGGGACTTGGCTGAGGTGGACTGGACAGCACTGCTGGAGGATAAAACAGTGGAAAACCAGTGGGAAGCACTAAAAAGTGAGATCCTAATTGTACAAAGTAGACACGTCCCCTACAAAAATAAGAGTGGTACTGCCAAGTCTAGACCTCCCTGGTTGTCTAGAGGAATACAGGGGAAGATCAAACAGATAAAGAAAGCGTAAAATAGGCACAAAGAACGAAGCGCTGCAGATAGCCTGGACGAATGTAGGAAGTGCAGGGACGAAGTAAAAAAGGAAATAAGGAAATCAAAGAGAGGGCATGAAAAAAGATTAGCAAGTAAAGTTAAAGATAACCCAAAGATGTGTTACCAATACATTAATGCTAAAAGGTTAGTTAAGGAAAAAATGGGACCTATCAGAGATGAAGGTGGAAACTTGTGTGTAGATGCAGAGGCTGTGGGATGGGTTTTGAATGAATATTTTGTCTCTGTGTTTACAAAGGAAAGGGAGGATGTAGATATCGTAGTCCAGGAGGAACACTGCGAGATATTGGACGGGATAGTCATAAAGAGAGAGGAAGTACTCGAAGGGTTGAAATCCAGGGCCAGATGGATTGTTTCCGAGGCTGCTGAAGGAAGTCAGGGAGGAGATAGCAGATGCTCTGAGGATGATTTTCCAATCTTCACTAGATACAGGGGAGGGACCGGAGAACTGGAGAAATGCAAATGTAGTTCCATTGTTTAAAAAGGGATCAAAGGAAATGCCAAACAATTATAGGCCAGTTAGTCTTACATCGGTGGTGAGCAAATTAGTAGAATCAATCCTGAGAGATAGGATTAACTGTCTTGTGGAAAGGCATGGACTAGTCAGGGATGGTCAGCATGGATTTGTTAAAGGAAGTCTTGCCTCACAAACTTGATTGAATTCTTTGAGGAATTGACAAGAAGGGTTGATGAAGGCAGTGCAGTGGATGTTGTGTACATGGATTTTAGCAAGGCATTTGACAGGGTTCCACATGGCAGATTGGTCAGGAAAGTAAAAGCCCATGGGATTCAGGGTAATGTGGCAAACTGGGTAAAAGGTTGGCTTTGTAACAGGAAACAAAGGGTAACGGTCAATGGATGCCCTTGCAAATGGAAAGTTGTCTCAAGTGGTGTTCCACAGGGCTCAGTGTTGGGACCCTTGCTGTTTGTGTTATATATTAACGATTTGAACGTGAACATGGGGGGCACGATTGGGAAATTTGCAGATGACACAAAGATTGGCCGAGTAGTGGATAGTATAGAGGATAGCCATAATCTCCAAAATGATATAGATGGGTTGGTTGAGTGGGCGGTAAAGTGGCAGATGGATTTTAACATAGAAATGTGTGAGGTCATACATTTAGGGAGGTCAAACAGTTACAGGGATTACACAATAAATGGGAATATACTAAGAGGGGTAGATGAAGTGAGAGATCTTGGCGTACAAGTACACAGGTCCCTGAAGGCAGCAGTTCAAGTAGACAAGGTTGTAAAGAAGGCATATGGAATGCTCTCCTTCACTGGCAGAGATATAGAATATAAAAGTAAGGATATGATGTTGGAATTGTATAAAACATTGGTGAGGCCACAACTGGAGTATTGTGTGCAGTTCTCGTCACCACATTACAGGAAGGATGTAATAGCTCTGGAGAGAGTGCAGAAGAGGTTTACAAGAATGTTGCCAGGGTTAGAAAAGAGTAGCTACGAGGAGAGATTGGATAGGTTGGGGTTATTTTCCTTAGAATAAAGAAGGCTGAGGGTGACTTGATTGAGGTGTACAAAATTATGAGGGGAATAGACAGAGTGGACAGGATAAAATTGTTTCCCTTGGTGCAGAATTCTAGAACCAGGGGACATAGATTCAAGATAAGTGGCAGAAGGTATGGGGGGGGCCATGAGGAATAACTTTTTTTACACAGAGGGTAGTGGGTATCTGGAATTCACTGCCCAAGTTGGTGGTAGAGGCAGAAACTCTAAACTCTTTTAAAAAGTACCTGGATCTGCACCTTAAGTGCTGTAAGCTGAAGGCTATGGGTAAATCAGCAGACAATGCTAGAGGTTACAAAAATATTAAAAGGAAAAACCTTAAGGCTCTGTAGTTGAATGCACGTAGCATTCAAATCAAAACAGATGAACTGAGAGCAAGTAGGAATGAATAAGTACGATCTTATAGCCATTACAGAGACATAGCTACAGAATGAATATTGAAGGATACGAACATACAAACAAGGCACAGGAGTAGGCCATTCAGCCCCTCGAGCCTGCTTCACCATTTAATAAGATCGTAGCTGATCTGATAATAACCTGAAATCTGCATCCCAATTACCCCATGACATTTAGGAAGGACAGGAAGCTCTGAAAAGGTGGAGGGGTAGCTCTGTTAATTCAGGATGACATTGGTATAATAGAGAGAGATGACCTTGGTTCTAGAGATCAAGATGTCGAATCAGTTTGGTAGAGTTGAGAAATAGCAAAGGCAAGAAGTCACTTGTGGGAGTGATGTACAGGCCTCCTAATAGTGACCACATGGTAGGATGGGGTATAAAGGAAGAAATAATGAGCGCTTGTCAGAAAGGTGCATCATGTAATCATGGGGGATTTTAGTCTACATATAGGGCAGGATTTTCCCCCCGTCGGGGGCAAAGTTGAAGGGTGGGCACACAATTAAGGCCCGCCCAGCGCGACATCCACACGGAAGCGCTATGCGCTCCCTGTGCGGGCGGGGTGGGGGGGATCACAAAATCGAGAGTGCGCTCTTTCGTGCATGTGCACGATAGAGTGCACTCATCTCCCTGAGGCTAAGTGCTGCCTCAGGAAGATCAGCTATACTGTGACAAATAGTAAAAATAGAGAAAAAAAATTCCTGACATGTCACATGAGTTGGGACATGTCCATAATTTTTACAAAAACTTTAATAAAATTTTTAGAAACCTACATGAAACCTCCTCCCACCCGTGGATGAGGTTTGATGCTTTTTCTAATGCCCGCCAGGGCCCCTGGCCTTCCCGCCAACCTTAAGGTTGGACGGGCAGGTCCATTAATTAGCTAAATGACTCTGTCAATGGCCTCAATTGGCCATTGACAGGTCGGCACGTGAGCAGCTGATTTTGCTGCGTCCCGGCCTACCGGATAAGTTAAATGGGGTGCAGTGGCGTCGGGAGTTCCGCCCGACATCGCCGCACGTCATTTTGCGTGTCAGCGAGCGGGCCCCGCTCCCCCCCCCACTCACTGACGAGAAAATCCTGCCCATAGGCTGGAAAAATAAGATGGGCAAAGGTAACCTAGGTGACGAGTTTATAGAATGTTTTTGGGATAGTTTCTTAGAACAGCAACCAGAGAGCAGGCTATACTAGACCTGGTATTGAGCAATGAGACAGGATTAATTAAAAACCTTATAGTGAAGGCACCTCTACGTACCAGCCATCATAAAATGATTGAATTTTGCAATCAGTTTGAGGGAGAGAAGAATGGGTCCAAGACTAGTATTTTAAACTTAAATAATGGCAATTATGGGAGCATAAAAGCAGAGCTAGCTAAAGTAAACTGCCAAATTAGGTTAAGGGATAGGTCAATAGAAATGCAGTGGCAGACATTTAAGGGAGTATTTCAGAATAAACAGAATAGATACATTCCAACAAAAAGAAATTCTAAGGGGAGGACCCACTATCTGTGGTTAACTAAAAATGTTAAAGATAGTATCAAACTTAAAGAAAAAGCATATAATTGGCCAAAGTTGGATGACAGGTCAGAAGATTGGACAAAATATAAAAAAACACCAAAGAATGTCTAAAAGATTAGAGTATGTAAGAAAGCTAGCTAGAAATATAAAGATAGATAGCAAGAGTTTCTATAGCTATTTTAAAAAAGAAAAGAGTTAACAAAGTGAGCATTAGTCCTTCACATGCAGTAGAAGAAAATCATTGGTATGAAAGTGAAATAACTATCAAGCCTCAATATGTAAGTGATTCTGAAGCCCTATAGGAATCCTATACACCATACCTTCATTCTGGGATTGCACATTGCTCCAACCTGCAGGCCCTGGTAAGATGGTTCAAATTTGGGAGAGCTTAACCAATGTAAGTCGACCTACTACAAAGTTTAAGCAGGAACAGAAATTAAATAGCTGAATCTGGAAAGTTTAACTTTAAGCAGAACTCGCACCTTCAGGAGGTCAGGGGAAGGTAAAATACCACAGGCTGGGCTGGGAAGAAAAAGTCCATCCAGCAACAGCTCCAATCAGCTAAAAGAAGCCTATAAAACTGTTTTTTTAATGGTTAATCATACCTTTGAAGCAGGAACTCCATTTTCACGCCTAAAACACTGCTTTGTGGACAGGGTTTAGTGTGAACCCAGGAAAAATCAAAGAGCTTAACAGCTCTACAGCTTAACAAGGGGAGGCAGTAGTGTAGTGGTCATGTCACTGGGCTAGTAATCCAGAGGCCCAGGCTAAAGTACTGTGGACACTGGTTTGAGTCCCACCCTGGCAGCTGGTAGAATGTAATTCAATTAGTAAAATCAATTTAAAGTAAAATTAATATATCAATTAATAAAATTAAAAGGTAAACTCCATCTGATTCACTAAGTCCCTTTAGGGAAAGAAGGAAATCTGCCATTCTTACCTGGTCTGGCTTACATGTGACCCCATACACAGGTAAACCTATTAATTACAGGCCAGTCTGTTTTAACCTCTGTGGTGGGAAAGCTTTTAGAAATGATAATTCAGGGCCAAATTCATAGTGACTTGGGCACAGGGGTTAATTACTGAAACAAAAACAGAATTACCTGGAAAAACTCAGCATGTCTGGCAGCATCGGCGGAGAAGAAAAGAGTTGATGTTTCGAGTCCTCATGACCCTTCGACAGAACTGAGTGAATCTAAGGAGAGGAGTGAAATATAAGCTGGTTTAAGGTGGGGGGGGGGGTGGTTGGGTGGGGGGGAGAGAAGTTGGGGGGGGTTGGTGTGGTTGTAGGGACAAGCAAGCAGTGATAGGAGCAGATAATCAAAAAATGTCACAGACAAAAGAACAAAAGGACACAGGTGTTGAAGTTGGTGATATTATCTAAACGAATGTGCTAATTAAGAATGGATGGTAGGGCACTCAAGGTACAGCTCTAGTGGGGGTGGGGGGCATAAAAGATTTAAAAATAATGGAAATAAGTGGGAAAAGAAAAATCTATATAAATTATTGGAAAAAACAAAAGGAAGGGGGAAGAAACAGAAAGGGGGTGGGGATGGAGGAGGGAGTTCAAGATCTAAAGTTGTTGAATTCAATATAATTACTGAATTCCAGCATGGAAATGTTAAGACAAATTGTGGTTAACTAACTTGTTTGAGCTTTTTTTTGATGGAGCAGATTAGAGAGAGGATAGATGAGGGTAATGTAGTTGATGTGGTGTGTTTGGATTTCAAAACGATATTTGATAGTGCGCTGCACAACAGACTTTAGCAAAGTTAGAGCTCATGGAATAAAAGGGACACGAGCAACATGGATATGAAATTGGCTTAGTGACAGGAAACAGTAGTGGTGAGTGGTTGCTTTTCAGACTGGAGGAAGGATCGTAGTGGGGTTGCCCAGGGGCCAGTAGCAAGACCCCTGATTTTCTTGATGTGCATTGGTGAACTAGCTTTTGCTGCACAGGGGACAATTTCTAACTTTGCAGATGATATGAAACCTGGACGTAGTGTGAAATGTGGTGGTTAGTGTTTAAAATTGAAAAGGACATAGATTGGGTGGAATGGGTGGACAAATGGCAGATGAGGAAATGGTGGGGTAGTGGTAATGTAGCTAGACTGATAATCCTGAGTCTAGGGCTTAAGCTGAAAGTTGGTGGAATTTAAATTCAATAAAAAAACTTGGACCATATAGCTAGTCTCAGTAATGGTGATTATGACAGCTATTATTGTTTAAAAAATCATCTGGTTCACTGATGTCTTTTAGGGAAGGAAATCTGCCTTCTGGCTTACATGTGACTCCAGAGCCACAGAAATGTGGGTAACTCAACCTCTGAAATGGCCCTGGCAAGCTACTCTGTTCAAGGACAACTAGGAATGGGCAACAAATGTTAGCTATGCCAATGATGCCCACCTCCCATGAAAAAAGTAAAAGAATGAAACTTAATGCTGTGATGTGATTTATTTCGGTAGGAAGAATGAAGAAAAATAGCCCGGGATATATGAACATTTGGAGGGCATTCAGCCCTGAAACATGTTACAAAGAGACAAGGTAGGCCATTCATTCCCTAGATCATGTTAAGAGAAACAGGAGGAGCCAATTCATCCCCTGGAGCCTGGTACATAGGAACAAGAGGAGGCCATTCAGCCCCTCCAGCCATTTCCACAGGAACAGGAAGAGGCTATTCAGCCCATGAAGCCTATTACACAGGAACAGGAGGACAGTCCTTCGAGCCTGTCATACTGGAACAGGAGGAGGCCATTCAGTCCCTCAAGCCAGTAACACAGGCATAGGAGTCGTCCATGTTTCATAGGAACAGTTGGAAAGCCAATCAGCCTCTCAAACTTAAACAGAATTACCTGGAAAAACTCAGCAGGTCTGGCAGCATCGGCGGAGCAGAAAAGAATTGATGTTTCGAGTCCTCATGACCCTTCCACAGAACTGGGTGAATACAAGGAGAGAGGTGAAATATAAGCTGGTTTAAGGTGGGGGGAGGGGAGATAAGTGGAGGGGGGTGGTGTGGTTGTAGGGACAAGCAAGCAGGAACACCTGTGTTCTTTTGTCTGTGACATCTTTTGATTATCTGCACCCATCACTGCTTGCTTGTCCCTACAACCACACCACCCCAACTTCTCTCCCCCCACCCAACCATTACCCCCACCCCAGCTTAAACCAGCTTATATTTCACTGCTCTCCTTGGATTCACCCAGTTCTGCTGAAGGGTCATGAGGACTCGAAACGTCAACTCTTTTCTTCTCCACCGATGCTGCCAGACCTGCTGAGTTTTTCCAGGTAATTCTGTTTTTGTTTTGTATTACCAGCATCTGCAGATTTTTGTTTTTAGCCTCTCAAACTTGTTACATATGAACATTTAGAGGCCATTCAGCCCCTTGAACATGTTGCAAAGGGACTGGGAAGGCCATTCAACTCATCAAGCCTTATGCTCAGGGACAGGAGGAGGCCTTTCAGCCCCTTGATTCTGTTACACAACAGGAGGTCATTCAACCCCTCATGCCTGTAACTCATGAACATGAGGCCATTCAGCCCCTCAAGCCAGGACACTGGAATAGGAGGCCATTCAGCCCCTCAAGCCCACTTCACAGGAACATTTGAAAGCGCTCTGCTTCACGAACCTGGTACACAGGAACAGCAGCCAGCCATTCATTTGCTTGAGTTTGATAGACACAGTTTGAAGGCATTCAGCTCATTGAGCCTGTCACTCTGGAACAGCAGGAGGCCCTTCCAGGCACCACCAACCTGTCACTCAGGAATAGGGGGCCATTCAGCCCTATCTGGAGCCTGTTCCTGAAGAGTCAATTAGACTCAAAACATTAGCTGTTTCTCTCTCCCAGACGCTGCCGAGTTTTTACTTCAGATTCCAGGTGTTTGCAACATGTTACTTTTTATAACAGGAGGGAGCCATTCAGCCACTCTCCCCCGAGCATATTAAACAGCAAAGGGAGGGGGAGGAACACCTCGAGGCCACTGAAAACACCCAAACCGCCCTCACCGCAGCGCTAACCATACCGAAAGTCCTCCCACTTAGCGCCGCTGGCGATTGGCTCCCCGTTTCCAGCGCCGAAACGATGAAACCCCGCCAACGGCGCAAAGACCGGAAGTCCCGCCCCTGTCGGCCGTCGATTGGCGGGAACGCTTGAGCCTCGGCCGCCGATTGGCCTGAGAGAGTGGCACTCCCGAAGCGGCGGAAAGTTCACTTTGCGCGCGCCGGAAGTTTCGGTGCAGGGAGATTGTCTCTTCACGGCGCGGCTGCGAAAAAGTCTTTTTTCCGATTGTTTGGCTGCAGGGATCGAGATTAACCAGACAGATTGGAAGGAGGGGGCTGACAGACAAGGAGGAGGTTGCACGAACTATAACGTTTATTATAAATGCTCGCAAGCCGTTGGAATCGGATCTGAGAGAGAGAAACTGGGAAAGATAAGCTATTTTAACATTTATTTATTGATACCTCTAATTTAACAGGCACCAGACTCGTGCTCCATGCTTTATCTTTGCTTTAATTTGACAGGCAAAACCTCCTATCGCTCTGCTACTTTTACATCATGTCTGTCCCTAAGTTTGCATATGTTAGATTCCTCGATGATCAGGAATGTCGAGTTGTGCGCATTGCAGAGGACATCAAACATTTCGACCCATCCAATCATCACGAGTCCAAAGTCTACCTGGTGCGACGGAGCCTGTCAGGCAGCGCATCCGTGGACTCTGATTCGGGGAAGGAGAACAATGAGAGGGAGGGTGAGTTTTGCAAAGGTCAGATCCTCATTCTCTCAGGTAGATTTTTACAGCTATTAGGAAAATTAAGCTTGTCACCAAAGGGCAAAGAACATTTCTGAATCTTAGCATTTTATTTTGTATTTAAGCCATTTTTTATTTGCCTGAAAATGTGACACAATGCCCTGAATAACTAGCCGGATAAAATGCATTATGTAAAAAACTATATATAATGCCACTTCTACAGATGACCAGTGAAGCACATGTAACTTTGTCCTTGCTCTATGCCATAGATTCGATCAAACAGAAAGTATGTAGCGGGCCAAGATTTAGGATGCCCAATGTGGACACCGCTGTCGAGGTGGACACCGGCAGTAGTGATGTTCCCTGCACATCTCTGGTGAGGATGAAGAGGCAACTCAAGGATGCGAAGGCAGCCAGAGTAAATGTTCTCTATGTACATGCCCAAGTGGTTTCGATTGCAAATAGTTTCCAAGATCTCGAATCAAAGCTATGTGGTTATTGTAATTTCAAATTTTCTAAGTATCTATTATCTCCTCTGTAACAGAAAGACAAGTCTGCTCAAACAAGTGTGACCCAAGACTGTCAGCTCTCAGCCATCACGAACGGGTGGATAATGGGAATGGAAAAGGATGATTTCAGTTCGAGCATGATTCCAGCCTCCCAGTCCCAGAAGCAGCTGGAGGAGAGGCCTTCCCAGTTCCAGGAGCAGACCAAGGATGAGAAGATCAGAAGGTTGAAAGAAGAGAGGGCAGCCCTCCGGCAGAGGGTGGAGAGGCTTGAAACTCTCAACTTCCAGCTCCAAGAAGAAATTGTTGCTCTTTCAAAAAAGGGTAATGTATTTATTTGTATAACTGTTATTGAATATTACAGATAGAGATTTGCATTGTTACTAATGCAACATTGCTCTGATCAGAAACAGATGATGGAGTAAATTGGAGTTGCGCAAAAGGCCTCCTTCAAATCAGATATATGAATGATCCTAATTATTTTTCGTCATGTTACAGCAAGACTATCAGACAGGCCTGACGATGCACCAACATCACCCAAGCAGAGTCAAACCCCAACGTTTCTCAGACTGGGAGAGGCAATCAACAACCAATTGTACACTCCAATTGATGGCAAGGTAATGATTCTTATAATTAATTTTCAAAGCATTTGAAAATCATTGTTGATTTAAGCAGAAGTCCTTTTCAAAGTGAAGATGAATCATGACAGTAGGTGACTGCAGTGTTAAACTTACCTCCATTGCCAGGTCATTCACTGAGACTTGAGCCATGGGATAATCTGTCCTGATGTAGCATCTATAGTTGAGAGTCTATTATTTTCCAATTTTACATGCAGGATACTGAATATCTCCCTCGTTTTACTTGCAGGTGCAATTGTTAGGTGGCATTGAGATCCCGGAGAGAGAATGGCGCACTGTCAACAGCCAAAGGACAAATTCGCTGTTCGTCAAGTCCCTGGCTGTTGCCATCTGGGGGACCGCTACGCTCAGGGACAGGTCGGTCTGTGGGAGAGTGTGCCCACGGTTTATCCACACTGGAGGTATTCCTCCAAAGGCAAAGCCTCCACTCTCTCCAAGGAAGTTGAATGCTGTCAAAGGTAACAATTCACAAGCCCTTCTTAAATTGTTGTCACGTTCTCCAGTAGATGTTCTGTATTTCTGTGTTTTTTTTCAAATGGATGTTTACTTTCTGCTGTCACTTTAAGGATGAAAATCTTTTTTCTCTTCCCCCCCCCCCCCCCCCCCCCCCACTTATTTTGTTCTAGCGTGTTTCACCCATCATCTCCACACCCAGGGATTAAGTGCAGAGGCTGTGACAAACGAGGTCAAAAAGATGAATAATTACATCACTGAGAAAATCCAAGACCTTAACAGGGCTGAAATCTGGGAATGTGTCTAAGTGTGAATTTACATTTTATCTGTAATTAAACTGTTTTTAATTTATCTGTAACGTAACTTTTTCTTGTATCCTAATAAAATTTGAAATTTGCAGTGCAGTCAAATTGCCTCTTTCTTTTTCAGAAGGGTTTAACCTGGCTGCTTCAAAATGACACTTGACTTGCCCAAACTACCTTTCATTTCACAGAGACGCATAGGGCAGAACTTTTCACTGAGTAGGCGGGCGCGTGCCACACGCATACGAGCGTAAAATAGCCTGTGATAATGTCGGTTGAGCACCCCAACGTCATCGCGCACTCACGCAATATTTCGGTTGGCGGGTGCGAGCGGGAGTTGGAGCCATGCCTGCCATCAATTATGAGGCCAGTTAAGGCCATTAAAAAGGCAATTAAGCTGTATTTTTTGTTGCCTGTGCAATCTTGCACTAGTTACACGGGCAGGGGGGCCGCCGACAATTTGCTAAACCTCATCCAAGGGCGAGATAAAAAGGAGCGTTGCCAGTGTGAATGGTGAGTTTTCGAGATGGTTTGCTGCTGATTGCTTATTGGTACTTGGCAGCTTCATCTCGGTTCAGGGCTTCATTGCAGGATTTTTTGGTGTCCCCAAGGCCCCCAGAGGATTCAGACCATGTGGACCCATATATCGGACAGCCTTCCCTTAATCTGGTAATGAGGATTGTGGTCTTCGCTGGTGGCACCTCCTCTGAGGAGGAAGAGAGGGGGAGGAGACCAGGTGTCCCAGTGCAGCTCCCAGGGGAGGGACCTGTGGGAGGAGAGGCCCAGGCACAAGGGGCGCAGGGCCAACAGGTAGTCCAAGGGGGAAGGGCCGCAGAAGATGCCACTATCCTGCTGCCAGGGTTTACAGGCAGCGATGCAGCTACCTCAGTATGTCTGAGGTGCAATGCCAAAGGAGGCTCCGGCTTTACAATGAGACAGTGACCTCCACTTGCCAGATGATTGGACCTGAGATCAGCTCTGACTTTGTGGGTGGACACCCCATGCCAGTGGTTCTGAAGGTCACTGTGGCCCCCAACTTCTATACCTCTGGCTCTTTCCAGGGGTCATTGGGAGATCTGTTTGGAATCTCCCAATCAGCTGTCCACAGTTGCGTCAAGCTTGTGACAGAAGCTCTGTTCAGGTGGATTCCCCCCGTGTCCAGGGTGCTATAGACTGTACACATGTGGCCGTCAAGGTACCAGCGGGTCAGCCCGGTGCCTTCGTCAACAGGAAGGGATTCCACTCCATGAATGTGCAGATAGTGTGTGACCACAGGATGCAGATTCTACAAGTCTGTGTAAGGTACCCAGGCAGCTCCCACGATGCCTACATCCTCAGACACTGCCAGGTGCCGGGGCTCTTCAGTGCTCCAGCCCGGCTGGATGGATGGCTGCTGGGTAACAAGAGTTATCCATTGAAAAGGTGGCTCATGATGCCTCTTCGCCATCCAAGAACAGAGGCTGAGCAGCGCTACAATAGGAGCCACAGCTCCACAAGGTCTGTGGTAGAGAGGACCATAGGTCTGAAGATGCGCTTCCGATGTCTGGGCTGTTCAAGGGGAGCACTACAATACCCCCCAGAGTGGGTATCACTGATAGTGGTTACATGCTGCGCTCCCCACAATCTGGCACTGGCAAGGGGGGACCCACTGGAGGAAGAGGATCTTGAGGCAGCTCCACAGGCCCCAAGAGGATGAATCCAGTAGTCAGTCAGAAGAGGAGCTCGGTGAGGAGAACACTGAGGGTGTGGAGGGAGACCTCAGTAACCTCCAGGGAGGCAGGGACACCAGGGACACCTTGATCCAACACTCCTTCAGCTAGACTGCGAAAGATCAGCTTCCACCTCACACCAGGGCTGCTGCCTCCATCCTGGGTGTTTGAAATGCCCCTTTCATTTGCACCCAAAGTCCACTCAGTGTCTGTGCAATAAAGTCTCCAGCCACTCACGTCCAGCATTACACACTGACGTACCCTGCACCAGAAAGGAAAAAGGTGAAACATACTCTGGTCATCAGAACCAAAGCAAACTTAATGTTATTGTCACATTGAAAGCATAATGACATTACCATTATCAGTGTTGACGTCCACACCAGCAGACATATAAACCAAACATAAATGAACAGAAAATCGCCCGTGAACTGTCCCTCCCGTGTTCATGGTGCTTTAAACTTAAGTTTGCGAGTGCTACATCTTGGTGCCCCCCCCCCCCCCCCCAACTCGCTGGCACCGACATTGGAGACAGCTGCTGACTGTGTCCTGTTGGCCTTGATGACCTTGGTGATCGTCCTCTGGCCAGTGGAGCCTGTGCTGGCCCCGCCTGGGAGGGAGCAGCCAGTGCCATGGCTGGCATCTCTCCAGTCATCGCAGCCTCATCAGATGCCACAGTCACTGGCAGAGGGGCGGAGGAGCTGCTGTTGTCATCCAGAGCACCCTGAGAGGGGCCCACAGAGAGGACAGGCAGCTCATGCGCCAACGTGAGGTCACTCTGGACCTCCCTGCTCACCATTGATGGACGGGCACCTAGCTGGGATACTGGGTGCCTCATCCATCTCCCACACTAACACTGACCAGCTGAGGTCAGTGCCTGTGTGAGGGTTGCAGGTCTCAGCACAACCCCAGGAACCCCTGACTCTGTCCCAGGAGCTGCCTCTCCATGAGAGTCACCACTCTTTCAATGGAGGAGGCAGTGCGCTCGACCAAAAGGGTTAACACTTGCTCACACTCCACATGGACTCCTCCACAACAGAGACCATGGCACACAGACCCTCAGGGGTCTCCGCCAGATCCCCCTGCACATCTCGCTGGGCATCCAGCATCTGCTGCCTAATGGACGACTCCAGAGGCTCATCATCTGCCTTTGACTCAGCATTGTCCTGGTCTCCAGCAGCCCTCCGACTGCCAGAGCCCTGGGCACTCTCTACCTCCACCTGCACTTCAAGTGAATGTGAAGTGCCCTCACTGATGTGCATTGACATTCTAGCTGCCAATCTAATGCTCACTGAGGTGCTGATATCTGCGTTGGTGCCCGCTACAGAGAGCGGGTGTGACACAGGTGACAATGACGCCCGGTGGTCCTCCGGTGTCTGGGGTGGCTTTTCGGGGTCCAGAGGGTGAACGCCTGTTGGTGAATCTAAAAGGGAGAAGAAGGACATGTCATTAGTTAAAGTCATCACACTGTCACTGTGCATGCCAGACACCCTGGTGAGACAATGGAGATCTGCATCATGGTGCCATCGTCTTTCAATGATCAATGGAGACTCCAGGTTTGAGGCTCCCATCAATGAAGAGACTCCACTAGAATGGTTGCACAATCTGAAACTCTCACCTCTGTGCTCTGCGCTCTTACCTTCGTCTGGCACCCCCGCCTCTCCACGCCCGGTTACAACGGGAGCGTGCTGGCTCTCCAGCACCAGGGCATCCTGCTCAAACCCGGTGAGCATCAGCAGGATGGATGGGCCTCCACCTGTCCATGATCTCTCCAACTGGTTATGGCTTGTCTTCTCCAGAAAGGACAGAGGAGCATTGATGAGTCCACTCTCTAGCTGTAGCGCCATTACACCAGACTCTAGCACCCCTGAGCTCTACAGTGGGGACAGCCACATCTTAACACTTCTGCACACTGACCCACACAGTACTCACCCTTCCTGAGTGCAGCAGGTCATTGAAGCGCTTCCGGCACTGCACCCAGGAGCGCCGCACCACGTCACGGTTGCTGACCAGCGCTGCCACCTCCTCCCATGGCCTCTTGGTGAGGTGCGGCCTCCTCCTCCCCCCATCCCTGGGGACAATGATGTCCCTCCCAGCAGCCACCTCCTCCAGGAGGACCGCGAGACACTCATCCAAAAATTGGGGAGCCGAGCGCCAACCTGACCCGCTCTCCTGCCTGGCATCTCCAGCCATACTCGACTCCACCAAGACAACGCAGAAGAGATGCTTTTCCGTAGCGGCCTTCCAGGGGCTGCCTGGGCTGTTTTTAAACCGGCCGCCAGGTCGCCATTGGACCTGGTGGTCGACAGGTCCCCGCCCCCGGTCAGCCCTTCCTGACCAGCGAGGAGCCACATTTCACACTCGGCAGGCCTTAATTGGCACGCCAGCGTGAAATCGCGGCTGGGTGTCAATCGCGGGCAGCAACCCGTTTCCCAGTTGCTCCTGGGCCTGTTGACAGCGCCCGCCTGCCAAACTCAAAATTCTGCCTATAATTAAGTGCACATCATCATGCTGATACCCATCACTGGTGCTTAGACCAACATGAACATAATAGGTGAATTGATATTTTAAATTTCCCCTTTTGCAAATTTTGGATTAGAATGTCAAATATCTCAACTTGAACCAGTTAACCTGGTCTGATTGGTCTTAACCAGAACCAGGAAAACTGGTCTCCAGTTTTTCCAAAACTGAGATGTTGAATTTCTGACTATTGACATTAGCTTTGGGTCTGCTTCGCTTTGTATTCCTTTGGTCGAATTAATAATTCATTAACCAGCTGTACCAAGAGGCCATGATGTCCTCATTCAGGGGTGTGGGGTCTCTCTGGCCGACTGGAGCTAGTTCTGTGGCAGGGAAACCAAACTACCTGGTCCACAGCTAATGGCTGAATATATAGTCCAGTCCTAGGGTAGGAGAGAGCCAGGGTTGGGGGTACCTACCTGGAGTGGATGTGGATAAAGAGTTGGGAGGGGGATTGTTGTGGGGGTGCAGAGAGTTGGGGAGGGTTGCAGACAAAGGTTGGGGTGGGGAAGTGGGATGCGGGGCAGCTAAGAGTGTAGGCAGAGAATCAAGGGAGCCCTATCCTGGAAGAGGCAGGTGCAGAGTCAGGGGTCCCAAAACTAAGGGAGTGGGTGTTCCTTACCCTACTGTGTGGGAGGGTTCCGGGTGGAATCGAAAGCAAGGGAGATATGTGATTTTGTTCTTAATTTCCCAGAAGAACAGCAGGTTCCCAGTTAACAGCCATGCTTATTGCCTTGATTTATTTTCAATGAAAGCACTTTACAGCTCGTTGAAAGCTTTGAATTAAAAGTCAACTTACTAAAATGGCAAATGAACAAAGTTTGGGGATGTAAAAAAAAATCTGACCTCCAATTTAATCTGAGAAATTATTGTTGCAGGGATTAGTGGAAGGGTTTGGAGAGTTAGATCGCAGTAGGGTTGTTTAAAAAGATAGTTAAGTGCTGCCATGTTAAAGGAAAAGAAAGTCTTCCATTTCTCCTTGGATGAAAGGTCATCGACCTGAAACGTTAACCCTGTTTCTCTTCACAGATGCTGCCAGACCTGCTGAGCGTTACTAGCATTTTCTGTTCTTATTTCAGATTTCCAGCATCTGCAGTATTTCGTTTTTGTATTAGTATTCATGATGTAATGGTTATCCTGTCTGGGATCATGAAGAGCATCCCTCACTGAACATTTTGGGACAACTATGTAAGCTATTGAGGTTCCTAAATTCTTCACAAAATAGCTCAGGGCTGTTAAATTTATCTTCCACCCTACTGACTCACTTTTGCTCATGGCATGTTTTCTTTGCTGATGATGCACATGAAGGTGAAGAGTATTAATAAATTCCTGATGTTAGTGAAAGAATGGCAGGATATTTCTTCCAAAAGTCTTTCAATAAGCCCTGCTTTCATGTATGTCAAACGTCAAAATTCTAATCATTATTGTTGACATTATCCTTCGTTATGAATCATTGTTTATTGTCTTGTTGCAGTGGTGCATCTCCTGGAGCTTGCAAACACATTGCTGGGAGATTGATATTCCAGTCCACCAAATCAATTTTCAAAATGATGTTTTGCAGCAATGTAGTTTGCCTATGCTTCCACTTCTCTTGTCTATACTGCTACAGTTATGTAAGTGCATTCAAAACTCTTGATGAAGCTGAATTCCATGTCCCAAGTGTAAATGGGAATATATTGTTAAAGAATCTAAACAATGGCAAATTTTTTGTCACTGCAGATCTTATTTCCTACGTACAGACACTCCTTCAGAGAGATGATATAACAGAGAATCTGATGTACAGGGACACCCGTAGAAAATTGGTAGAAGGAAATATTGAGGACATATATGATATAGTCTATTACAAAAGCATGGCAGCGAATGGACAACCATTTAGTAATAGAAGTAACTTTTAATGCATTATCAATTCTGAGGGACTCCCAGTATTTAAGTTTTCCAAACATTCACTATGACCTATATATTTAATGACCAATGAACTCCCCACAAAACTAAGAACTGCTAATCTTATTCTAGCTCAAGGATGGGGCTTGGAAACTGCAAAACCAAAATGGAAATGTTCTGAAGAGAATTTGCAAATGCAGTGAGGAAACTGTCTGATGCAGGTGCATTATGTAATTGAGGAGTGTTATGACTGATCCCTGGGTGAAGTCCCCCAATTAGTTAACTTCCCAGACAGGACCCCAATGTTGTTATGCTCCTGGATGAGGCGGAATGAGCTGAGTCCTCTTTTTTATTCAATCCCCTTGGTTGGTTGCAACAAGGTTAATTTAAAAGGGATCCCTTCCACCTTGCCTTTCCTTGTGGATACCCTTTCCCAGGCTAAATGTATTCATGTTTGAGAAGGAGCCAATTTAACCAGGCTTCCTTGAGTTAAAGGAAGAGTAAGTTTATTAGTTACTAAAAACCCGAGGAAAATAATAAAAAAACGTAACAGACATACACACAGATTAGAAATGAGAAGCTGAAGCCAAATAAAAGTTTTTTTAAAAGATATACGAATCAGTCTTTGGCTTGTTTGTGAGGAGCAGATGGCAAAATGTTGCGGCCGTTAAGTTGGGTGATTCCGGTAGAGCTGATTTTGGCAGTTGAGCAGTTGGTTTGGAGACACTTGGTTCTGCAGGTTAGCCTAAGAAGCTGTCCTATTTCCTTTTTGATTGTGGTTTTGCTGACTTGCCTTCAGCAACAGAGAAAGAGAGACTTTTTCCTGTAAGCTGCAGGGGTGCCTAGTTGGTCATCTTCTGCTGTGACTCACACAGCACAATAGCACTCTGGCACACCAGCATGCTAGCATACATAGATCAGGTCTGCAGCTAGCTTTTTAACCTATTTCGTTGTATATTCCTGGAAGGGAAAAAAACAAACGTCTTTCATCCAGAGTACGTTTTCTTTCAACACAGATCGTTTCCGTGAGGGAGTTGGGAGATGGGAAAAAATACCACGGAGCAGAGGCAGTTGTGAGCCTGAAAACAGCGCGAGAGGAGAGTCAGTCGGGAGATTGAAAACAGCGCGAGAGGAGAGACAGTCGGGAGATTGAAAACAGCGCGAAAGGAGAGACAGTCGGGAGACAGAAAACAGCGCGAGAGGAGAGGCAGTCGGGAGAATGAAAACAACGCGAGAGGAGAGGCAGTCGGGAGAATGAAAACAGCGCGAGAGGAGAGACAGTCGGGAGAATGAAAACAACGCGAGAGGAGAGGCAGTCGGGAGAATGAAAACAGCGCAAGAGGAGAGGCAGTCGGGAGATTGAAAACAGCGCAAGAGGAGAGACAGTTGGGAGATTGAAAACAGCGCGAGAGGAGATTCAGTCGGGAGATTGAAAACAGCGTGAGAGGAGAGACAGTCGGGAGATTGAAAACAGCGCGAGAGGAGATTCAGTCGGGAGAATGAAAACAGCGCGAGAGGTGAGTCAGTCGGGAGATTGAAAACAGCGCGAGAGGAGAGTCAGTCGGGAGATTGAAAACAGCGCTAGAGGAGAGTCAGTCGGGAGATTGAAAACAGCGCGAGAGGAGAGTCAGTCGGGAGATTGAAAACAGATCGAGAGCAGAGTCAGTCGGGAGATTGAAAACAGCTCGAGAGGAGAGTCAGTCGGGAGATTGAAAACAGCGTGAGAGGAGAGTCAGTCGGGAGATTGAAAACAGGGCGAGAAGAGAGTCAGTCGGGAGATTGAAAACAGGGCGAGAGGAGAGACAGTCGGGAGATTGAAAACAGCGCGAGAGGAGAGGTGATTGAGAGATTGAAAACAGCGCGAGAGGAGAGACAGTCGGGAGATTGAAAACAGCGCGAGAGGAGTGTCAGTCGGGAGATTGAAAACAGCGCGAGAGGAGTGTCAGTCGGGAGATTGAAAACAGCGCAAGAGGAGTGTCAGTCGGGAGATTGAAAACAGCGCTGGAGGACAGTCAGTCGGGAGATTGAAAACAGCGCGAGAGGAGAGGTGATTGGGAGATTGAAAACAGCGCGAGAGGAGTGTCAGTCGGGAGATTGAAAACAGCGCGAGAGGAGAGTCAGTGGGGAGATTGAAAACAGCGTGAGAGGAGAGGTGATTGGGAGATTGAAAACAGCGCGAGAGGAGAGTCAGTCGGGAGATTGAAAACAGCGTGAGTGGAGAGTCAGTTGGGAGATTGAAAACAGCGCGAGAGGAGAGGTGATTGGGAGATTGAAAACAGCGCGAGAGTAGAGTCAGTCGGGAGATTGAAAACAGCGCGAGAGGAGAGGCAGTTGGGAGATTGAAAACAGCGCGAGAGGAGAGGCAGTCGGGAGAATGAAAACAGCGCGAGAGGAGAGGCAGTCGGGAGAATGAAAACAGCGCGAGAGGAGAGGCAGTCGGGAGATTGAAAACAGCGCGAGAGGAGAGTCAGTCGGGAGAATGAAAACAGTGCGAGAGGAGAGGCAGTCGGGAGATTGAAAACAGCGTGAGAGGAGAGACAGTCGGGAGATTGAAAACAGCGCGAGAGGAGAGACAGTCGGGAGATTGAAAACAGCGCGAGAGGAGAGTCAGTCGGGTGATTGAAAACAGCGCGAGAGGAGAGTCAGTCGGGAGATTGAAAACAGTGCTAGAGGAGAGTCAGTCGGGAGATTGAAAACAGCGCGAGAGGAGAGACAGTCGGGAGATTGAAAACAGCGCGAGAGGAGAGTCAGTCAGGTGATTGAAAACAGCGCGAGAGGAGAGGCAGTCGGGAGATTGAAACCAGCGCTAGAGGAGAGTCAGTCGGGAGATTGAAAACAGCGCGAGAGGAGAGACAGTCGGGAGATTGAAAACAGCGCGAGAGGAGAGTCAGTCGGGTGATTGAAAACAGCGCGAGAGCAGAGGCAGTCGGGAGATTGAAAACAGCGCGAGAGGAGAGTCAGTCGGGAGAATGAAAACAGCGCTAGAGGAGAGTCAGTCGGGAGAATGAAAACAGTGCTAGAGGAGAGGCAGTCGGGATATTGAAAACAGCGCGAGAGGAGAGACAGTCGTGAGCCTGAAAACAGCGCTAGAGAAGAGGCAGTCGGGAGATTGAAAACAGCGCGAGAGGAGAGACAGTCGGGAGATTGAAAACAATGCGAGAGGAGAGACAGTCGTGAGCCTGAAAACAGCGCTAGAGGAGAGTCAGTCGGGAGATTGAAAACAGCGCGAGAGGAGAGACAGTCGTGAGCCTGAAAACAGCGCTAGAGGAGAGTCAGTCGGGAGATTGAAAACAGCTCGAGAGGAGACACAATCGGGAGATTGAAAACAATGCGAGAGGAGAGTCAATCGGGAGAATGAAAACAGCGCGAGAGGAGAGTCAGTCGGGAGATTGAAAACAGTGCGAGAGGAGATTCAGTCGGGAGATTGAAAACAGTGCGAGAGGAGTGTCAATCGGGAGAATGAAAACAGCGCGAGAGGAGAGGCTGTCGTGAGCCTGAAAACAGCGCTAGAGAAGAGGCAGTCGGGAGATTGAAAACAGCACAAGAGGAGAGGCAGTCGAGAGATTGAAAACAGCGTGAGAGGAAATGTGATTTTGTGATTAAAAACAGCTCGAGAGGAGTGTCAGTCGGGAGATTGAAAACAGCACGAGAGGAGATTCAGTCGGGAGATTGAAAACAGCGCTAGAGGAGAGGCAGTCGGGAGAATGAAAACAGCGCGAGAGGAGAGTCAATCGGGAGAATGAAAACAGCGCGAGAGGAGAGACAGTCGGGAGAATGAAAACAGCGCGAGAGGAGAGTCAGTCGGGAGAATGAAAACAGCGCGAGAGGAGAGTCAGTCGGGAGACTGAAAACAGCGCGAGAGGAGAGACAGTCGGGAGATTGGAAACAGCACGAGAGGAGAGACAGTCGGGAGATTGAAAACAGCGCGAGAGGAGAGACAGTCGGGAGATTGAAAACAGCGCGAGAGGAGAGTCAGTCGGGAGAATGAAAACAGTGCGAGAGGAGAGGCATTCGGGAGATTGAAAACAGCGTGAGAGGAGAGACAGTCGGGAGATTGAAAACAGCGTGAGAGGAGAGGCAGTTGGGAGATTGAAAACAGCACAAGAGGAGACACAATCGGGAGATTGAAAACAGCGCGAGAGGAGAGTCAGTTGGGAGATTGAAAACAGCGTGAGAGGAGAGGCAGTTGGGAGATTGAAAACAGCGCGAGAAGAGAGTCAGTCAGGAGAATGAAAACAGTGCGAGAGGAGAGACAGTCATGAGCCTGAAAACAGCGCTAGAGGAGAGGCATTGGGAGATTGAAAACAGCTCGAGAGGAGAGTCAGTCGGGAGATTGAAAATAGTGCGAGAGGAGAGTCAATCAGGAGAATGAAAACAGCGCGAGAGGAGAGGCTGTCGGGAGACTGAAAACAGTGCGAGAGGAGAGTCAGTCCGGAGATTGAAAACAGCGCGAGAGGAGAGACAGTCGTGAGCCTGAAAACAGCGTGAGAGGAGAGGCAGTCGGGAGATTGAAAACAGCTCGAGGGGAGACACAATCGGGAGATTGAAAACAATGCGAGAGGAGAGTCAATCGGGAGAATGAAAACAGCGCGAGAGGAGATTCAGTTGGGAGATTGAAAACAGTGCGAGAGGAGTGTCAATCGGGAAAATGAAAACAGCGCGAGAGGAGAGGCAGTCGGGAGATTGAAAACAGCGCGAGAGGAGAGTCAGTCGTGAGCCTGAAAACAGCGCTAGAGAAGAGGCAGTCAGGAGATTGAAAACAGCGCGAGAGGAGAGACAATCGGGAGATTGAAAACAGCGCGAGAGGAGAGACAGTCGTGAGCCTGAAAACAGCGCTAGAGGAGAGTCAGTCGGGAGAATGAAAACAGCGCGAGAGGAGAGACAGTCGTGAGCCTGAAAACAGCGCGAGAGGAGAGGCAGTCGGGAGATTGAAAACAGCTCGAGAGGAGACACAATCGGGAGATTGAAAACAATGCGAGAGGAGAGTCAATCGGGAGAATGAAAACAGCGCGAGAGGAGATTCAGTCGGGAGATTGAAAACAGTGCGAGAGGAGTGTCAATCGGGAGAATGAAAACAGCGCGAGAGGAGAGGCAGTCGGGAGATTGAAAACAGCGCGAGAGGAGAGTCAGTCGTGAGCCTGAAAACAGCGCTAGAGAAGAGGCAGTCGGGAGATTGAAAACAGCACAAGTGGAGAGACAGTCGGGAGATTGAAAACAGCACAAGAGGAGAGACAGTCGGGAGATTGAAAATAGTGCGAGAGAAGAGGCAGTCGAGAGATTGAAAACAGCACGAGAGGAGATGTGATTTTGTGATTATAAACAGCTCGAGAGGAGTGTCAGTCGGGAGATTGAAAACAGCACGAGAGGAGATTCAGTCGGGAGATTGAAAACAGCGGGAGAGGAGAGACAGTCGGGAGAATGAAAACAGCGCGAGAGGAGAGTCAGTCGGGAGAATGAAAACAGCGCGAGAGGAGAGTCAGTCGGGAGAATGAAAACAGCGCGAGAGGAGAGTCAGTCGGGAGATTGAAAACAGCGCGAGAGGAGAGACAGTCGGGAGATTGAAAACAGCGCGAGAGGAGAGTCAGTCGGGTGATTGAAAACAGCGCGAGAGGAGAGTCAGTCGGGAGATTGAAAACAGCGTGAGAGGAGAGGCAGTTGGGAGATTGAAAACAGCACAAGAGGAGACACAATCGGGAGATTGAAAACAGCGCGAGAGGAGAGTCAGTTGGGAGATTGAAAACAGCGTGAGAGGAGAGGCAGTTGGGAGATTGAAAACAGCGCGAGAAGAGAGTCAGTCAGGAGAATGAAAACAGTGCGAGAGGAGAGACAGTCATGAGCCTGAAAACAGCGCTAGAGGAGAGGCATTGGGAGATTGAAAACAGCTCGAGAGGAGAGTCAGTCGGGAGATTGAAAATAGTGCGAGAGGAGAGTCAATCAGGAGAATGAAAACAGCGCGAGAGGAGAGGCTGTCGGGAGACTGAAAACAGTGCGAGAGGAGAGTCAGTCCGGAGATTGAAAACAGCGCGAGAGGAGAGACAGTCGTGAGCCTGAAAACAGCGTGAGAGGAGAGGCAGTCGGGAGATTGAAAACAGCTCGAGGGGAGACACAATCGGGAGATTGAAAACAATGCGAGAGGAGAGTCAATCGGGAGAATGAAAACAGCGCGAGAGGAGATTCAGTTGGGAGATTGAAAACAGTGCGAGAGGAGTGTCAATCGGGAAAATGAAAACAGCGCGAGAGGAGAGGCAGTCGGGAGATTGAAAACAGCGCGAGAGGAGAGTCAGTCGTGAGCCTGAAAACAGCGCTAGAGAAGAGGCAGTCGGGAGATTGAAAACAGCACAAGTGGAGAGACAGTCGGGAGATTGAAAACAGCACAAGAGGAGAGACAGTCGGGAGATTGAAAATAGTGCGAGAGAAGAGGCAGTCGAGAGATTGAAAACAGCACGAGAGGAGATGTGATTTTGTGATTTTAAACAGCTCGAGAGGAGTGTCAGTCGGGAGATTGAAAACAGCACGAGAGGAGATTCAGTCGGGAGATTGAAAACAGCGGGAGAGGAGAGACAGTCGGGAGAATGAAAACAGCGCGAGAGGAGAGTCAGTCGGGAGAATGAAAACAGCGCGAGAGGAGAGTCAGTCGGGAGAATGAAAACAGCGCGAGAGGAGAGTCAGTCGGGAGATTGAAAACAGCGCGAGAGGAGAGACAGTCGGGAGATTGAAAACAGCGCGAGAGGAGAGTCAGTCGGGTGATTGAAAACAGCGCGAGAGGAGAGTCAGTCGGGAGATTGAAAACAGTGCTAGAGGAGAGTCAGTCGGGAGATTGAAAACAGCGCGAGAGGAGAGACAGTCGGGAGATTGAAAACAGTGCGAGAGGAGAGTCAGTCAGGTGATTGAAAACAGCGCGAGAGGAGAGGCAGTCGGGAGATTGAAACCAGCGCTAGAGGAGAGTCAGTCGGGAGATTGAAAACAGCGCGAGAGGAGAGACAGTCGGGAGATTGAAAACAGCGCGAGAGGAGAGTCAGTCGGGTGATTGAAAACAGCGCGAGAGCAGAGGCAGTCGGGAGATTGAAAACAGCGCGAGAGGAGAGTCAGTCGGGAGAATGAAAACAGCGCTAGAGGAGAGTCAGTCGGGAGAATGAAAACAGTGCTAGAGGAGAGGCAGTCGGGATATTGAAAACAGCGCGAGAGGAGAGACAGTCGTGAGCCTGAAAACAGCGCTAGAGAAGAGGCAGTCGGGAGATTGAAAACAGCGCGAGAGGAGAGACAGTCGGGAGATTGAAAACAATGCGAGAGGAGAGACAGTCGTGAGCCTGAAAACAGCGCTAGAGGAGAGTCAGTCGGGAGATTGAAAACAGCGCGAGAGGAGAGACAGTCGTGAGCCTGAAAACAGCGCTAGAGGAGAGTCAGTCGGGAGATTGAAAACAGCTCGAGAGGAGACACAATCGGGAGATTGAAAACAATGCGAGAGGAGAGTCAATCGGGAGAATGAAAACAGCGCGAGAGGAGAGTCAGTCGGGAGATTGAAAACAGTGCGAGAGGAGATTCAGTCGGGAGATTGAAAACAGTGCGAGAGGAGTGTCAATCGGGAGAATGAAAACAGCGCGAGAGGAGAGGCTGTCGTGAGCCTGAAAACAGCGCTAGAGAAGAGGCAGTCGGGAGATTGAAAACAGCACAAGAGGAGAGGCAGTCGAGAGATTGAAAACAGCGCGAGAGGAAATGTGATTTTGTGATTAAAAACAGCTCGAGAGGAGTGTCAGTCGGGAGATTGAAAACAGCACGAGAGGAGATTCAGTCGGGAGATTGAAAACAGCGCTAGAGGAGAGGCAGTCGGGAGAATGAAAACAGCGCGAGAGGAGAGTCAATCGGGAGAATGAAAACAGCGCGAGAGGAGAGACAGTCGGGAGAATGAAAACAGCGCGAGAGGAGAGTCAGTCGGGAGACTGAAAACAGCGCGAGAGGAGAGACAGTCGGGAGATTGGAAACAGCACGAGAGGAGAGACAGTCGGGAGATTGAAAACAGCGCGAGAGGAGAGACAGTCGGGAGATTGAAAATAGTGCGAGAGAAGAGGCAGTCGAGAGATTGAAAACAGCACGAGAGGAGATGTGATTTTGTGATTATAAACAGCTCGAGAGGAGTGTCAGTCGGGAGATTGAAAACAGCACGAGAGGAGATTCAGTCGGGAAATTGAAAACAGCGGGAGAGGAGAGACAGTCGGGAGAATGAAAACAGCGCGAGAGGAGAGTCAGTCGGGAGAATGAAAACAGCGCGAGAGGAGAGTCAGTCGGGAGAATGAAAACAGCGCGAGAGGAGAGGCTGTCGTGAGCCTGAAAACAGCGCTAGAGAAGAGGCAGTCGGGAGATTGAAAACAGCACAAGAGGAGAGGCAGTCGAGAGATTGAAAACAGCGCGAGAGGAAATGTGATTTTGTGATTAAAAACAGCTCGAGAGGAGTGTCAGTCGGGAGATTGAAAACAGCACGAGAGGAGATTCAGTCGGGAGATTGAAAACAGCGCTAGAGGAGAGGCAGTCGGGAGAATGAAAACAGCGCGAGAGGAGAGTCAATCGGGAGAATGAAAACAGCGCGAGAGGAGAGACAGTCGGGAGAATGAAAACAGCGCGAGAGGAGAGTCAGTCGGGAGAATGAAAACAGCGCGAGAGGAGAGTCAGTCGGGAGACTGAAAACAGCGCGAGAGGAGAGACAGTCGGGAGATTGGAAACAGCACGAGAGGAGAGACAGTCGGGAGATTGAAAACAGCGCGAGAGGAGAGTCAGTCGGGAGATTGAAAACAGCGCGAGAGGAGAGGCAGTCGGGTGATTGAAAACAGCGCGAGAGGAGAGTCAGTCGGGAGATTGAAAACATCGAGAGAGGAGAGTCAGTCGGGAGAATGAAAACAGCGCGAGAGGAGATTCAGTCGGGAGATTGAAAACAGTGCGAGAGGAGAGACAGTCGGGAGATTGAAAACAGCGCGAGAGGAGAGTCAGTCGGGAGATTGAAAACAGCGCGAGAGCAGAGGCAGTCGGGAGTTTGAAAACAGCGCGAGAGGAGAGTCAGTCGGGAGTTTGAAAACAGCGCGAGAGGAGAGTCAGTCGGGAGATTGAAAACAGCGCGAGAGGAGAGTCAGTCGGGAGACTGAAAACAGCGCGAGAGGAGAGTCAGTCAGGAGATTGAAAACAGAGGGAGAGGACAGACAGTCGGGAGATTGAAAACAGCGCGAGAGGAGAGGCAGTCGGGAGATTGAAAACAGAGGGAGAGGACAGACAGTCGGGAGATGACTAATTTCATGTCCTTTGGGCCCACCAAGGCTGGAAATATGAGTACACATTTCTCTGTATTTAATTTTTTTCACGTTTTATTTGCCCTTAAAACATCCTTGACTGTAGTGTGTTTTATCATAGCTTATAGTTCCAGTATATCAAAACTAGCATCCAGTCTTGTCTGAGTGTATAGCCAGTTCAACTGTCCATTCAAGTTTCTTAAATGTTCTGTTTCTTTAGGTGTAACATCATCTGTCTGTGATGAATTAATGCAATTTATCTGCATACGTAATACTTTCTAAATAAGATTGTTGATTCAAGGGTACTCCACACCTATTCTGCTTAATGTCTAAGTCTATATATTTAAAGACCTCTGAAGCCTGACTTCTGATCTTAAATTCCACTTTAATCTTATTTATTAAAAAAATGCTCAAATTCCACAGAACTCCCCATAGGAATGCATCAACATGTATCATAAAGATACCTGAGAGTTTCCCTTTGTATTACCAGTACTGCATCTGGATCTGCTTTCAGTTGAAGACAGATTACTCTCAGCAAGACAGATCTAACTGAGAAATCCAATACCCTCAATCTATCTTTCAATCCATAAATGCATTTGTTTAACTTCCACAACATCCCTTCTACATTGCTTGCCTCTTTATACGGTTTCAAAAACACCTCTCTGAAATTTTTCTCCCTGAAAAAGTGCGGCTTTTATATTGATTGGCCTAAATTTCCCCAAATATGTGGCCAACAGAGCTAAGAAAATCTTCAGGATTATTTTTCCTGCTGTTGAGAAGTCCAATCTAACATCTTGACCTCTAAGTTGCTCTTTGAAACCTTGAGCCACTAGTCTGGCTTTAGCCTTATCAGTCCTACCTAAGAGGATCTTTCCATACATATTTATCTATATGATAAGGCTGGCTGTTCCCTATCGCACTGCAGAGTAGGCAGCAAATTCCTTCCAACTATCTTTCTCTTTGTTTTGCCTCTCTTATTAATTTATCTTCTAATTTGTTGGCTGCCGTCAAATCTTCCGGGTCATAAGGGCTTTACATCTAGTAGTGTCTCTAGATTATTCTGTAGTCCTTGTTCTATTGCATAATCTAGTCAAGCTACTACCTCCACTTGCATTTTGATGTCTCTTCTGGACGACTACTAATGGATCTCTCCCTCCCATGATCAGAGTTTCTGTTGCTGGTATGTGATCATTTCCCAATGCAAGAGTCAATCCCAGGTCCGCTTTGGGGACTCACATTGTGTTTTCTTGCTTTTCTTTTACCACATTCTGCCAGTCCATTGATCTTACTTGTTGTCCATCATCTTGAACATTTAGCCAATATTTGAACTTGCCAGTAGCTTTCCCTGCTCGCTCTACAATAGTCACATCCCTCCATTCACTGGACCCTTCTGGTATGTCTGTCATTTGAGTACCCAGTCTAGGCAGTTGTCCTTTGGGTTTGACACCCCTGTCCTGTGTGTCAGTATCATTGTGCTGATTGCCATTCGGCCTCTGATCTACCAGATTCTGTTCCTCATAACTGTCAAACACATGAGATGTGAAGCACAGGGTACCTCATTGCTTTCTATTAACTGTTCAGATTATGAAAGTTTGTAATTAATCCCAATTAACCATGATGAATGGACCTTAATAGTTTTACTAACATTTTGGTAGTAAATAGTTAATATTTCTACTGCCATAAAGCATTCAACTGTGCAGAAAAAAATGGAACTAATTGAAATCGCTTCTAGAGCAAGGGGAGTATCACCCAACACAGAGGTAATTTGGGATTCTTCCATAGACCTATTGATATGGACTTTGCCCTCCAACCATCTGAAGCAAATTCCTTGCATGGACTGCCGAGGGCAGTTGTTAGCCTGCAGTTTGGTTGTTCGGATAGGATCTTATCAAGCATCCCATCGATCACCGTGACTTACTTCACAGAGTCCATTGTTGAAAGGAGTTTCAGCTGCAGCGTTCATGACCAAAATGCTCATATTTTCAAACATGTCTCTGAACACGTCTTTAGAAAATTCATCCTCCCCACTCATTGTCAGTCAGAAATTTAGTTGGTGGTCCAAGTCTGGTCCCGATCTATTTTCCCATGACTTTATATACAGTCACCCTTTTGCCTTTATCAGGAATGACTGCAGTAAGTATCTGCTTTGAATCTGGTTGCCATGTCGATTTTGTGTAAAATGAAAATGCTTCTGTCTTTGCCCCACACCTTTAAATCCACGGCTACTACTTCATTAGAGTAGGATGTGGCAGAGTTCTCTGATACATTTTACATATGTCACAGTTTGCTCTAAATTCTTTGATAAGCCCTGTATTCTCATCATCATCAACCACACTGGCATCCTTTAGTAGAATTTTTAAACTGTGACAAGAAGGGTGAGCAAATTATCTGTGTAACTTTAAGACAATGTGCTTGTTATCTCTCAGATTCTTTCACCTTTCATTCTTTAACATTCTGATTGGAAGCATCAGGTTTTGTTATGGGAATGCAATAATGCCCTGATTGGGTGAACTGAAGCTCCACTGACTTTCAGAAACAATTACTTTATCATGTTCCATGTCCAGTTTCATTTGTGCCTTTTGCATGGATGCAGCAAGGGTACTAGAGGCTACATCAGTACTAATAAAGTGGCATACCCCAGCTATTTTGCATGAAATAACCACTGAAATCAGAGACATCAATGTGTTGCCGCCCCTGAACCTGAAACAAGTAGAACTTTTTTACTCCCTGACCTTACTTTGATCTTTATGGCTGAATCAATCTAAGTAACATTTTAACCAATCTGTTCTACATACTGTTGGAGAGCAACCACAATCTAACATGGCACAATTAAACGAATCTGCGACTCACACACTCATTACTGGACTAAAGCTTCTTGTGATGAGTACAATTCCCTCAGCCTGATCATTGCCATTCATCTTCAATTCCCAAATTCTCTGTTTCACCCATCACTTCAAAAACCCTGCCGTTCCATTTTGGGCAGTTCATCGCATAATAATATTTTGAGTCACAAAGGCTGTGGCGGAGGTGGTGGCATATGGTGGTATTATCACTGGACTAGTATTCCAGAGACCCAGGGTAAAGCTCTGGGACCCCAGTTCAAATCCCACCATGGCAGATGGTGAAATTTGAATTCAATAAAAATCTGGAATTAAAAGTCTAATGATGAGCAATTGTCATAAAAACCCATCTGGCTCACTAATGCCCTTTAGGGGAGGAAATGTGCTGTCCTACATGTGACTCCAGACCCACAGCAATGTGGCTGACTCTTAAACTCCCTCTGAACAAGGGCAATTAGGGATGGGCAATAAATGCTGGCCTAGCCAGTGAAGCCCACATCCCATGAATGAATTAAAAACAAACACATGAATCACCTGTTCTCTGGGCGTTCCTGGGGTTCATTCACCTACTATTGCTGCTCCAATCATGTTTTCTGCTGTGGCATCCAGAGCTGCTTAAAGTGCCTTCATTCTCTATCCTTCTAGGAAAGAAAATATTGACAAAGTAGTGGTTCAGCACTTGAAGCTTCAGGAAGAAAAGGATGGTTGTCCAAATGTTCAGGTGGAATGAGCAAAAATTGAATTCAAAATGGGAGGATGAAGTTATAAAGAGAGGAATGAGAATGAGATAGGGATGGAATTACAAGAAGAAAGGTTACACTTTAATTTGAAAGAGGAATGCGAACACTTGAATTAGAATTCGAAAAAGAAGGGCCCAAAGTTTGTGCATTGAAAGGAAAAGGTAAGGGTAATAGAGCCAACACCTCATGCTTTCGATTTGGCAAAGAATATTTGCTTGGTACTTAAATTTATTAAGGAAAGAGTAAAAATACTGCAAAGCTAAAATGGCCTAAAGGAGATTGGCCTGTGCTCCTACAGAGTGTTTTCTTGGGAAAAGCTTTGGAGGTGTACTCAAATCCTTCAGAAGAGCACCAGGGGACTATGACAGAGTGAAAAAGGCTGTTCTCAAGGCCTGTGAGTTAGTACTAGACGCCAACAGACAGAAGTTTAGAAATTTGAAAAGAAAGCAGAGTCAAACTTTTATAGAATTTGGTAGAGAGAAGGAAATTGTGTTTGATAGGTGGTTTCGATCAATGAACAAGACTGAAAACCTTAAGAAGTGATTATTTTGGAAGAATTTTAAAATAGTGTCCTTTTGGGAATAAGGTCCCACCTAGAAGAACATAAAGTTCATAAAATAAAGGATGTTTTAGAAATAGCAGATGATTATGGACTGACTCACCAGCAATATAGTAACAGCCCTATTTTGTAAACCCACAGAGAAACTGGAAAGATAGGGGGTTTAACAGAGAAAAGAAATCTGATTCTAGTGAGGAAGAAGGCCAGGGTGAAAAGATCGGCACTCCTCAGGTGAGTGAAATAGAAAGTTTGGAGGGTAAGTTTGATTGGAGGGGACCAATACGTTATTCTTGTCATAAAAGAGGACATATTGAGGTGGAATGTTGGAAGTGGAAAAGCAAAGCTGTAGCATTGGTACAGTTGCACAGTGTCCCTCCAGAGAATACTGTCCTTATGACAAACCAATGGTTTCTCATGTGTTTACTGATGGAGTAAATCAGGGTGCAGGCAATCATCAAAGTTTTCTGTCTAAAGGTGAAGTGTCCCCAGTTTTGTCTGGTGAGGCAGGGAAGTTGATGTTATCCTTAGAGATACAGGAGCAGCACATTCACTAGTGGTGGCAGTTGATATGAAGCTTTCTCCAAAAAGCACACTGAATAAAGATGTATTAATACAGGGTATTGTTGGAAATCGCTTACTCGTTCCTTTGTATAAGGTTAATTTAAAATACGCTTATATTAATGGTCTTTTTACTATGGGGGGTCATTCCTAATTTACCAACTGAAGGGGTAGATTTCTTGGCTGTGGATGAAGTATTGTTCTCTTAAGCAAACCTGCCAAGGGTGCTGAAAGCGAAGTTTTACAAGGAAATTTGAGTGATTTGGAAAAACCAATTACTTTGTGTCAACCTGCTGATGAAATTGATGTTCTGAATAAGGACATGTTGAAAAAGTCAGAAACTCGGCCTGCTAATTTAAAAAGGACGTTGGAGCATCAGCCAATCAGGAAAAGTTAAGGGCCATTCGAGAAGTTTTACAACAGCCCGAATTAAAAAGAGAAAGCATGTTCAAAGTGTGGCAAAGCAGAGAGAAACAGTACTCGTAGCTAATGACAAGACAAAGGAGAAGCATGCTTTGATGGAAAGTGGAAAAGCTGAGTCCAGTGTTAACACTATAGAGCTGCAGGAACAAATATATGTTCCTGAACATAAATTAGAACTTCAGAAAGAGGAAATGACAACTTTTATCAAAATGGAATTAAACAAAGCTCCAGTTCAGTGGAATACGATGAAACAGGAAGAGATTATGAGAATTTGTGAACTGAATAAAAGAATTATCAAACTCGCTCAGCTGTATATCAGAATAACCTCAATGAAGTCCTTAAAACATCTAAAGAAGACTACTCAGCAGAAAAATGAACCTGCGTTTAAACAGGAGGGGGTGAATTCAATTGTCCTTCACAACAATTCTGATGTTTGGTTGGCTGACACTTATTTCAGAGGCTTAGGCCGGAATTGCCTGCTCCTCTTGGGCATCATGGTGGCTGTGAGCGGACAATATGGTGAGAAGGCCAAAAATTAGTTTTACGCCATTGTGAAACCAATTTGCGATCATCCATACCACTTAGTATGTGGTTGCATGCCAGAATGATCGTCAAATTTACCACCCACGTTGGCATGACTTCAGAAAGGCGTGGTTTATGACTGCCTTTAAAAGGCAGGTCTCAGACAGCCACGAAGCACACAACACACTGGCTATCCAAGTGCTCTCCAGCTTGCGTGAAGGGGTCATGAGACTTAACCAAGAGAGGTCCTCAGGACCCATATGCTAACCTGCACATCTCTTTTTGATCCTGCAGGAAGAGAACATCAGGATCATGAAGCCCGGTGATCTAGCGGTATTCCTCATGGCTCACAGGGACCAGAGAAGAAGAAGAGAGCAGCAGAGATGCCTGGCTCAGCAATGGGAGGAGCATCACCCTCAAGGTGAAAATGCGGCAGGGCCTGCTGTGCACGCAGCTGAAGATCCACAGTGAGCCGTCACTAGTAGTCACCTCGCCAGACCCAGGGTCTATCGACAGTGCCTGTCATTCCTGCAGATGACTGAGAACCAGTGTCGCCGAAGACTGTGCATGTCTAGGGAACTGGGTCAGTCACATATGCCACCTACAGCAGGATTTGGTGCCACAGGGGCATGGAGGGCATCCACTGCCAATGGCCCTGAAAGTGACCGCTGTGCTTAATTTTTATATCAGCGGCTCCTTCCAGGGCTCCAAAGGTGACCTGTGCAGGATCTCGCAAGCCTCCACGCACAAGTATATCCAGGAGGTCACGGGCGCCATCTTCATGAAGGCACAGGACTTAGTGTATTTTGCCCAGGATCAGGAAAGTCAGGAAGCAAGAGTGCTGGGATTTGCCCAGATCTCAGGTTTCCCACAGGTGCAGGGTGCCATTAATAGCACTCACGTGGCGCTCAGATCTCTGTGGCAACAAGCGGTCAACTATGTCAACCGCAAGGGCTTCCTCTCGCTCAATGTTCAGCTGGTGTGTGACCACCTCAAATACACCCTACAGGTCTGCGCACAATTCCCAGGGAGCACTCATGACTCCTACATCCTGAGCAGGTCTCAGATCCCTGACATCTTCCAGGGTCCACAGAGGCTGCAGGGTTGGCTCCTGGGGGACAAGGGCCACCCACAGAGGCCAGGGCTGATGATGCCCGAGCAGTGGCTTCAGACTGCAGCAGAGCGGAGGTATAACGAGGCTCAAGCTGCAACCCAGACTTTGGTGGAGCAAACTATAGGCATTTTGAAAATGAGGTTCTGGTGCCTCCACAGGTCCGGTGGAGCACTGCAATACAGTCCACCGAGGGCATCGTGCATCATCGTCGCTTGCTGGACGCTACATAGCTGGTGCTGCAACAGTGGAGGACACCTGGCTGAGGAGGAGATGGAAGAGCTCCATGTCCCCTCCGATGAGGAGGAAGTTGACAGGGATGAGAGTGAGAAGGTCCTCGAAGGCGAGGATGCCAGAGGTAGGGCCATCGCACTGACCAGACGAGGCAGGCGTGCTCGTGGGGCCCTAATAGCTGCTAGATTTGTGGAGGATGATGACGAGATGCAGTGAGGACAGTCCTGACATCCTCGCTTTGCATCTGTGAACGTTTGACTCCTGTGTGGCTGATGGCAGCATCTGTAATAAGGCTCCTGTCATGGAGATGCATCAGAGGCCCTAATAGTCACTCAATTGCAGGAGGATGATAACGACATGCAGTGAGGACACTCCACAGATCTTCACATAACTTCTCTGAATGTCTGACTCCTGTGTGGCCGAGGGAAGCTCACTTATGCCCTGTGATCAGGGTCACATCATGGAGAAGCAGCTGTGAATCTTTAAGTGCACCTGATTCTTTGTCTGCCTTCAGCACCTGACCCCTCCAGGAGCACACGGTCACTAGTCAGATGCTGGTGTGATGGGCGCCAGCCCCACCTTAAAGGTGCTGAGAGCACACAGAGAGAATGAGGGAACTCTGTGACACCTGCCCACTACATTCTGGCAGCAATGACCAGCACCATTGAGGTGCAGAAATCAGTAATGTGTCCAGGGAGTGAGAGGCTGGACCATCTCTGTGGTCTGAAGGCTGCACAGACACAGGGAAGAGACCCTGGACTGAGACACCTGCCTTTATCTTGTGCAGAAAGGTTTCACATCTGAGTGACAAGGACACTGCTCATCAGAACAAGGAGCCACAGGCAGGGAGACATTCCTGGGAGTTTATTGACAATAGTGAACATTATGTAAAGGTGATTAACACCCGTGCCCAGGCTGTGTAACTACATCTTCTTAACTTTCCTAACCCTGCCGCTATGTCTTGGTGCTCCCCGGACATCCACAGTGGAGGTGGGGGCAGCCTGCTGACTGTGACACCCTGTCTGTGATGACCTTGGTGGGTGTTCTCTGGAGGGCTGAGACCTGGTGGGCCCTGGCCTGCTTTCAGGGTCCTGCTGTGTGGCAGTGGCTCCCTCCTCGGCCTGTGGAGCTGGAGCTGCTGAGGTCACAGGAAGAGGGGATTCGGATGGGCCGGATGTTCCTGCAATCACCTGGGTGGATGGCCCTCGGGTGTCGAGCTGCTGATTCTCCTCCCTATGGGTACCTGATGGCCCCTGGCTGACTCCTTGAGGAGGAGGGGAAGCTGAAGTGGGATCGAGCTGCCCTGCACCCCTCTCACGTTGACACTGTTGGGGTCAACTATGATGATGGCGTTCAGCCCGTGCAGCAGTGCAGGACCGATGTCCATCTATCAAGCAGCAGCCCAGAAAAAGGACTCTGTCCAGGCTTGAACGCCTGGCCCCATCTACACTGTTTCGACAGGAACCTCTGTACCATCGTCTACAAGACTGATTCATCTCAGTGTGCCTATCTCACGATGGAAGTCATATCCACTGGAAAAGTGAATTATCCAGAATCAGTTTTCAACCTGCTGACCTCTGTAAAGGAAAACACCATTGGACTTTGTTTCTGGACTCTGGACACACGTATAAGAACAGGGAGGTTATGCTGGAGCTGTATAAAATGCTAGTTAGGCCACAGCTGGAGTATTATGTGCAGTCCTGTCACCACACTATAGGAAGGATGTGATTGCACTGGAGAGGGTGCAGATGCGATTCACCAGGATGTTGCCTGGACTGGAGCATTTCAGCTATGAAGAGAGACTGGATAGACTAGGGTTGTTTTCCTTAGAGCAGAGAAGGTTGAAGGGGGGACCTGATAGAGGTATACAAAATTATGAGGAACACAGATAGGGTAGATAGGAATAAATGTTTCCCCTTAACGGAGGTGTCAATAATCAGGGGGCATAGATTGAAGGTGTGGGACAGGAGGTTTAGAGGAGTGTTGAGGAAATCTTTTTTCACCCAGAGGGTGGTTGGAACCTGGAACACACGACCTGAGGGCGTGGTAGAGGCAGGAACCCTCACAACATTTAAGAAGTATTTAGATGAGCACTTGAAAGACCATAGCATACAGGACTATGGGTCAAGTGCTGGAAAATAAGATTAGAATAGATAGGTGTTTGATGGCTGGCATGGACATGATAACTCTATAGCTGTATGACTCTGTGAAACAATAATTCTTTGCTCTGTGGTCCTTGGCCTGTAAATCTTTCTTTCTCGATCCCTCTTTTACTGTATGAATGAAAAGGAGGCAACATTGTTACCCTCCTCCAATGTTTTGAGTGTGTACAAATAAACTAACACCCTGAGTTCATCCTATCTCGTGTTTGCTGTGGGGTTATTAATAGAAATTGGATTACACGAAAACTGAGGGGTTGGGAAATATGCCATTGCTTATAAAGGGGAAAGCAAAAACACCTTTCTGTTTATGGACAGGTGGCAACAGGAGAAATTAGGGCTGTTTAAATTAAATCCCCTTCTGTCCGTAACACTTCACTGCAGAAAACCCAAAAAACATTCCAAGAATACCTGAAAATCAAGAGGTAAAAGGGAGGGAAGAACATAAAACAATCACTAGGGAAAAGGTACTGAGAAAACTATTAGAGCTGTCAAGAAGATACAATAATGTTATTGGAAACTATTTTTTAAAATAGAGTCTAGTGGTGTCTGTGTCTATGGGGAGAATTTTCCCCCCGGTTGGGAGGGTTGTGTGGGGGCGAGTGGGGGCGGGCATGGACCCAATCAGAGCCCCCAATCGGGTCTGCGCCGCCATTTTAGGTGGGTGGGCCAATTATGTCCCACCCAGCGTGACGTGCGCCCAGAAGCACTGAGCGCTCCCTGTGCGGGTGGGGTGAGGGGGTTCCCTGAGTCGGGGCCTGCGCTCTTTCGTGCTTATGCATGAAAGAACACGGAAATCTCCCTGAGGCACCTCAGGGAGATGAATTTAAGTTTTAAAAATTTAAATAAAGAAAAGAAAAATTTAAGACATGCCCCCTCATGTGAGAGTGTCACATGAGCTGGGACATGTCAATGAACTTTTATAAAAAATTTTTATTCAATTTATAAAGAATTCATGAAACCTCGTCCCGCCCATGGATGAGGTTCCATGAAAAATGCGAAGGCCGCCTGGGCTCTTCACCTGCCCGACAACCTTAAAGTTGGATGGGCAGCTCCGTTCATTAGTTTAATTGAAAGTTAAATGGCCTTAATAGGCCTTTGACAGTTCGGCGGGTGCGCAGCTGAGCTGGCTGTGCGCCCGCCAAACTGAAAATGTAAATGACGTGCAGTAATGTTGGGACACCCACTTGACATCACCGGGCGTCATTTTATGCCTCTGGCCATATGAGTGTGTGTCTTAATTGGATTAAAGCCAGCTGGTCTAGAGGCTTTAATGTATAGAGAGAAGTAGGTTTGCAATGGTAATTAGATAAACATGGGGAAGTTCAGAAACACGGGTGTCAAGGGAGCAATTTGCATTTTTAAATAAAACATTCAAAACAATAGGTGAAATCTTGCACCTAGCTAGAAGACGCCAAGCAATGTGTTTATTTTGTTCAGCTTACTAATAGAATTGTTGGAATTAAAGGATGTTATTGTTAGAAGAGGTAAAGTTAAAAGCCTAGTGATACAATGGAAAATTTATGTTCAAAGAGAAAGATATGTATAAAGGAGAAAGGAGATTGTTTGTAAGGCAGAGGCATTTTAAGATCCAATAAGTGTGAGAAGCCTCCAGCCTGTAAACCTCAAATCTGTCTGTGAGGACCCAGGGCTAAAAGAAACTAATTTTGAATGTGACTGTCCAGGGTGTGCTTTGCCAGGTGTCTCTTTAAATCTATGAGATTTGCCGTACCTTAACAGGGGTGTAACTGAGAGTCAAGTTAATTAGGGTATTTTTGTAGTTATTATAGTAGTAATTTTGTAGATGTATGTATGTTTTTACAATCTTTCTTGTATTAACAAATGTTTAATTTAGTTTTATAAAAAAAAACTCTTGAGACTCAGTGGTCTTATTACTACTGAATTCAAAGATTGCATCTCAAAACTTACAAATTGCAAAAATGGGTTATGACAGTTGCTTCAAGTTCTCTCTGGAATTTGAGCAACCCAGCCTTTACCATCAGCTGTGTCACAATAGAACTAAAGGCTGACAAGTCCCCTGGACCTGATGGCCTGAATCCCTGCATCTTAAAAGAAGTGGTTGAAAAGATAGTAGATGCATTGGTTGGGATCTTCCAAAATTCCCTAGATTTTGGGATGGTCCTGTTTGATTGGAAAATCACAAATGTGACACTTTTATCTAAGAAAGGAGGAAGACAGAAAGCTTGAAACTATAGATCAGTTAGGCTAACATCTGTCATAGGGAAAATGCTAGAATCCATTATTAAGAAGGCAATAGCAGGACATTTAGAGAATCATTATACAATCAGGCAGAGTCAACATAATGTTGTGAAAGGGAAATCACGTTTAACTAAGTTATTAGAATTCTTTGAGGAAATAAGAAGCAACATGGATAAAGGGGATAAAAACAAAGAAAACTGCGGATGCTTTATGGATAAAGGGGGACCTGCAGATGTGTACTTGGATTTCCAAAAGGCATTCAATGAGGTGCTACATCAAAGGTTACTTCACAAAATAAGAATTCATGATGTAGGGGGTAACATATTAGCATGGACAGAGGATTGGTTAGCTAACAGGAAGCAGAGAATAAGGATACATGAGTCATTTTTGGATTGGCATGCTGTAACTAGTGGAGTGCCACAGGGATCAGTGATGGGGCTTCAACAATTTCTGACCTAAATTAATGTCTTCTTAGATGAAGGGGCCAAATATCTTGCAGCAAAATTTGCTGCTGATGACAGAAAGATAGACAGGAAAGTAAGTTGTCAGGAGGACATGAAGAGTCTACAAATTGATGTAGACAGGTTATGTAAGTGGGAACAAAATTGGCAGATGGAGTATAATGTGGGAAAATGTGAAATTGTTCATTTTGGTAGGAAGAATATAAAAGCAGTATGTTGTTTAAATGGAGAGAGTTTGCAGAACTCTGAGGTACAGAGGGATCTGGGTATCCTGGTACATGAATCACAAAAAGTTAGTATGAAGGAACAGCAAGTGATTAGGAAGCAAAGGGAATGTTGGTGTTTATTGAAAGGGGAAAGGAATATAAAAGTAGGGATGTTTTGCTACCGATGTACAGGGCATTGGTGAGACCACATCTGGAATACTGTGTACAGTTTTGGTCTCCTTATTTAAGAAAGGATATAATGGCATTAGAAGCAGTTCAGAGAAGATTCATTTGACTGATTCCTGGGATGGGGGGGGGGGGGGGGGGGGGGGGGAGAGTGGAGTTGAGGCCACAATCAGATCAGCCATGATCTTATTGAATGGCAGGTCAGGCTCCTGCTCCTATTTCGTATGGTCTTGTGTTCTTGCTGCCCCAGGGTCTAGACTGTATATAATCCTGTACAGAGTTAAGAAAAAATGTGAGGAATTGCAAAGTCAATGTACAGCCTTTCATCCAATGACATGGAAAAACTGGAAAGGCTATGCAGAATGGAAAAGGATATCTCTTCAGGAAATTGAAAAAAAAGTGAATCAGTAGTAAAACAAACTCTTGTTTGCAAGATCATTGGGACAGTCATTTAAAGTACAGAGCTTGAATATTGCTGAAATGGAGAGACATGTTACATGTTTTCATGTTGCACTCATCAGGACAAATGCAAAAGCACCAAGTTTCAAACGATCACAATAACTTATGCTACAGGAGAAAAGATGCTGATTGGTTGACAAGTCGACTGGGATTGTCCAGGGCGTTGCCATGGGGAAAGCAACAGAGAACTATAGGCTCCCCAAGCTCCTGCGTAATTCAAAACAGGTGCAAAGCTTGAATGTATTCCTTTCCTTTGCAGAGAACAGGTCCTTCTGCATGAATGTATGTTGCTTCTAGCAACTATAAATGAGCCATGTTATGAGCTCGACTGATTATCTTAAATTGGTTGTTAGCACACTCAGGATTGCTCAGCAAGTGCTGTCCTATCCTGGCCAAATGGGCCATAGGCTGCCACTTTTGGACCTGAAAACTGCCCAACCTACCTCAAATTACCCTGGAAAGGCAAAGTATCTCAAAAATTTGAACAGGTTAAGCAAGCCATTTCACACCGCTACTATGCAGTGGCTATGTGTGTGATATTTTCCACTAACAGGATGCAACTGTCGGTCCAAAAAGACCTTCTGCCTACCATACAATTGAGCAACGCCATGTACGTATTTCACTGCCAGTATGATGCCAGGTAGTTAGGCCGTACATCACAGCGATTGGCTGATCAAATCAAACAACATGTTCCTTTGGCTGTTCGTAACAGGCAGAGTACAGATCGCACTCAACCAGCCAGCACTTGCAAAACCCAAAACAAAACGTCTACTGTTAGATGTGATTCCATGATAGTCCTGTGTGCAGTGTTTGGAATAGAATTATTGAATTGACAGTGGTGCAATGTGCCACATTCATAAAAGGGATGTGATAAGCACAGAGTGTGTGTGTGTGTGATGGGTCAGCACCATTATTGTAATAACACAGCTTTAATTGTTGCTTGTGAAGAGCTTCTGACAAAGTAACAATCTGACCCTGGGGCTGCATGACTTGAAATTTCCCATTTGAACATAATTCTTATAAACACACAGGAGAAAAAGGAGCTCTTGTCAACCTGTTTGTTTAAGTAACTGTGAGTAATATCAGTAATGGTGCAGCTCAATCATGTCACTGGAGGTTTCTCAGAAAAATAAATAGGAATTTTTTCAATGAAGGACTCGGTCTTTCTGCTTCCAATACCAACACTGTGGATTCTCAGAGAAAATGGACCAACTCCAGGTTCTCTGGATAATTTATGTGGCCGAGCTGATTTTCTACTGTATTCTTGGAGTTGTCGGAGTTTCTGGTGAGTCTCGATGGCCAATTCGTAATTCTATCAGTCTCCGTTTAGCTTTGCTCCTGGCTCTGTTCTTCCTGGGGGAGTGCCTGCTAATCTGCTATGGTTGCCTTAACATCTTTGCTGTACAGCCACATATTCCCTGGCACCAATTCAATATTATGATACAGCTTTAATCTGATATCTGTATTGAAGCTGGAGTGTGCTTTGTGTGATTAACATAAGCAATGATGTGCGACTCTTTTCACGGTTGTATGCTGTGTAATCCAGGGTTGGTACTGAAGCTGACAACACATTACAGGTGTTATCACTGAGCTACCCTTGTATAGTTCCAGCTGGAGAACACACGCAGTATGTGATGAGCAAAATATCTTTCATTAGATTTTACAGCTATATTGCAACATTTTAATTCCCATTTGGGTGAGCTATGTTTCTGTTCTATTATGGTGACTAATTTTCTTTCAATTCCTTGTATGTTTTGCTGTGAGCCTCTGTTTGACTTAGTGGCACCACAATGGGCTATGAGTCAGGAGGTCATGGCGATGGGCTCAAGTTTCACCACAGGCATTCAATATATAATCTAGTCTGGCCCTCAGGGTGTGCTGCATTGGCAGAGGTGCTCTCTTTCAGGTCCTAAACTGAAGCTGCATCTGTCAATTCAGGATCAAAGTTGATCTCAGCACACCTGACCAATGATTGGGGTTTGCAGTTAGCCTGAGCACCCTGGTCCTGTGAGATTAACATGAACTCAGTCCTAGGTGTTGGAGCAGGGAAACTACAGACTTGATTGTGATTGCCTCCCTTATTATGTTGTAATCGTTGTTGCCAGGATGTTCCCCTATGCTTATTTCTCTTAAATGCTCTGGTACATTTTTCATTACTAAATCCATTAGTGATTCCTCTCTTGTTGGACTTGTTATGTGCTGGGTAAGAAAGGAGCCCTGAGCACATTGTAAAAACTCTATTCCTTCTACTTCTTTGCTACTTCTTCTTGCCTGTTCATTTGAGGATAGTGGAAATCACCCATGATTATTATTCCGTGTCTATTACTTATTCATAGATTTGCTTACATTTTTTCCTACATCTCCCTTCCACTCTTAGGTGGTCTGTAGAATATCTCTAGTGTGATCAATCCCAACTTATCTTTTCTTTCAATCCATATGGATTCTGTTTCTAACCTTCTGTTAGTTATGTCCCTTTGTTCTATTGTCAGCATGTTTTCTCTTATTAGTACCACATCCCTTCTTCCCTCCCTATCCTTTCTGATTCTTATAACCTGCAATATTTAGTTGCCAATCCTATTCTTTATGTAGCCAGGTTTCAGTTGTTTATACTGCATCTGATTCCTCACTATGGTTTGTGACTCCCAATACCCCCATTATATTTTGGACACTGTGTATATCACTGTACAGGCAATTTAATTTGTTTTTGTTCCACTAACTTTATTTTCAATCAACAATTTATATTTCTGTTCTTTGACTGCATTTCTTCCCTGACTACCCTTGTCCCTTACCTTGATCTGATCTTTGCTCTCAACTCCTATTTCTTTTATCTTCAGGCTTGTGTTATTTCTATCAGATCCCACCTTCACCCCTGCCCTATCTTAATAATTTAAAATCCTATCAACAGCCCAACTCATCTTTTCTGCTACTGGTTCAACTCCAGTTCATGTGCAGCCCATCACATCAGTACAGCTCCTTACTGTCCCAGTACTGGTACCAGTGTGTCATCAAATGGAACCCCTTTTCCTCCACATCAGTCTTTCAACCATACAGTCACCTTTCTGATCTGTTTATACCAATTCCACTTTACACATGGCACATGCAGTAACCCTGAGATTACCACCGCTGAAGTCATTTTTTTCAAATTTGGTTACTAACTTCCAATATTTCCTGAGCAGGACCTCTTTCCTATATCATTGGTCCCAATAAGAGCCACAACAACTGGGTCTTCTCCCTCTTTTTGCCAGTTCCTCTCCACTTGCTTCAAGATATCCTTCACCTTTGTAGCATTAAGGAATTCAATAATTAGGGGGATAGTTACAACTGAGAGTCCAGAAGAATGAATTCCTTAATTCTGCAACCGTTCTATATTGTTTTTCTGCTCTCCCGCATCAGACTTAGTCATGGTTAGCATTCTAACTGTCCACCCTGCACCCTTATCCTCGCAGGTATTAAGTAACAGTCACGCTGTGCATGCATATCTTGCATTGAATCTTGTGGTCATAATTAAGTGTTCTTTTGCAATACAGATTGTATGTGAAGTGAGTGCCACAGAATCAACTTCACTTCACTCCACTGCAGCCTGTTTTCAGGGCTACCTGTCCTCATCAAACTCTGTATTTCTTCATAACAGAATGCATGAGGACATCCAGGGTCTGAGTATTAAAGCAGGACTTTCACAATCACCTTTGAGCCACTTCTCACAAGTCCTGGAAGAAGAAACCTTCTGTTATTTAAAATAGAAAGAGAAAATGCTGGATACTCTCAGGAGTTTTGATGGAAAGAGGAAGGTATGGATAATATTTCAGTCTAAATGACCTTTCATCAGAAATGGGGATGTACAGATCAGCAGTTTAGAAGGGGAGATAGTGTCAGAGAAAAGGGGATGAAAAGGAGGAAAAGGAGAGGCTGTGATTGGTGGAGGACTGGAGATAATTAAATGATAATAGGCACTTTATAACTTCAGGCCTTACCCACAGCTACTGTTTGCTGGATAGTCAGTGCCAGTAATATAGGATGTATGTACCAAAACTTCCAGGAGTGGGGGAGGTGTGGGCTGGTGTGGAGGGGTGGGGGTCCCCTATCAGTACATGGGTGAGGCACTGACGAGAAATGGACATATAATGAGGCAGTGCAAGTAAAGATTCAACAGGCTTGTAAACAAAAGAAGAAGCCCAATGAAATCTACAATGTAGAAGAGACTGAAACAACAAATTCAGATATTTACACATTGTTTAATCTGAAAGTTGGAAAGACAGAGCCAATATTTGTCACAGTGAAAGTAAATGGCAAACCCGTTAGAATGGAAGTGGACATGGGAGCTTCCATTACAGTAATCGGGGAACATACCTTCAGATATTTGAACAATGGGGAACATCAACTAAGTTTAGGAGAAACAGCTGCCAAGCTAAAAACATATATACGGGTGAAGGCATTCAAGTAAAAGGCATAAGCAGAGTAACTGCCCATTATGGAAGCCAATCGGCAAAGCTATCCTTGATGGTGGTAGCAAGTGAAGGGCCAAGCCTCCTGGGACAAAACTGGTTAAATAAAGTTAGAAGGAGTTGAAATTTTCCAGTTGAGAGCAAGTGGGACACCAGAGCTACTTAGAAAGTACACCACCATCTTTAAAGACGAACTGGGGAAAATCCAGGGCCTGCAGGCTAAGATTCATGTGGATCCAGAATCAACCCCTCGCTTCATGAAGGCGAGACCAGTGCCATATGGCCTGTGAGCAAAGGTCAATGCTGAACTGAAAAGACTACGGAGACTGGGCATTATACAACCTGTTCAGTTCTCAGAATGAGCAGCACCCATAGTCCCTGTCCTTAAATCCGACTAAAGTGTCCAAGTTTGTGGAGACTACAAACTGGCGGTTAATAAAGTAGCTAAGCTGGACAGGCACCCCATTCCAAAAATCAAAGAGCTGTGTGCCAAGGTGGCAGGAGGGACAACGTACACAAAGCTTGACATGAGTCATACTTATCAACAATTAGAGTTGGGTAATGCCTCCCGGGAATTTATCACTATTAGTACCCACAAAGCGTTGGTCTTGGGAGGTGCCCCAGAAAGAAGCTTTCATAAAGGTGAAACAATTGGTGCACCTGTCCAATCTATTAGTGCATTATGACCAGATGAAAGAGTTGGTGCTGACATGTGACACATCCCCCTACGGAGTGGGATCAGTGCCCTCTCATCGGATGGGGACGGCACGGAATGGCCAATAGGTTATGTATCAAGAACGCTCACCACAGCAGAAAAGGGATAATCGCAGATAGATAAAGGCCTGTACATCATCTTTGGTGTCAAGAAATTTCACCAGTATGTACACAGCCGCCATTTTACATTCATTTCAGACCACAAACCACTGCTATGGTTGTTTAGTGAGGACTATACCACCCATAGCCTCAGCAAGAATACAACGATGGGCCTTAATTCTGGCAGCATACGAATACAATTTCATAAATAGGCCTGGCAATTGCAAACGCCGATGCCCTTAGCCTTTAGAAGAAAATGATGAGCATGTCCCAGTTCCAACTGTTAAATTCCTTAGATTCCTCACTGGTATGCACTCAACAGATTGGACAAGTCAGGATCCAGTCCTATTTTTTTCATTGATTTGTTAATGGGATGTGGGTGGGTATCACTGGCTAGGCCAGCATTTATTGCTCATCCCTAATTGCCCTTGTTCAGAGGGCATTTTAAGAGTCAACCCCATTGCTGTGAGTCTGGGGTCACATGTAAGCCAGACCAGCTAAGGATGATAGATTTCCTTCCTTTAAGAGCATCAGTGAACCAGATGGGTTTTTACAACAATTGGTCATCATCAGACTTCTAATTCCAGATTTTTATTGAGTTCAAATTCCACCATCTGCCATGGTGGGATTCAAACCTGGGTCCCCAGAGCGTTACCCTGGGTCTGTGGATTATCAGTCCAGTGACAATACCACTGTGCCACTGCCTCCCCCAATCCTATCTCAGGTGCAAGAACAAGTGCTACAAGGTTGGTCACAGGAGCCCATATCTGACGGAATGAAACTGTACTTCAACAGAAGACATGAAATAACCAGCTAGGATGGCATCTTATTGTGGGGAGCACGAGTGATAGTTCTTCCAAAGGAAAGGGAGCCTCTTTTAGTTGAACTACACAGTGCCCATCCAGGAATTTCCTGAATGAAGACCATAGCACACAGCTATCTCTGGTGGCCTGGGATGGATGAAGAAATAGAGTGTTTAGTAAAGCACTGTGTGTAATGTCAGCAACTGTAAAAGTTGCCAGTGACATCTCTGTTACACCCATGAGAGTGGCCAGGTAGACCCTGGGTGCGGTTACACATTGACTACGTTAAACCTTTCCTGGGAACAATGGTTCTGCTCGTTGTTGATGCCCAATCAAAATGGTTGGACATCTATGAGGTGAAGTCACCAACATCGGCCGCTACAATTGAGAAACTATGTCAGAGTTTTGCCAAGCATGGACTACCAGAAGTAGTCATGTCCAATAATGGCACAGTATTTACAAGTGCTGAGTTTCAATGGTTTATCAGCCTCAGTGGTATCACCCATGTGAAAACTGCACCGTACCCACCCTTCCTCAAACGGACTGGCCGAAAGGGTGGTTCAAATATTCAAGACAGGCATGAAAAAACTAACTGGCGATTCCTTGGCAATCAAGCTAGCTCACCTTCTTTTTCATTACAGGACTACCCCTCACACAACAACAGGTGTCACACCCACGGAGTTATTAACAAAATGCCATCTCAGGACGAGATTGAGCTTAATAATGCCGAATTTAGAGGGGAAAGGTGGAAAGGAATCAGGGAAGCCAGAAAACTAGACACGACTGGCATAGTCGCGAGAGGAAATTTACCGTGGGAGAGCCGGGAGATGTGAAAAAACTTCAGGGAAGGACCAAAGTGGTTACCGGATGAAATAAGTGCGGTGACTGGACCTCTGTCTTACCACATGGAGGTGGAAGGCCAGATCATCCAATAATATGTGGACCATTTAAGGAAGAGAGAGACAAATCACCAAGGTTTGGTTCCACCAGTGACCATGACCGGTTCTGCGTTTCCTGTTGAGGATACTCAACCCAGGACTGACATGTCTGATGTTCCTGTAAGAGTTGAGGATACAGAACTGCGAGTGCTCATTGCAGCACCTGATGTTCAGGCAACTCCGGAAAAGGAGGTTCCTGATGAAAACTCTGAAGTTGTGGAGCTGAGACGTTCCACATGTACCAGGAATCCATCTAAAAGACTGAACTTGTAAATTCCTCACCCAGTGTAAATATTATGTTGTCTTGAAAAATATGTACTTGTAAATATAATATGTATAGCTGAGTTAAAGAGGGAGGAATGTAGTAATTATGGTTTTATTTAGTGTGTAATGTACCTTTAAGAATAATACTTGTTTAGGCAAGATCACATGATCTGTAGTAACCGATAGCAGTCAGTGTTGGGATAGAGTTGGAGTTGGAAGCACACGTGTAGTTGCTGAGTATATTGTAAATACACTTAAAATTTCCACCCAAGAAGTGTCTGCAGATCAACTCTATCATTAGTAGAATAACTCGGCCACCCTACAACAGATACCAAGCCCTGTGGTGATGGGGAAGTGGCGATGGAGGCAGTCTTCTGTCATAACCCTGCACACAGGTGGCCTCATGGTGATGGTTGTTCTCCATATGTTGGAGCAGATGCGGATGTGGAATTTGTGTCCTCCTGAGGTGACCTTTCCAGGTTCAGCACTGCTCTCCCCAATCTGGGCAAGGGGAAGAAGAAGGACCTTAAACACAGCGTGCTCTCTCTGCACCTGCCTGGCTGGTCATCCACTTACTGTCATAGAAACGTAAAGGCTTAGACTACTCGCCATTGTACGAAGCTCAGTTTATGGAATGTCAGAACACTTTTAGACAACAGTACGAGACCAGAGCGCAGAACAGCCTCATAGCTAGAATGCTGGGCAGGTAAAACATTGACCGTGCTGCTCAAAGCAAAACAAAGCTTGCTGAGAAATTTCAACTTGAGGAGATTGGTGCAGGCTACACATTCTACTGGATTGGCAAGTTCAAAGAACCTGCCTCGACAGTCAGATGTGGGTTTTGCTATTCAATCTGAACTAGCATGCAAGCTTGACTCCCACTTCATGCGGGGATCCGCGATCGACTCATGGTTCTTTGTTTAAATCTTGCCAGTAACCAGCATGCAACATTCATTAGTGCCTATGCTACAATAATGACACATACACTCGAGGTCAAAGAAGCATTGTATGATGACCTCAGCAAGAGGAGTACCCGACCAGGACAAACTCATTACTTTTGCTGATTTCAATGCCTGAGTAGGCACAGACTATTACACATGGAGAGGAGTACTAGGACATCACGGTATTGGCAGAGCAAACACCAATGGCCAGCTCCTTCTCTCTAAATGCAGTGAGTTTGACCTAACTATCACAAACAGAGTCTTCCAGCAAACAGGCAAACTGAAAACAAATCCAAACACTGGCACATGTTGGACAACGTTATTGTATGATAGAGAGATTTCAAGGGCGTTCGCTCTACCTGCTCCATTAGAGGTGCAGAATGCTGGTCCGACATTCTGCTTGTCAGGAGTATCGTGTCTTTGAAGATAAAATCTCAAGTGCTTCAACACAGTCAAGCCACAAAGGAAGCTTGATGTAACTGTTCTTAAAGACATGGCCAAGAGACAAGAACTGGAGGACAAACTAGCCACGGGAATTGCTGATATCCTGGAGGACAATATTTCCATTGAAAACTCATGAATAAGTTAAAGGCTGTTACTCACAGAATGGAATCTGAGGTCCTAGAATTTGTTAAACAGAAGCACCAAGACTGGTTTAACAACAACCATGACATAGACAAGCTTCTAGATGAAGTGCATGACGCTCACAGATCTGACAAAAAATCACCAGCAAGGAACGCCAGATACCATCACTCAAAATACATGCTGCAGACCAAACTAAAACAGGCAAAGAACCAATGGTGTGAGGCTCATGAGCTTCAAGCAGCCAATAGTCATGAATGCCATAAAGCAGCTTTCTATGGGCAAGTCACCAGGAGCTGATGGCATCCCAGCTGAAGTATTCAAGTATGGTGGGACTCACATGGTTAGGAAACTGACTAGTCTCTTCTGCCTAATCTGGAACCAGGGCACTGTGCACCAAGGATGCCTCCATAGCTAATCTCTACAAACAGAAAGGGAGCAAGCCCATCTGTGACAGTCATCATGGAATATCACTTCTTTCAACAGCAGGGAAAATTCTTGCAAGGATTATTCTTAATCCAATTGTCACTCACCTCATTGACTCTTGTGTACCCAGAATAACAGTGTGGCTTCAGTGCAGGATAGGGAACAGTGGGCATGATCTCTGCAGCATATCAAATTCAAGAAAAGGACATCTATATGGTGTTCATTTTCCTGATACAGTAAACCAGAAAGGCCTTTGGAAAGTTGTGTATAAATATGGGTGCCCTGAAAAGGTATCAGTGTCATTTGCTCATTTCACATTGGCATGATGGCCAGCATGATGCAAAGTGGTACGTCATCAGATGCCTTTCCTGTCATCAATGGCACCAAGCAAGGCTATGTACTGGCTCCAGCTCTGTTTGCCTTTCACTTTATGGCCATGCTCCAGTATGCACTCAAAGATCTTGACACAGGAGGGCACATTCGGTTCTGGATAGATAACAACATTTTCAGTTTGTAAAGGCTCAAGACTTGCACAAAGGTTACTGAACAGCTACTGAGTGGACTCTTGTTCGTGAACTGTACTCTCACAGCACATACTCTGGAGGGCATTCAGCTGCTGTTTGATCGCTTTTCCCTAGCCTCAGAACACTTTAGCCTGGCAATAGGTCTGAGGAAGGTAGAGATCTTGTATCAGCCTGCCTCTGGTCTTCAAAACCCCACAGTCATTATCAACAACACACTCCTCCATGCGGTATGAAGATTTTGCTATCTTGGGAGTATCCTCTCCAATAACACAACGCCGAATGACAAAATCAACCATCGCCTGGTAAAAGCAAGCTCAACGTTTGGCAGTTCACTCACTCTCAGATTTTGGAAAGAGCATGGAATTTGGCTCAGAACAAAGATCGAAGTCTACCAGACAGTGATTCTTACATCACTTCTCTATGGGTGCAAGGCTTAGACAACCTACCAGCATCACATAAACAGTTGGAAGCGTTCCATCTTTGCTGTCTGTGATCGACTTGCAATCTCAGGTGGTAAGACAAAATCCTCAACATTGAATTCTTGCAAAGTTCTGCATACCTGGCATCGAGAGTATGCTCATCAGAGCTCAGCTTTGCTGGATGGGTCATGTGGTTCACATGGGAAGATTCCCAATATCAAAGGCAGTACTCTACAGCCAGTTGAGTAAGGGAACCCAGACAACAACACGCCTGACTACAAAACATCCCAAATTTAGATATAAAGACAATCTGAAAGCTAACCTCAGACTGCAAGCTGGGTCCCATTACATGGGAAGAAACAACCTTGGACAGACCCAAAGGGAGAAGTCTCTGTCATCAAACAATTTCAACATTTGAGGAGAACAGAGTCATGTGCCTTCAGAACAAGCGAGTGCGGCACAAAGCCAATGCTTCCATCCAACCCTCTAACATTGACTTCATATGCAATATTTGCAATCGGTTATGCAAATCGAGACTTGGCTTAATATCACATATGAGACATCATCGAGTTAGACTGTAAACTGTCTTTTTCTTTAACTTGCTGAAGTGCCAGGGGAATCCAGTACATGGATGGCACCATGGTTTGGAGATCCCCTATCAGTACACGGGTGGGACAGTCAGGGAGGTGTGGGCTAGTGTAGGGCTGGGGGGGGTGCGGGGTGGTGTCCTTCTTGATCAAGCCATGGCTGGGACAGTGGGCTGAGGTGTGGGTTAGCTCAGGGAGTTGTGGGTCCCCTATCAGTAGACGGGCGGGACAGTCAAGGAGGTGTGGGTTGATGCAGGGGTTTTGTGGAGAGATGGGGGTGGCATTAAGGGCCCCCAATCGGTACATGGACGGTGAGGGGGTGCACAGGCTCAGAGTCTGCCTGCCTTTCTCCATCTTGGTCCCAGGCCACGAGAACTTTATCCTCTTTGCCATATTTGCACTGATTCCCTCTCTTGCTGCTATTCTGTTGTCACCATTCACACACGATTTTTTAATTTAATTCTGGATCTATTTCTCCTAAGAGTGTTGAGTTTTAACAGTTTGGTTCTGATGAAAGGTCATTAACCTGAAACGTTAACTCTAGTTTCTCTCTCCACAGATGCTGCCAGACCTGCTGAGTATTTCCAGTATTTTCTGATTTCCAGCGTCCGCAGTATTTTGTTTAGTGGTAAGATACAAATGATGTGCTTGAAAAGTCTTGATGTATCACTGCAGGACAGCACATCCTGGTAACACCCAGAATCGTGGTTCATGATAATGAGAATTGGGTTCAAACCATCTCAGTATTCAACACCAGATGTCAAGAGGATGATCAACGAGATAAGTGGACAGCTAGATTGGTTTGACATTGTGGAGTCTTGGGCTATTCAAATCTCTGAAGATTTAAATAAATAGAGATTCGTTCATGGGATGTTATCATCACTGGCTAGACCAGCAAGTCTTCCTAATTCATCCCTAATTGCCCCTTGAGAAGGTGGGGGTGAGCTGCCTTCTTGAACCACTGCAGTCCATGTGGTGTAGGTACACCCACAGTGCTGTTAGGGAGGGAGTTCCAGGATTTTGACCCAACGACAGTGAAGGAACGGCGATATATTTCCAAGTCAGGATAGTGAGTGACTTGGAGGGGAACTTCCAGGTGGTGGTGTTCCCATGTGTCTGCTGCCCTTGTTGTTCCAGATGGTAGAGGTCGTGGGTTTGGAAGGTGCTGTCGAAGGAGCCTTGGTGAATTCCTGCAGTGCTTTCAGTGGATCAAATCTGGAAAGGCTGGTAGAAGAATTTACCTGCCAGGGCAGGGAAATCTCCCCATTCAGCGTCCCATCAAACACTCCTGGGGCAGGGACAGTACGTTATTCAATTTTAAAAGAACTGCATAAATAAAAGGTTATTCTTCTGCTTTTATCCAGCTTGTGCTACACTTTCCCATGAAGTGCTTGATATATGGTGCAGAGGGAGCTTAACTCTGTATCTAACCCCGTGCTGTACCTGTCCTGGGAGTGTTTGACGGAGACAGTGTAGAGGAGGCTTTACACTGTATCTAACCCTGTGCTGTACCTGACCTGGGAATGTTTGATGGGGACAGTGCAGAGGGAGATTTACTCTGTATCTAACCCCGTGCTGTACATGTCCTGGGAGTGTTTGATGGGGACAGTGTAGAGGGAGCATTACTCTGTATCTAACCCCGTGCTGTACCTGTCCTGGGAGTGTTTGATGGGGACAGTGTAGAGGGAGCATTACTCTGTATCTAACCCAGTGCTGTACCTGTTCTGGGAGTGTTTGATGGGGATGGTGTAGAGGGAGCTTTACTCTGTATCTAAACCCGTGCTGGACCTGTCCTGGGAGTGTTTGATGGGGACACTGTAGCGGGAGCTTTACTCTGTGTCTAACCCCGTGCTGTACCTGTCCTGGGAGTGTTTGATGGGGACGGTGTAGAGGGAGCTTTAGTCTGTATTTAACCCCGTTCTGTACCTGTTCTGGGATTGTTTGATGGGGACAGTGTAGAGGGAGTTTTACTCTGTATCTAACCCCGTGCTGTACCTGTCCTGGGAGTGTTTGATGGGGACAGTGTAGAGGGAGCTTTACTCTGTATCTAACCCCGTGCTGTCCCTGCCCTGGGAGTGTTTGATGGGGACAGTGTAGAGGGAGCTTTACTCTGTATCTAACCACGTCCTGTACCTATCCTGGGAGTGTTTGATGGGGATGGTGCAGAGGGAGCGTTACTCTGTATCTAACCCCGTGCTGTACCTGTCCTGGGAGTGTTTGATGGGGACGGTGTAGAGGGAGCATTACTCTGTATCTAACCCCATGCTGTACCTGCCCTGGGAGTGTCTGATGGGACAGTGTAGAGCGAGCTTTACTCTGTATCTAACCCCGTGCTGTAGTTGTCCTGGGAGTGTTTGATGGGGACAGTGTAGAGGGAGCTTTACCCTGTGTCTAACCCCGTGCTGTATCTGTCCTGGGAGTGTTCGATGGGGACAGTGTAGAGGGAGCTTTACTCTGTATCTAACCCCGTGCTGTACCTGTCCTGGGAGTGTTTGATGGGGACAGTGCAGATGGAGTTTTACTCAATATCTAAGCCCGTTCTGTACCTGTCCTGAGAGTGTTTGATGGGGACAATGTAGAGGGAGATTTACTCTGCATGTACCCCGTGCTGTAACAGTCCTGGGAGTGTTTGATGGGACAGTGTAGAGGGAGCTTTACTCTGTATCTAACCCCGTGCTGTACCTGTCCTGGGAGTGTTTGATGGGGACGGTGTAGAGGGAGCTTTAGTCTGTATTTAACCCTGTTCTGTACCTGTCCTGGGATTGTTTGATGGGGACAGTGTAGAGGGAGCTTTACTCTGTATCTAACCCCGTGCTGTACCTATCCTGGGAGTGTTTGATGGGGATGGTGGAGAGGGAGCTTTACTCTGTATCTAACGCCGTGCTGTACCTGTCCTGGGAGTGTTTGATGGGGACGGTGTAGAGGGAACATTACTCTGTATCTAACCCCATGCTGTACCTGCCCTGGGAGTGTCTGATGGGACAGTGTAGAGCGAGCTTTACTCTGTATCTAACCCCGTGCTGTAGTTGTCCTGGGAGTGTTTGATGGGGACGGTATGGGGATATTTTTGCTCTGTATCTAACCCCGTGCTGTAACAGTCCTGGGAGTGTTTGATGGGACAGTGTAGAGGGAACTTTACTCTGTATCTAACCCCGTGCTGTAGCTGCCCTGGGAGTGTTTGATGGGGACGGTATGGGGATAGTTTTACTCTGTACCTAACCCCGTGCTGTACCCGTCCTGGGATTGTTTGATGGGGACAGTGTAGAGGGAGCTTTACCCTGTATCTAACCCTATGCTGTACCTGTCTTGGGAGTGCCTGATGGGACAGTGTAGAGGGAGCTTTACTCTGTATCTAACCCTGTGCTGTATCTGTCCTGGGAGTGTTTGATGGGGACAGTGTAGAGGGAGCTTTACTCTGTATCTAACCCTGTGTTGTACATATCCTGGGAGTGTTTGATGGGGACAGTGCAGATGGAGTTTTACTCTATATCTAACCCCGTTCTGTACCTGTCCTGAGAGTGTTTGATGGGGACAATGTAGAGGGAGATTTACTCTGCATGTACCCCCGTGCTGTAACAGACCTGGGAGTGTTTGATGGGACAGTGTAGAGGGAGCTTTACTCTGTATCTAACTCCGTGCTGTACCCTCCCTGGAAGTGTTTGATGGGGACGGTGTAGAGGGTGCATTACTCTGTATCTAACCCCGTGCTGTAGCTGCCCTGGGAGTGTTTGATGGGGATGGTATGGGGTTAGTTTTACTCTGTATCTAACCCCGTGCTGTACCTGTCCTGGGAGTGTTTGATGGGGACAGTGTAGAGGGAGCTTTACTCTGTATCTAACCCCGTGCTGTACCTGTCTTGGGAGTGTTTGATGGGGACGGTGCAGAGGGAGCTTCACTCTGTATCTAACCCTGCGCTGTACCTGCCCTGGGAGTGTTGGATGGGGACAGTGTAGAGGGAACTTTATTCTATATCTAACCCCGTGCTGTACCTGTCCTGGGAATGTTTGATGGGGACAGTGTAGAGGGAGCTTTACTCTGTATCTAACCCCGTGCTGTACCTGTCCTGGGAGTGTTTGATGGGGACAGTGTGGAGGGAACTTTACTCTGTATCTAACCCCGTGCTGTCCCTGCCATGGGAGTGTTTGATGGGGACAGTGTAGAGGGAGCTTTACTCTGTATCTAACCCCGTGCTGCACCTATCCTGGGAGTGTTTGATGGGGACGGTGTAGAGGGAGCTTTGCTCTGTATCTAACCCCGTGCTGTACCTGTCCTGTGAGTGTTTGATGGGACAGTGTAGAGGGAGCTTTGCTCTGTATCTAACCCCGTGCTGTACCTGTCATGGGAGTGTTTGATGGGGACGTTGCAGAGGGAGCTTTATTCTGTATCTAACCCCGTGCTGTACCTGTCCTGGGAGTGTTGGATGGGGACGACGTAGTGCGAACTTTATTCTGTATCTAACCCCGTGCTGTACCTGTCCTGGGAGTGTTTGATGGGGATGGTGTAGAGCGAGCTTTACTCTGTATCTAACCCCGTGCTATATCTGTCCTGGGAGTGTTTGATGGGGACGATGTAGAGGGAGCTTTACTCTGTATCTAACCCCGTGCTGTACCTGTCCTGGGAGTGTTTGATGGGGATGGTTTGGAGGGAGCATTACTCTGTATCTCACCCCCTGCTTTACCTGCCCTGGGAGTGTTTGATGGGGACGGTATGGCGATAGCTTTACTTTGTATGTAACCCTGTGCTGTACCCGTCCTGAGAGTGTTTGATGGGGACAGTGTAGAGGGAGATTTACTCTGAATGTATCCCCGTGCTGTACCTGTCCTGGGAGTGTTTGATGGGACAGTGTAGAGGGAGATTTACTCTTTATCTAACCCCGTGCTGTACCTGTTCTGGGATTGTTTGATGGGGACAGTGTAGAGGGAGCTTTACTCTGTGTCTAACCCCGTGCTGTATCTGTCCTGGGAGTGTTCGATGGGGACAGTGTAGAGGAAGCTTTACTCTGTATCTAACCCCGTGCTGTACCTGTCCTGGTAGTGTTTGATGGGGATAGTGCAGAGGGAGTTTTACTCTATATCTAACCCCGTTCTGTACCTGTCCTGAGAGTGTTTGATGGGGACAATGTAGAGGGAGATTTACTCTGTATCTAACCCCGTGCTGTATCTGTCCTGGGAGTGTTTGATGGGGACAGTGTAGAGGGAACTTTACTCTGTATCTAACCCCGTGCTGTAGCTGCCCTGGGAGTGTTTGATGGGGACGGTATGGGGATAGTTTTACTCTGTATCTATACCCATGCTGTACCTGTCCTGGGATTGTTTGATGGGGACAGTGTAGAGGGAGCTTTACCCTGTATCTAACCCTATGCTGTACCTGTCCTGGGAATGTTTGATGGGGACAGTGTAGAGGGAGCTTTACTCTGTATCTAACCCCGTGCTGTACCTGTCCTGGGAGTGTTTGATGGGGACAGTGTAGAGGGAACTTTACTCTGTATCTAACCCCGTGCTGTCCCTGCCATGGGAGTGTTTGATGGGGACAGTGTAGAGGGAGCTTTACTCTGTATCTAACCCCGTGCTGCACCTATCCTGGGAGTGTTTGATGGGGACGTTGCAGAGGGAGCTTTATTCTGTATCTAACCCCGTGCTGTACCTGTCCTGGGAGTGTTGGATGGGGACGACGTAGTGCGAACTTTATTCTGTGTCTAACCCCGTGCTGTACCTGTCCTGGGAGTGTTTGATGGGGATGGTGTAGAGCGAGCTTTACTCTGTATCTAACCCCGTGCTGTATCTGTCCTGGGAGTGTTTGATGGGGACGATGTAGAGGGAGCTTTACTCTGTATCTAACCCTGTGCTGTACCTGTCCTGTGACTTTGATGGGGCCGGTGTAGAGGGAGCATTACTCTGTATCTAACCCTGTGCTGTACCTGTCCTGGGAGTGTTTGATGGGGACGATGTAGAGGGAGCTTTACTCTGTATCTAACCCCGTGCTGTACCTGTCCTGGGAGTGTTTGATGGGGATGGTTTGGAGGGAGCATTACTCTGTTTCTCACCCCCTGCTTTACCTGCCCTGGGAGTGTTTGATGGGGACAGTATGGCGATAGCTTTACTTTGTATGTAACCCTGTGCTGTACCCGTCCTGAGAGTGTTTGATGGGGACAGTGTAGAGGGAGATTTACTCTGAATGTACCCCCGTGCTGTACCTGTCCTGGGAGTGTTTGATGGGACAGTGTAGAGGGAGATTTACTCTTTATCTAACCCCGTGCTGTACCTGTTCTGGGATTGTTTAATGGGGACAGTGTAGAGGGAGCTTTACTCTGTATCTAACCCCGTGCTGTACCTACCCTGGGAGTGTTTGATGGGGACGGTATGGGGATATTTTTACTCTGTATCTAACCCCGTGCTGTGTCTGTCCTGAGAGTGTTTGATGGGGACAGTGTAGAGGGAGATTTACTCTGCATGTACCCCCGTGCTGTAACAGTCCTGGGAGTGTTTGATGGGACAGTGTAGACGGAGCTTTACTCTTTATCTAACCCCGTGCTGTACCTGTTCTGGGATTGTTTGATGGGGACAGTGTAGAGGGAGCTTTACTCTGTGTCTAACCCCGTGCTGTATCTGTCCTGGGAGTGTTCGATGGGGACAGTGTAGAGGGAGCTTTACTCTGTATCTAACCCCGTGCTGTACCTGTCCTGGTAGTGTTTGATGGGGATAGTGCAGAGGGAGTTTTACTCTATATCTAACCCCGTTCTGTACCTGTCCTGAGAGTGTTTGATGGGGACAATGTAGAGGGAGATTTACTCTGTATCTAACCCCGTGCTGTATCTGTCCTGGGAGTGTTTGATGGGGACAGTGTAGAGGGAACTTTACTCTGTATCTAACCCCGTGCTGTAGCTGCCCTGGGAGTGTTTGATGGGGACGGTATGGGGATAGTTTTACTCTGTATCTATACCCATGCTGTACCTGTCCTGGGATTGTTTGATGGGGACAGTGTAGAGGGAGCTTTACCCTGTATCTAACCCTATGCTGTACCTGTCTTGGGAGTGTCTGATGGGACAGTGTAGAGCGAGCTTTACTCTGTATCTAACCCCGTGCTGTAGTTGTCCTGGGAGTGTTTGATGGGGACAGTGTAGAGGGAGATTTACTCTGTGTCTAACCCCGTGCTGTATCTGTCTTGGGAGTGTCTGATGGGACAGTGTAGAGCGAGCTTTACTCTGTATCTAACCCCGTGCTGTAGTTGTCCTGGGAGTGTTTGATGGGGACAGTGTAGAGGGAGCTTTACTCTGTGTCTAACCCCGTGCTGTATCTGTCCTGGGAGTGTTCGATGGGGACAGTGTAGAGGGAGCTTTACTCTGTATCTAACCCCGTGCTGTACCTGTCCTGGTAGTGTTTGATGGGGATAGTGCAGAGGGAGTTTTACTCTATATCTAACCCCGTTCTGTACCTGTCCTGAGAGTGTTTGATGGGGACAATGTAGAGGGAGATTTACTCTGTATCTAACCCCGTGCTGTATCTGTCCTGGGAGTGTTTGATGGGGACAGTGTAGAGGGAACTTTACTCTGTATCTAACCCCGTGCTGTAGCTGCCCTGGGAGTGTTTGATGGGGACGGTATGGGGATAGTTTTACTCTGTATCTATACCCATGCTGTACCTGTCCTGGGATTGTTTGATGGGGACAGTGTAGAGGGAGCTTTACTCTGTATCTAACCCCGTGCTGTACCTGTCTTGGGAGTGTTTGATGGGGACGGTGCAGAGGGAGCTTCACTCTGTATCTAACCCTGCGCTGTACCTGCCCTGGGAGTGTTGGATGGGGACAGTGTAGAGGGAACTTTATTCTATATCTAACCCCGTGCTGTACCTGTCCTGGGAATGTTTGATGGGGACAGTGTAGAGGGAGCTTTACTCTGTATCTAACCCCGTGCTGTACCTGTCCTGGGAGTGTTTGATGGGGACAGTGTAGAGGGAACTTTACTCTGTATCTAACCCCGTGCTGTCCCTGCCATGGGAGTGTTTGATGGGGACAGTGTAGAGGGAGCTTTACTCTGTATCTAACCCCGTGCTGCACCTATCCTGGGAGTGTTTGATGGGGACGGTGTAGAGGGAGCTTTGCTCTGTATCTAACCCCGTGCTGTACCTGTCCTGTGAGTGTTTGATGGGACAGTGTAGAGGGAGCTTTGCTCTGTATCTAACCCCGTGCTGTACCTGTCATGGGAGTGTTTGATGGGGACGTTGCAGAGGGAGCTTTATTCTGTATCTAACCCCGTGCTGTACCTGTCCTGGGAGTGTTGGATGGGGATGGTGTAGAGCGAGCTTTACTCTGTATCTAACCCCGTGCTATATCTGTCCTGGGAGTGTTTGATGGGGACGATGTAGAGGGAGCTTTACTCTGTATCTAACCCTGTGCTGTACCTGTCCTGTGACTGTTTGATGGGGCCGGTGTAGAGGGAGCATTACTCTGTATCTAACCCCGTGCTGTACCTGTCCTGGGAGTGTTTGATGGGGACGATGTAGAGGGAGCTTTACTCTGTATCTAACCCTGTGCTGTACCTGTCCTGTGACTGTTTGATGGGGCCGGTGTAGAGGGAGCATTACTCTGTATCTAACCCTGTGCTGTACCTGTCCTGGGAGTGTTTGATGGTGACGATGTAGAGGGAGCTTTACTCTGTATCTAACCCCGTGCTGTACCTGTCCTGGGAGTGTTTGATGGGGATGGTTTGGAGGGAGCATTACTCTGTATCTCACCCCCTGCTTTACCTGCCCTGGGAGTGTTTGATGGGGACGGTATGGCGATAGCTTTACTTTGTATGTAACCCTGTGCTGTACCCGTCCTGAGAGTGTTTGATGGGGACAGTGTAGAGGGAGATTTACTCTGAATGTACCCCCGTGCTGTACCTGTCCTGGGAGTGTTTGATGGGACAGTGTAGAGGGAGATTTACTCTTTATCTAACCCCGTGCTGTACCTGTTCTGGGATTGTTTAATGGGGACAGTGTAGAGGGAGCTTTACTCTGTGTCTAACCCCGTGCTGTATCTGTCCTGGGAGTGTTCGATGGGGACAGTGTAGAGGGAGCTTTACTCTGTATCTAACCCCGTGCTGTACCTGTCCTGGTAGTGTTTGATGGGGATAGTGCAGAGGGAGTTTTACTCTATATCTAACCCCGTTCTGTACCTGTCCTGAGAGTGTTTGATGGGGACAATGTAGAGGGAGATTTACTCTGTATCTAACCCCGTGCTGTATCTGTCCTGGGAGTGTTTGATGGGGACAGTGTAGAGGGAACTTTACTCTGTATCTAACCCCGTGCTGTAGCTGCCCTGGGAGTGTTTGATGGGGACGGTATGGGGATAGTTTTACTCTGTATCTATACCCATGCTGTACCTGTCCTGGGATTGTTTGATGGGGACAGTGTAGAGGGAGCTTTACCCTGTATCTAACCCTATGCTGTACCTGTCTTGGGAGTGTCTGATGGGACAGTGTAGAGCGAGCTTTACTCTGTATCTAACCCCGTGCTGTAGTTGTCCTGGGAGTGTTTGATGGGGACAGTGTAGAGGGAGCTTTACTCTGTGTCTAACCCCGTGCTGAATCTGTCCTGGGAGTGTTCGATGGGGACAGTGTAGAGGGAGCTTTACTCTGTATCTAACCCCGTGCTGTACCTGTCCTGGGAGTGTTTGATGGGGACAGTGCAGATGGAGTTTTACTCTATATCTAACCCCGTCCTGTACCTGTCCTGAGAGTGTTTGATGGGGACAATGTAGAGGGAGATTTACTCTGCATGTACCCCCGTGCTGTAACAGTCCTGGGAGTGTTTGATGTGACAGTGTAGAGGGAGGTTTACTCTATATCTAACCTCGTGCTGTACCTGTCCTGGGAGTGTTCGATGGGGACAGTGTAGAGGGAGCTTTACTCTATATCTAACCCTGTGCTGTACCTGTCCTGGGAGTGTTTGATGGGGACAGTGCAGATGGAGTTTTACTCAATATCTAACCCCGTTCTGTACCTGTCCTGAGAGTGTTTGATGGGGACAATGTAGAGGGAGATTTACTCTGCATGTACCCCGTGCTGTAACAGTCCTGGGAGTGTTTGATGGGACAGTGTAGAGGGAGCTTTACTCTGTATCTAACCCTGTGCTGTACCTGTCCTGGGAGTGTTTGATGGGACAGTGTAGAGGGAGCTTTGCTCTGTATCTAACCCCGTGCTGTACCTGTCATGGGAGTGTTTGATGGGGACGTTGCAGAGGGAGCTTTATTCTGTATCTAACCCCGTGCTGTACCTGTCCTGGGAGTGTTGGATGGGGATGGTGTAGAGCGAGCTTTACTCTGTATCTAACCCCGTGCTATATCTGTCCTGGGAGTGTTTGATGGGGACGATGTAGAGGGAGCTTTACTCTGTATCTAATCCTGTGCTGTACCTGTCCTGTGACTGTTTGATGGGGCCGGTGTAGAGGGAGCATTACTCTGTATCTAACCCCGTGCTGTACCTGTCCTGGGAGTGTTTGATGGGGACGATGTAGAGGGAGCTTTACTCTGTATCTAACCCCGTGCTGTACCTGTCCTGGGAGTGTTTGATGGGGACGTTGCAGAGGGAGCTTTCTTCTGTATCTAACCCCGTGCTGTACCTGTCCTGGGAGTGTTGGATGGGGATGGTTTGGAGGGAGCATTACTCTGTATCTCACGCCCTGCTGTACCTGCCCTGGGAGTGTTTGATGGGGACTGTATGGCGATAGCTTTACTTTGTATGTAACCCTGTGCTGTACCCGTCCTGAGAGTGTTTGATGGGGACAGTGTAGAGGGAGATTTACTCTGAATGTACCCCCGTGCTGTACCTGTCCTGGGAGTGTTTGATGGGACAGTGTAGAGGGAGCTTTACTCTGTATCTAACCCTGTGCTGTACCTGTCCTGGGCGTGTTTAATGGGGACGGTGTAGAGGGAGCATTACTCTGTATCTAACCCCGTGCTGTACCTACCCTGGGAGTGTTTGATGGGGACGGTGTGGGGATATTTTTACTCTGTATCTAACCCCGTGCTGTGTCTGTCCTGAGAGTGTTTGATGGGGACAGTGTAGAGGGAGATTTACTCTGCATGTACCCCCGTGCTGTAACAGTCCTGGGAGTGTTTGATGGGACAGTGTAGACGGAGCTTTACTCTTTATCTAACCCCGTGCTGTACCTGTTCTGGGATTGTTTGATGGGGACAGTGTAGAGGGAGCTTTACTCTGTGTCTAACCCCGTGCTGTATCTGTCCTGGGAGTGTTCGATGGGGACAGTGTAGAGGGAGCTTTACTCTGTATCTAACCCCGTGCTGTACCTGTCCTGGTAGTGTTTGATGGGGATAGTGCAGAGGGAGTTTTACTCTATATCTAACCCCGTTCTGTACCTGTCCTGAGAGTGTTTGATGGGGACAATGTAGAGGGAGATTTACTCTGTATCTAACCCCGTGCTGTATCTGTCCTGGGAGTGTTTGATGGGGACAGTGTAGAGGGAACTTTACTCTGTATCTAACCCCGTGCTGTAGCTGCCCTGGGAGTGTTTGATGGGGACGGTATGGGGATAGTTTTACTCTGTATCTATACCCATGCTGTACCTGTCCTGGGATTGTTTGATGGGGACAGTGTAGAGGGAGCTTTACCCTGTATCTAACCCTATGCTGTACCTGTCTTGGGAGTGTCTGATGGGACAGTGTAGAGCGAGCTTTACTCTGTATCTAACCCCGTGCTGTAGTTGTCCTGGGAGTGTTTGATGGGGACAGTGTAGAGGGAGATTTACTCTGTGTCTAACCCCGTGCTGTATCTGTCTTGGGAGTGTCCGATGGGACAGTGTAGAGCGAGCTTTACTCTGTATCTAACCCCGTGCTGTAGTTGTCCTGGGAGTGTTTGATGGGGACAGTGTAGAGGGAGCTTTACTCTGTGTCTAACCCCGTGCTGTATCTGTCCTGGGAGTGTTCGATGGGGACAGTGTAGAGGGAGCTTTACTCTGTATCTAACCCCGTGCTGTACCTGTCCTGGGAGTGTTTGATGGGGACAGTGCAGATGGAGTTTTACTCTATATCTAACCCCGTCCTGTACCTGTCCTGAGAGTGTTTGATGGGGACAATGTAGAGGGAGATTTACTCTGCATGTACCCCCGTGCTGTAACAGTCCTGGGAGTGTTTGATGGGACAGTGTAGAGGGAGGTTTACTCTATATCTAACCCCGTGCTGTACCTGTCCTGGGAGTGTTTGATGGTGACGGTGTAGAGGGAGCATTACTCTGTATCTAACCCCGTGCTGTAGCTGCCCTGGGAGTGTTTGATGGGGATGGTATGGGGATAGTTTTACTCTGTATCTAACCCCGTGCTGTACCTGTCCTGGGAGTGTTTAATGGGGACAGTGTAGAGGGAGCTTTACCCTGTATCTAACCCTATGCTGTACCTCTCTTGGGAGTGTCTGATGGGACAGTGTAGAGGGAGCTTTACTCTGTATCTAACCCCATGCTGTCCCTGCCCTGGGAGTGTTTGATGGGGACGGTGTAGAGGGAGCTTTAATCTGTATCTAACCCCGTGCTGTACCTGTCCTGGGAGTGTTTGATGGTGACGGTGTAGAGGGAGCATTACTCTGTACCTAACCCCGTGCTGTAGCTGCCCTGGGAGTGTTTGATGGGGATGGTATGGGGATAGTTTTACTCTGTATCTAACCCCGTGCTGTACCTGTCCTGGGAGTGTGTGATGGGGACAGTGTAGAGGGTGCTTTACTCTGTATCTAACCCCGTGCTGTCCCTGTCCTGGGAGTGTTTAATAGGGACAGTGTGGAGGGTGCTTTGCTCTGTACCTAACCCCGTGCTGTACCTGTCCTGGGAGTGTTTGATAGGGACAGTGTAGAGGGAGCTTTACTCTGTATCTAACCCCGTGCTGCACCTATCCTGGGAGTGTTTGATGGGGACGGTGTAGAGGGAGCTTTGCTCTGTATCTAACCCCGTGCTGTACCTGTCCTGTGAGTGTTTGATGGGACAGTGTAGAGGGAGCTTTGCTCTGTATCTAACCCCGTGCTGTACCTGTCATGGGAGTGTTTGATGGGGACGTTGCAGAGGGAGCTTTATTCTGTATCTAACCCCGTGCTGTACCTGTCCTGGGAGTGTTGGATGGGGATGGTGTAGAGCGAGCTTTACTCTGTATCTAACCCCGTGCTATATCTGTCCTGGGAGTGTTTGATGGGGACGATGTAGAGGGAGCTTTACTCTGTATCTAACCCTGTGCTGTACCTGTCCTGTGACTGTTTGATGGGGCCGGTGTAGAGGGAGCATTACTCTGTATCTAACCCCGTGCTGTACCTGTCCTGGGAGTGTTTGATGGGGACGATGTAGAGGGAGCTTTACTCTGTATCTAACCCCGTGCTGTACCTGTCCTGGGAGTGTTTGATGGGGATGGTTTGGAGGGAGCATTACTCTGTATCTCACCCCCTGCTTTACCTGCCCTGGGAGTGTTTGATGGGGACGGTATGGCGATAGCTTTACTTTGTATGTAACCCTGTGCTGTACCCGTCCTGAGAGTGTTTGATGGGGACAGTGCAGAGGGAGATTTACTCTGAATGTATCCCCGTGCTGTACCTGTCCTGGGAGTGTTTGATGGGACAGTGTAGAGGGAGATTTACTCTTTATCTAACCCCGTGCTGTACCTGTTCTGGGATTGTTTGATGGGGACAGTGTTGAGGGAGCTTTACTCTGTGTCTAACCCCGTGCTGTATCTGTCCTGGGAATGTTCGATGGGGACAGTGTAGAGGAAGCTTTACTCTGTATCTAACCCCGTGCTGTACCTGTCCTGGTAGTGTTTGATGGGGATAGTGCAGAGGGAGTTTTACTCTATATCTAACCCCGTTCTGTACCTGTCCTGAGAGTGTTTGATGGGGACAATGTAGAGGGAGATTTACTCTGTATCTAACCCCGTGCTGTATCTGTCCTGGGAGTGTTTGATGGGGACAGTGTAGAGGGAACTTTACTCTGTATCTAACCCCGTGCTGTAGCTGCCCTGGGAGTGTTTGATGGGGACGGTATGGGGATAGTTTTACTCTGTATCTATACCCATGCTGTACCTGTCCTGGGATTGTTTGATGGGGACAGTGTAGAGGGAGCTTTACCCTGTATCTAACCCTATGCTGTACCTGTCCTGGGAATGTTTGATGGGGACAGTGTAGAGGGAGCTTTACTCTGTATCTAACCCCGTGCTGTAACTGTCCTGGGAGTGTTTGATGGGGACAGTGTAGAGGGAACTTTACTCTGTATCTAACCCCGTGCTGTCCCTGCCATGGGAGTGTTTGATGGGGACAGTGTAGAGGGAGCTTTACTCTGTATCTAACCCCGTGCTGCACCTATCCTGGGAGTGTTTGATGGGGACGTTGCAGAGGGAGCTTTATTCTGTATCTAACCCCGTGCTGTACCTGTCCTGGGAGTGTTGGATGGGGACGACGTAGTGCGAACTTTATTCTGTGTCTAACCCCGTGCTGTACCTGTCCTGGGAGTGATTGATGGGGATGGTGTAGAGCGAGCTTTACTCTGTATCTAACCCCGTGCTGTATCTGTCCTGGGAGTGTTTGATGGGGACGATGTAGAGGGAGCTTTACTCTGTATCTAACCCTGTGCTGTACCTGTCCTGTGACTGTTTGATGGGGCCGGTGTAGAGGGAGCATTACTCTGTATCTAACCCTGTGCTGTACCTGTCCTGGGAGTGTTTGATGGGGACGATGTAGAGGGAGCTTTACTCTGTATCTAACCCCGTGCTGTACCTGTCCTGGGAGTGTTTGATGGGGATGGTTTGGAGGGAGCATTACTCTGTATCTCACCCCCTGCTTTACCTGCCCTGGGAGTGTTTGATGGGGACGGTATGGCGATAGCTTTACTTTGTATGTAACCCTGTGCTGTACCCGTCCTGAGAGTGTTTGATGGGGACAGTGTAGAGGGAGATTTACTCTGAATGTACCCCCGTGCTGTACCTGTCCTGGGAGTGTTTGATGGGACAGTGTAGAGGGAGATTTACTCTTTATCTAACCCCGTGCTGTACCTGTTCTGGGATTGTTTAATGGGGACAGTGTAGAGGGAGCTTTACTCTGTGTCTAACCCCGTGCTGTATCTGTCCTGGGAGTGTTCGATGGGGACAGTGTAGAGGGAGCTTTACTCTGTATCTAACCCCGTGCTGTACCTGTCCTGGTAGTGTTTGATGGGGATAGTGCAGAGGGAGTTTTACTCTATATCTAACCCCGTTCTGTACCTGTCCTGAGAGTGTTTGATGGGGACAATGTAGAGGGAGATTTACTCTGTATCTAACCCCGTGCTGTATCTGTCCTGGGAGTGTTTGATGGGGACAGTGTAGAGGGAACTTTACTCTGTATCTAACCCCGTGCTGTAGCTGCCCTGGGAGTGTTTGATGGGGACGGTATGGGGATAGTTTTACTCTGTATCTATACCCATGCTGTACCTGTCCTGGGATTGTTTGATGGGGACAGTGTAGAGGGAGCTTTACCCTGTATCTAACCCTATGCTGTACCTGTCTTGGGAGTGTCTGATGGGACAGTGTAGAGCGAGCTTTACTCTGTATCTAACCCCGTGCTGTAGTTGTCCTGGGAGTGTTTGATGGGGACAGTGTAGAGGGAGCTTTACTCTGTGTCTAACCCCGTGCTGAATCTGTCCTGGGAGTGTTCGATGGGGACAGTGTAGAGGGAGCTTTACTCTGTATCTAACCCCGTGCTGTACCTGTCCTGGGAGTGTTTGATGGGGACAGTGCAGATGGAGTTTTACTCTATATCTAACCCCGTCCTGTACCTGTCCTGAGAGTGTTTGATGGGGACAATGTAGAGGGAGATTTACTCTGCATGTACCCCCGTGCTGTAACAGTCCTGGGAGTGTTTGATGTGACAGTGTAGAGGGAGGTTTACTCTATATCTAACCTCGTGCTGTACCTGTCCTGGGAGTGTTCGATGGGGACAGTGTAGAGGGAGCTTTACTCTATATCTAACCCTGTGCTGTACCTGTCCTGGGAGTGTTTGATGGGGACAGTGCAGATGGAGTTTTACTCAATATCTAACCCCGTTCTGTACCTGTCCTGAGAGTGTTTGATGGGGACAATGTAGAGGGAGATTTACTCTGCATGTACCCCGTGCTGTAACAGTCCTGGGAGTGTTTGATGGGACAGTGTAGAGGGAGCTTTACTCTGTATCTAACCCTGTGCTGTACCTGTCCTGGGAGTGTTTGATGGGGACGGTGTAGAGGGAGCTTTAGTCTGTATTTAACCCCGTTCTGTACCTGTCCTGGGATTGTTTGATGGGGACAGTGTAGAGGGAGCTTTACTCTGTATCTAACCCCGTGCTGTACCTATCCTGGGAGTGTTTGATGGGGATGGTGGAGAGGGAGCGTTACTCTGTATCTAACCCCGTGCTGTACCTGTCCTGGGAGTGTTTGATGGGGACGGTGTAGAGGAAGCTTTGCTCTGTATCTAACCCCGTGCTGTACCTGTCTTGTGAGTGTTTGATGGGACAGTGTAGAGGGAGCTTTACTCTGTATCTAACCCCGTGCTGTACCTGTCCTGGGAGTGTTTGATGGGGACGTTGCAGAGGGAGCTTTCTTCTGTATCTAACCCCGTGCTGTACCTGTCCTGGGAGTGTTGGATGGGGATGGTTTGGAGGGAGCATTACTCTGTATCTCACGCCCTGCTGTACCTGCCCTGGGAGTGTTTGATGGGGACTGTATGGCGATAGCTTTACTTTGTATGTAACCCTGTGCTGTACCCGTCCTGAGAGTGTTTGATGGGGACAGTGTAGAGGGAGATTTACTCTGAATGTACCCCCGTGCTGTACCTGTCCTGGGAGTGTTTGATGGGACAGTGTAGAGGGAGCTTTACTCTGTATCTAACCCTGTGCTGTACCTGTCCTGGGCGTGTTTAATGGGGACGGTGTAGAGGGAGCATTACTCTGTATCTAACCCCGTGCTGTACCTACCCTGGGAGTGTTTGATGGGGACGGTATGGGGATATTTTTACTCTGTATCTAACCCCGTGCTGTGTCTGTCCTGAGAGTGTTTGATGGGGACAGTGTAGAGGGAGATTTACTCTGCATGTACCCCCGTGCTGTAACAGTCCTGGGAGTGTTTGATGGGACAGTGTAGACGGAGCTTTACTCTTTATCTAACCCCGTGCTGTACCTGTTCTGGGATTGTTTGATGGGGACAGTGTAGAGGGAGCTTTACTCTGTGTCTAACCCCGTGCTGTATCTGTCCTGGGAGTGTTCGATGGGGACAGTGTAGAGGGAGCTTTACTCTGTATCTAACCCCGTGCTGTACCTGTCCTGGTAGTGTTTGATGGGGATAGTGCAGAGGGAGTTTTACTCTATATCTAACCCCTTTCTGTACCTGTCCTGAGAGTGTTTGATGGGGACAATGTAGAGGGAGATTTACTCTGTATCTAACCCCGTGCTGTATCTGTCCTGGGAGTGTTTGATGGGGACAGTGTAGAGGGAACTTTACTCTGTATCTAACCCCGTGCTGTAGCTGCCCTGGGAGTGTTTGATGGGGACGGTATGGGGATAGTTTTACTCTGTATCTATACCCATGCTGTACCTGTCCTGGGATTGTTTGATGGGGACAGTGTAGAGGGAGCTTTACCCTGTATCTAACCCTATGCTGTACCTGTCTTGGGAGTGTCTGATGGGACAGTGTAGAGCGAGCTTTACTCTGTATCTAACCCCGTGCTGTAGTTGTCCTGGGAGTGTTTGATGGGGACAGTGTAGAGGGAGATTTACTCTGTGTCTAACCCCGTGCTGTATCTGTCTTGGGAGTGTCTGATGGGACAGTGTAGAGCGAGCTTTACTCTGTATCTAACCCCGTGCTGTAGTTGTCCTGGGAGTGTTTGATGGGGACAGTGTAGAGGGAGCTTTACTCTGTGTCTAACCCCGTGCTGTATCTGTCCTGGGAGTGTTCGATGGGGACAGTGTAGAGGGAGCTTTACTCTGTATCTAACCCCGTGCTGTACCTGTCCTGGGAGTGTTTGATGGGGACAGTGCAGATGGAGTTTTACTCTATATCTAACCCCGTCCTGTACCTGTCCTGAGAGTGTTTGATGGGGACAATGTAGAGGGAGATTTACTCTGCATGTACCCCCGTGCTGTAACAGTCCTGGGAGTGTTTGATGGGACAGTGTAGAGGGAGGTTTACTCTATATCTAACCCCGTGCTGTACCTGTCCTGGGAGTGTTTGATGGTGACGGTGTAGAGGGAGCATTACTCTGTACCTAACCCCGTGCTGTAGCTGCCCTGGGAGTGTTTGATGGGGATGGTATGGGGATAGTTTTACTCTGTATCTAACCCCGTGCTGTACCTGTCCTGGGAGTGTGTGATGGGGACAGTGTAGAGGGTGCTTTACTCTGTATCTAACCCCGTGCTGTCCCTGTCCTGGGAGTGTTTAATAGGGACAGTGTGGAGGGTGCTTTGCTCTGTACCTAACCCCGTGCTGTACCTGTCCTGGGAGTGTTTGATAGGGACAGTGTAGAGGGAGCTTTACTCTGTATCTAACCCTGTGCTGTACCTGTCCTGGGAGTGTTTGATGGGGACAGTGTAGAGGGAGCTTTACTCTGTATCTAACCCCGTGCTGTACCTATCCTGGGAGTGTTTGATGGGACAGTGTAGAGGGAGCTTTACTCTGTATCTAACCCCATGCTGTACCTGTCCTGGGAGTGTTTGATGGGGACAGTGTAGAGGGAGATTTACTCTGTATCTAACCCCGTGCTGTACCTGTCCTGGGAGTGCTTGATGGGGACAGTGTAGAGGGAGATTTACTCTGTATCTAACCCCGTGCTGTACCTGTCCTGGGAGTGTTTAATGGGGACAGTGTGGAGGGAGCTTTGCTCTGTACCTAACCCCGTGCTGTACCTGTCCTGGGAGTGTTTAATGGGGACAGTGTGGAGGGAGGTTTGCTCTGTACCTAACCCCGTGCTGTGCCAATTCCAACAATACCTCTTGCTGCTGGCTTCCTGGTGTCCTCTCTTAACCTCAGCTTTTCCAACATCAGGCTTCACCAGACTTACAACCTGGCCATACCCTTGGTTCAAGAGCAGTACCATGGGAAATGTGCCAGGCCAATAAAAATTGGCTGAAGTTAATTGGATAATTAAATGCTTGTCACAAATCAATTGGTTGTTGCTTATCTGCTTAATCAAACCTTTAGCTCCACCTTTAACGTGCTTGTCCTCAGTTGTGCCCTTACATTCCCCAAGCCTGATCATTCTTAAAGAATAGAAAAGTGGAACCAGTGAACTTTGCCCAACTGTGTGTCCCACATCACTTCTAGATACTGCCCCCTGGATTTTCCCCTCACTTGTCACTGTGCATCCAGGTCAATGCTCCTAGCTTTCTCCTGTAGGCAGTGTCCTCCTGCTCACAATCTCTCTGTCTTTCCCTTGCTCCAACTATCTCCTTTAATTCTAATTGTGGCCTCTATTGCCCTATAGTTCTTCCATCAGGTGGGAAATGATTAAGTAGGAAGTGCAGCACAGAAAAAGACCATGCAGCACATGTTAATGCTGCATACCAGCTTCTTCCCATCTTTCCTCATCTAAATCTATCATTATAATCCTCTAGTCTCTTCTCCATCATATGCTTGTCTAGCTTCCCTTTAAAAGCATCAATACTATTCACTTCAACCACTCTCCATGGTAGCAAATCCCACATCCTCATCACACTTTAGTTGAAGAAGTTTCTCCTGAATCCCCCTGTTGGATTTCTTAGTGACTATCCTATGTTGAAGGCTCTGCAAATGGAAACATTCTCTCTGCATCCACTTTATCAAAACCTTTCAGAATTTTAAATACCTCTATTGGATCACCCCTCAGCTTTCCTTTTTTCAAGAGAAAAGAAACCCAGCCTGTTCATGCATGCCGGCCTGGACAACCAGGCATTTCTGGTATCACCTTTCCTAATCTTCTCTGCACCCCTCCAGTGCCTTAATAATATATGGTAACCAGACCTGCATGGAGTACTGATGTGAGGGCTCATAAGCAAAGGCGAACAATTAAGGATCATCCCGCAAGACCCTCCTCTGATTTGGCCGTGTCTATCTGATACTGGTTCTCCCCCCCCCACCCCCGATCTGTATTGCCCCTTCATTATCCTTCCCCTGGGCTCAAGATGTCTGTGCCTGATCCTCTACTCTGTATTCACTTCTTCCTGGTTCCCTTGAATGAAACCATCCATCTCTGAACATTACTGTTGAGCTGATACTTGTGCTGATCAGTAATTTTTATGTTCCCTCTTGCTCACAGTTAACATAGTAGCGATTGCAATACTGTCCCGGGGAAAGTGTGGTCTCTCCAAGTGCATCACTCGCTACCTGATATCCATGGCAGCGACGGATCTACTGGTCGTTATTGTTGATGTAATTTTCGAGCAGATTGGTGACTCTTATTTTCCAGATAGTTTCCTGAACATCACTGCCATGTGTAGTCTCAGAGGGGTCCTGGTTTATGCAGCTTCAGACAGCTCGGTGTGGTTAACAGTCTCTTTCACCTTTGATCGTTTTGTCACCATTTGCTCCCAGAAACTGAAAAGAAAATATTGCACTGAGAAAACTGCAACTATCATTATCAGCACAATAAGCGTGCTTAGCTGCTTAAAGAACATCCCCTGGTACTTCCAGTATGAGTCATATGAAATAATTGACAATATTCCCTGGTACTGCATCAGTAAAAGCCTGGACTATTATGTCTCCCCCATGTGGTCAGTATTTGAGTTGCTTCAGTATATCATAACCCCATTTGTTCCATTCCTTCTTATCTTGATACTCAATGCTCTAACTATCAGACATATTTTAGTAGCCAATCGAATTCGCAGGGGCCTCTGGAGCCAGAAAAAGAGTGAGAAAGATGATGATCCAGAGGTGGAGCATCGAAGAAAATCCATCATTTTACTCTTCAGTATATCAGGCAGTTTTATCCTGTTGCGGATGACACATGTTGTACATTCAATTCTTCAACGGATTTCAGTCATGTCTTATTACAGGATTAATGTTGATTCGACAACAGCCGAGCAGATTGGAGATGCGCTCCGACTTTTGAGTTGCTGCACAAACACATGTATTTATGCCATAACCCAGACTAAATTCAGAGAGGAGCTGAAGAACGCCTTGAAATATCCGCTGAAGCTGATTACCAGTTAATTGATGAAAGAGGGTAAAGAACTGCAAGTGATATTCAATATACCTACTTTCCATGCAGATTTTGCAACAGCATGCCCTTTAACACAATTGGTAGTCATGAAAAAATAAGATAATGGGACAAAAAAAGCCAGCTAACCCATTGGGATTGCTCCTATTACATTTTGTATGCATATAAAAAAAAATCCCAGTCCCAAAGGTCCAGAATATTCATCCCTCATCACATCTCAAACATTCAGGACAGTTCCCAACCACCAAGTAGTTTTTGTCCATCTTGGTCTGTCTATACTGAGACCAGGGATCCTGTTACTGAGTAGGTAGTTATCCAGCTCCTCTTTGAAGGATTGAGTTGAATCATCCTCAGCATATGTGCTGGGAGAAAGATTTATTTTCAAATCTCAAGTCTCACTTGAAGCTTTTTTCTTTTCTCTGGTGCTGTGCTTAAAGGCTGACTCATCTACCTGCACCATGGATGGGGCAAGACCCTTCTCAAAAAATAAATACAACTTTGCTGGATTCTCATGTCTCATCACCATCATTGTTCCTTTGCTCTGATCCCATACCAAACATCAGTGGCGGAAGAAGTGGCTGCATAAAACTCTGCATATAATATTCCATATCTGCTTCATCATTACAAGCTTGGAATTATTTCTTCTGAATGACAGCTAAATTGTCTACCAGGTGCATCTTTGTATTTGATCAGCTCTGTTCATAAAAGCTTTGACGTTGATTCGAAAACTTTCAGCCAATGAACAATAATCTCAAGCAAATCCTTCCCTTCCTCATGTTTGCTAAACATTTGATGTCCTTTCAACTTCCATTTCCGTTTTCAGTTTCTTATTTCAATATATCTTATTCAACATTTATCTACATTCCAACATATCGAAGGAAGAGAAAAGAGAGAGAAAAAAAGACGTTTAAAAAGAACAGATCAGAAGGGAGGAGGGAGTAAACTGTGAGATTGTCAAACAGTGACAGGGTTGAACTGTACACACATGGCTGCATAAAGTATTGTGAATATATTTGGTGAGCTCTGAGTACATATTGTTCCAGGGCATTATGGTATAATAACATCAACAGAGACATGGCTTAGGCGAGGGCAGGATTGGGAGTTGAATACTCTTGGTTACAAAAATATTCAAGAGGAATCGAAAGTGGCAGTATCTATCAAAGGATCCATTAAAACCCTGCAAAACATGATCTTATTTGGTTAGAGTTAAGGGATAGAAATGAGACTGTTACTGTATTGGGAATGTCACATAGACCATTGAACATCGAGAAATTGAGAGAGGAAGTGGTATGAAAATTTGGGAACAATATATTCTTTTTACATGGCGGATAGTTACCATCTGGAAGGTTCTGCCTGAAAAGATGGTGGAAGTAGGTTCAATCGTAATTTTTAAAAAGAGAATTGGATACATGCTAGAAAAGGAAATCTTGGGGATAGAAGCAAGGGTATGGGACTAAATAGTAGCTCTTTAAAAGATCAGGCTCAGGCACAGGTGTGCCGAATAAATTTTATAACCAGGAGACCAATGATTCTAGATAGGGGTAAGAGTGATGCAAGAGGGAAAGAGTTCCTTGCGCGAGAAGATAAATTAAAATTATTCATTCAAAAGAGGGATATGACAAACCTAGAGCTAACAATACAGAAGAAGATAACATTAAATTTAGAAAAAAGAAACAAAATAAATTAGAGGTGCTGAGAGGGAATATGAAGATAGACTGACATGAAACATACAAGGGAAATAAACACAAAAGTTTTTTTGTAAAGGCAGGGGCAATCGTTAAAGATGAAAAAGGAAATCTTATGGTTGGTGAAGGGAGATGGTAGATACTAAATAAAGGTTGCCTTGGTTTTCATATACATGTGTGGTAGTGGGAATTAAAGGGTTCAGGTGGAAGTGAAGTAATTAAAGAGGGTTACAATAGGTACGGAGCATTGAAAAAATAGGTGGAAATCAGTGGAAAAGCCCCTGGGCAATTCAGCAGAATCCTCATTTATGGTTTATCCAGGGTTGGTTGTGACTGTGTCCAATAAGGGTTACTCTACTTCAGGGAACATGTTATGGTGATGGAGATTCACCAAGATGACACCAGAGATGAGAAGCTTTAATTATGAGGAGACACCAGGGAAACTGGGGCTCTTCATTAGCGCAGAGAAGATCAACAGGAGAACTGTTGGAGACGTTCAATATGATGAGGAGTTTTGATAAGCTATATTGGGTATAAAACTATTTCCACTGGTTGGTGAGCCAGTAAGTACAAGGGGAAATATAACGCCAACAACTGAGTTTTGCAGTATTTTTAAGTGTTGTTACGTCCGAGCAGAAACAATGGTGGAATCTATAACAGCTTTTAAAAGATGTTAATGTGCATGAGACTCCTCGCATTATATCAATAACAAAACAACACTGATAATGATTTTAAGCTTTAGTTTATTAGCTTAGGAACCAACATATGGTCTGCCAGAATAAAGGAAACACAACTGAGCTCAGCTTGTACCAACTTGTGGTTAACACTGCGTCCGGCATTTCGCAAAACAAGGTGCTGACATGTACGGGGAGGAGCTGGCCTCCAGGTATTTTACTGATATTATTGATAATCATTGGTATATCTGATGCACAATTCACCACTGGGAGCAAGAAGTTTGCAGGACATTATAAACGCAAACTGCAAGGCTTGAACATTTTAAAATTGGGTTCCAGCTCCTAGCTCACGCTGACGTGAATGAAACTCAAAATTGTACTATTTGCTCGATGGCTCCAGGGTTACATTTTTCAAACCATTCCAGCATCTACACGCAAAATGGAAGACCACTCAAAGGATCACTAAGCATCATCATAGGGCAATTCCACAGACTGTATTGAGTAGTTATCAGTGAGTGATTATAATGTGGTCTGTATGATTCAATGCCACACGAGGGCAAGATTAGATTTCTGCCTTAAGGTCATCCCCAATGCTGACAGCAGTGTACAATATTTAAGGATTCTTTTGATGTGGGATGTTGTTTGCATGGGGGGGTGGGGAGCTCTGCCTGTCGATTTAGATTGTCAGCTTGCCATACCATGTCCAGTATCAGATTAACGGTTTGTTATCAAAGTCAAAATAGGGATTGCGTTACGCCTGGTCCAATTATTGACCCACCCTGGATCTCTTGGACTACACTTAATCTTGATTCCCATGTGTCTCACCATCATTACTGAATAAATTCAATGATGTCTTGCTTCAAACGGTATCGCTCAGAGGAAGTGTGCTTTGGAGAATTGGCACTAGTGTTGTAGCCCAATTTCTAACCTGCGCTGCCCTCAAGAATGGCTCCCTGCTGAACTTACCATTCCAACACTCCCGAAAAAGTCCCGAGATCAGACCAGACATTTTACTCAGGAGTGCATGGAATCTAAATTCACCATTATGTAGTGTAGTAAGATTTTCTCTACCAAAGCAGCAGTAGGGAGTGGTACAACTGGTCTCAACATCCCCATGTAAAAAACACGAGGGTTCCTGATACTGATATAAAAACGCAAAGTAGTGGAAAACTTGGCAGATCTGTGTCTCCACAGATGCGACCACACCTGCTGAGCTTTTCCAGCACTTTGTTTTTATTTCAGATGGTTGTCCAATCACCCTTAATATTAAAAGAAAAGTGAGCATGTGAATGTTGTGCATGAGTGTGTGCGTGTGAATATGGTGCTTGTGAATGTACTGTGTGCCTGTCTGGACGGGCATGTGAATATTATGTGTCAATATATTGTGTGCCTTTGTGTGCACGTTATGTAAAAATGTACCTTTGTGTACATGTGAACATACTGTGTTTACACACGCAGTTGGAGAAGATACCATTGGGTTCCGCTGGCATGTTGCCCACCCAGTTAACTCGTCTATAAATACTTACTATCCATGCATATGCATCAAGAATGGTAATCTGGATGAGTTATCAGAGGGCTGCTGGTATCCTCCGGATGGTAACTTCAACACAGGGTCTGCATCTTCAGAAGCAAAGGTGGGGGAGCGGGGGCATGGGGCTGGAGATGCAAATAATCTGCACGTACTCTGCATTATGCGTGGGCAGTATAGGTACAAGATAGTTCATGCTCCTCAGGGTTTCCTACAAGTCTCCATAGCAGTGTTGATGCTGCTCTACCACTGCACATTTCTGGTAAGTGTCTATGGATAACTTCCAATAGAGAAGTCTGAAATTTAAATCATGAAACGCAGTGAATATAAATACAACTGTTAACAAATCCACAAGTTATTAGTAGTTTCTCCTATTTTTAATAGTTTTTACAAGTTCAAAGAGAGTATACAGGGAATAAAAGGTTTATGTTGGAAGATGGGGGTTACATTCCATAGGGCTTCATAAAATAGAATACCCCATCAAAGCGTCATTTTGACCAAGAGGAAATCCTGGTTTACAATGGCTCCCAGAAGCATTGCAATTTGGAAACTGTTCAGCTTTAAATACCTGGAGGCAGTAGACCCTACGTTTCACTGACAAAGCTCACTAATCTATGGAACAGCTAGGCTAAAATATCCAAGAAGGGTACAGTGTATTGCAGATTAAGGCAACAAATGGGATTATATCAACATTGGTAGAAAACCATTTGGCCCAACGATCAAATTAAAAACAACTAAAAATGGAAATGTAGACTCTCAGCCAACTGGACTAGTTGTTGCCCCAATAACATGTTCTTGCCAATGCTCACAGGTTGTATTTCACCACTTCAGCCACCACCCCCAATAAAACTTTCTGACGAGACTTTTAAAGACAGCAACAGACTCCTCCATACACGAGAAACATCACAAACTATTACAATCTTTCAGTGTGTCTTTTGTTAAATCAGTATATGATCCTGTAACATGGAAAACAAGTTACTAACCCAAGCTTATTTATATTTGAACAGATTAAAGTACCTGGTCTACCAACACACTTTTATGAGTTCTAACGGCTGATTAGTTTCTTCATTAAAACAAAGCTAAATCCACAACTGAAATCTCAGAGGCTTTAAATTTTGTTGCCAAAATAAATTGTTCCATTGGATATCACAGGTTCAACAGATATTGCATGGACTAAGCTGCCAATCAACACAGAACATATAGGGCATTAATGCATTACATGGTGGAAAGCAACAGAAATTTGAAATTTTTGAACATTTTTGCTACAAAAACAGGTCTAAATTGTAAATTCAGATCAGTAATGCAGGTTGGAAATTTACCTTGGATTTAATGAAAGGCTCACCAATATGAAACACTACACCTAACTGCATGATACACATATTCATACATGAATAGAAAAAAGTATTTACAATTTTTAAAAAGAAAAGCAATATATTGGGCGCTAATGTTCGTCCACATTCCAAAGTAAAGGTATCAGCCACAAATAGTCCCTCTGTATGATGTTCACCTCCAACCTTTTGTTTCAAAGCCAGCTTTTACACACAAGTTGCATTACCGAATTAAAGCTGTTCAGTGAACTATGTGCTACACCTTAAATTAAGATTTGACCTTTGTTCTGCATGTTATAGCAACACAGGCATAACACCAAAGTATTTCAAACCAGACATCACTTAAATGGATACTCCTGCTTTCCTTAATTTTATTTGGCAAATGGCTCCTTTCAGACTTCCCCTACCCCGCACCCCCCATCCCCAGCCCAGAGAAAAAAATAAGCTGTTCAATGTAATAGGGAGGGCCAAAGGTTTGAAGAGATTGTGGCAAGTGCGATACCTTCAGAAGACAATCCATACAGTAACTTGCACCTTGTAGCTAAAAGCCATTGAGCACCAGTAATATGCACCATTGTGCAACTGGAAGATTTTTTGCCCAGTGCACACATTCAAAAAGATGTTATCTCTTTACCAAATCAGTAAATCACAAAAATGTAGGTGAATGAGGTGCTCTGGTGGTGACTGCAGCTTGTTACTGTACAGTTGTTGGGCTTCACTCACTCCAAGTGGTGACTAAGCAATTTGAAACATGCAAACACTTGAAAAAACGTAAAGCATTTCTCATCTTGCAGGGTGTACACTCTTCCCTCTTCCAAAAAAACATACTTCTCTTCAGCCAAGATGATCAGGCCCACAGACTTCTCTTCATGAGCACCAACAATGCTGTTCTGTGATCAGGTATCAGCAGCCACGAAGTAGTCAGTCAGCTTTCCCCTTGCTCCTACTTGTGGTTTTGAATAAAGCATTAGTGTTCAAAGATCTACATTTAGGTCTGCTCAAGCGCGCCACAATAAAATACCTTTACTGATCTGTGGAAAAAGATTTCAACCTCAGCAAAAGCAAATGCATGGTTGTTGCTTTTGTCTCTATCTCCACCATGGCTCTTAACCAAGCATCATATCTACAGAACACATACCAGAACTCACTTTCCAAAATCCTGGAATCCACATCTCAGATAGGCAAAAACAGTGAACATAGAAAACATTATTGCTCCTGAGAGAGAAAGGTGAAACAGAAAAAAAGGTTGCATATGACAGATGTCAAGTGGATACGGTAATACAGTTGAGAATTAGGCTCAATATAGAAGGTTCAGAGGGGAATTGAAAAAAAAACAAGAGAATCAAAGGAAGTATGAGAAAAGACTGGCAGCTAATATAAAATGGAACCCAAAAATGTAAATCAGGCATATACATACTAAAACAGTGGTAAAAGGAGTGGGCTGATAAGGGTCCAAAAAGGGGATTTACACATGGAGCCAGGGGTATGGTGGAGGTATTAAATGAATACTTTGCATCTGTCTTCACATGATGAAAGAAGATGTAATTGAGATACATGATGGGTTTAAAATTGATAAGGGGGAGGCATTAGATCTTAGCTTGATAAGTCACCATGACCAGATGCTTCCAAGGATACTGAGGGAAGTAATGGTGGAAATTGCAGAGGCATTGGCCATAATTTTCCAATCCTCCCTGGCTGCAGGGATGGTGTTAAAGGACTGGCGAACTGCAAAAGTTACACCCTTGTTCAAAAAAGGCCACTCGGTTTAACCTCAGTGGTGGGGAAGCTTTTAGGGACTATAATTCAGGGCAAAATTAATTGTCATTTGGGTAAACGAGGGTTAGCTAAGGAAAATTGGCATGGATTTGTTCAGGGTAAGTTGTGTTCAACTAATTTGCTAGAGTTTTTTTGAAGTAACAGACAGGGTAAATGAGGGTAATGTGGTTGATGTGGTGTACATGAACTTCCAAAAGGCATTTGATAAAGTGCCACACAACAAATGCTTGAGCAAAGTTAGAGTTCATGGGGTAAAATGGACAGTAGCAACATGAATATAAAATTGGCCAAGTGTCAGGAATCAGGACAGTGGTCAATAGTTGTTTTCTGAACTGGAGACAGCTTTATAGTGGGTTTCCCCAGGGGTTGGTGTTAGGATCCCTGCTCCTCCTTACATGAATGGCCTAGACCTTGGTCTATAGGGGGCAATTCCAAAATTTGTGGATGACAGCACAACTGTGAACTGTGAGGAGGATAGTTACTGGAATGAGCAGACAAGTGGCAGATGAAAGTTAATGCAGAGAAGTGTGAAGTGGTAGAAAGAACAGGAATGGGCAATATAAATTAAAAGGTGTAAGTCTACAACAGAGGGACCTGGGAGAATATGTGCAAAAATCTTTGCAGGTGGCAGGGCAGGTTCAGAGAGTGGCTAAAAAAGCATACAGGATCCTAGGCTTTATAAATAGGATCATAGAATACAAAAGCAAGGAAATTATAAAAAACCTGCATAAAACACTGGTTGGCCTCAGTTGGTGTACTGCATGCATTTCTGGGTATCATACTTTAGGAAGGATTTAAAGACTTTAGACAGGGTGCAGAAAAGATTTATGAGAATGAGTTCAGAAATGAGGAACTTCAGTTACGTAGATTGAGTGGAGGAGCTGGGGCTGTTCTCCTGAGAGCAGAGAAGATTGAGAGGACATGTGATGAGGTATTCAAAATCGTGAACGGTCTGCAAAGAGTAGATGGGATTAGTGTGAATGGGAAAGAAGGTGGCCGGCAGTTTTGGTGGAACCTGGAAGTCCATCGGAGAGGTTGAGCTTGCAAGCAGTATGTTTGAGAATAACGGTTTCAGGGACTATAAAGGTGACAGAATCTGGGGGTAATGTTAATACCGGGTTACTTATTGGAGCAGTATCACTGGCAATATCAGATAAATGTTTGGAGGCGCATCAAAGCCAAAATCAAGGGTAATTATTGGAGCGTATCATTGACATTATGAGGGTAAATACTGGAGGGGAATCAATATCAATATCAGAGTAACTATCAGAAGGACATCAATGCCAATATCAAGTAATTATAGGAGTGATTTCAATGTCAATATAGAGGCACTTATTGGAGGAATCAATGCTAATATCAGGATAATTATTGGAAGGGCATCAATTATTGGAAGGGCTGTGTCAGGGTAATTATTGAACAGCTATCAATGCCAATATAGGGTAATTATTGGATGGGTATCAATGCCAATACTGGGCCAATTATTGAAGAAGCATCAATACCAATATCGAGATAATTATGGAAGGATATCAATGCAAATATCAGACTCATTATTGGAGGAAATTATTACAGGAAAATCAATGGCAGCATCAGGCTAATTATTGGAGGAATTTTAATGGCAATGTCTGGGTAACTATTGGAGGGGCAACAATGCCAATATTGGAGTAATTATTGGAATCATTTCAATACTAATAAAGGGGTAATTATTGGACAGGCATCAATGCCAATATTGGGGCAATTATTAAAGGAGCAATGTAAATATCAGGCCAATTATTGGAGAAGTATCAATGGCAGCATCATGGTAATTACTGATTGGGGTATCAATACTAATATCAGGTTAGTTATTGGGGGGGGGTATCCATATTAGCAACAGGGTAATTATCAGAAGGGTATCAATAACAGATATCAGTGCCAATATCAGGTTTGTTATCAGAGGAATATCAATAGCAATGTCAGGGAAATTTTTGAGGGGGGTATCAGTGCCAATATCAGGGTAATTACTGGAGAGCTATCAATGGCAGAGGCAGGGTAATTATTGAAATTGAAAAGCAGGGTAGGGGAAATTATTGCAGGAGTAACAATGGCAATAGGATAATTACTGCAGTTGCATCAACAGGAATACTAGGGTAATTACTGGAGGGGTATCAATGGAAATGTCAAGATAGTTCTTTGAAGGAGTAACGTGCACTGTGGATAAAGAGGAGCCTGTAGATGTGCTGTATTTGGATTTCCAGGAGACATTTGATAAAGTACCACATCGAAGGTTATTGTGGAAAATGAAAACTCATGATGTTGGGGATAACATGTTAGCATGGATAGAAGATTGGCTGGCTGGCAGAAAACAGAGTTTGCAGAAATGGGTCTTTTTGTGATTGGCAGGATGTGACGAGTGGAGTCCCGCAGGGGTCTGTACTGGGGAATCAACATTTTACAACTTACATCAATGACTTAGATGAGGGGAGTGAGGACATGTAGCTAAATGTGCACATGACACAAAGATAGGTAGGAAAGTATGTTGTGAAGAGGACATAAGGAGGTTGCAGACGGATAGGTTGAGTGAATGGGCAAAAATCTGACAGATAGAGTATAATGTGGGAAAATGTGAAGTTGTTCACTGTGGCAGGAAGAGTAACAAAGCAGAGTATTACTGAAACAGAGAACGACACAGAATTCCGAGGTGCAGAGGGACCTAGGTGTTCTAGTACATGAGTCACAAAAAGTTAGTATGCAGGTAGAGCAAGTAATTAAGAAGGCTAATGGAATGCTATCCTTTATTAAAAGAGGAATTGAACATAAACATAAGGATGTTATGCTTCAGTTATACAGGGCATTGGTGAGGAAGGATGTAAATGCATTGGAGGCAGTTCAGAGGAGGTTTACTAGATTGATATCTGGAATGAGCTGGTTATCTTATGAGGAAAGGTTAGACAGACTGGGCTTGTTTCCACAGGAGTTTAGAAGTGTGAGGGGTGATTTGATTGAAGTATACAAGATCCTGAACGGCCTTGACAAGGTGGACATGGAAAGGATGTTTCCTCTTGTGGGTGAGTCCAGAACTAGGGGGCACTGTTTTAAAATGAGGGGTCGCCCTTTTAGGACAGAGATGAGGAGAAATGTTTTCTCTCAGAGGGTTGTATGACTTTGGAATTCTCTGCCTCAGAAGGTGGTGGGGGCGGGGTCATTGAATATTTTTAAGGCAGGGTAGATTGATTCCCTTGTCTAACAAGAATCTAAGGTTATCGGGGGTAGATGGGAATGCAGAATTTGAAACACAAACAGATCAGCCATGATCTTATCAAATGGCAGAGCAGGCTCAAGGGGCCGAATGGCGTACTTTTGCTCCTATTTTGTCTGTTCCTATAATTATTGGAGAAATATCAATGTAAATATCAGGGTAATTATTGGATGGGTATCAATGGAAATATCTGGATAATTTCTTGGAGGAATATCAATGCAATTTTCAGGTTAATTATTGGAGGGGTATCAGGGTAATTATTGGAGGAATAGCAATAGAAATATCAGGATAACTATTGGAGGGATATCAATGGAAATATTAGGATAATTATTGGAGAAGTAGCAATAGAAATATCAGGATAATTATTGGAGTGGTATCAATACCGGTATCAGGTTATTGATTGGGGTATCCATATTAGTAACATGGTAATTATCAGAAGGGAAAAATAAGGTAACTATTGGAGAGGTATCAATGCCAATATCAGGAGGGGTATAAATGGCGATGCCGGAGTAATTATTGCAGGGGCATAAATAACAATATCAGGGTAATTAAATGCTAATATCTAGGTAATTATTGGAGGATATCAAAGCTAATACTGAGGTAATTATTGGAAAGGTATCCATACTAATATCAGGGCAATTATTGGAGGTGAATCAATGTCAATATCACAGTTGGAAGGGTAACAATGCCAATATCAGGGCAATTATTTGAGACAAATCAATGCCAACATCTAGGTAAGTATTGGAGGGGTATCAATGGCAATGTCAGGTTAATTATTGGAGGAGTATTGATAATCACAAGGTGATCATTGGAGGGATATCAATGGTAGTGTTGGGGGAAATTAATCGAGGGGTATCAAAGGCAATGGTGGGTGATTATAAGATGTGTATCAATACTAATATAGATAATTACTGGACGGGTATCATTGCCAATATTAAGGCAATTATTCAAGGCCCATCAATGCCAATATCTCAGCTATTAATGGAGGGCTATCAATGGCAGTGCCAGGCTAATTATTGGATGGCTGTCGATACTAATATCAAGAAATCATTGGAAATCAATGGCAGGGTTTAGGAAATTAATCAAGGGGTATCAATGGCAGTGTAGGGGGAATTAATGGAGAACTATTAATTGCATTGTACGGTAATTATTGGAAGTGTATAAATACTAATATCAAGATAATTATTGGAGGAGTAGCAATGCAAATATTAGAACAGTTATTGGAGGCACATCAATGCCAATATCTGGGTCATTAATGGAGGAGTATCCATGGCAATGTCAGGCTAATTACTAGAAGGGTATCAATGCCAATGTCAGGGTAATTATTAGCGAAGTATTAATGGCAGAGTGGGGGAATTATTGGAGAGGAATCAATGGCAATGTGAGGCTAATTATTGCAGGGGTATGAATGGCAAAACAGGCTAATTATTGGAAGGGTATCAGTTACAATTTCAGGGCATTTACTGGAGGGGCATCAATGCCAGTATTAGGGTAATTATCAGCGGGGTACCAATGCCAATATCAGGGTAACCATCAGAAGAACATCAACGGCAATATCAGGATAATTATTGGTAGAGTGTCAATGCCGATGTCAGGTATTGGAGTTGTATCAATGGCAGTGTTGGGGTAATTATTGGAGGGGTGTCAATACCAGTATCAGGGTGATTATTGGAGGGGTATCAATGCCAGTATCAGGGTGATTATAGGAGGGGTATCAATACCAGTATCAGGGTGATTATTGGTGGGGTATCAATACCACTATCAGGGTGATTATTGGAGGGATATCAATGCCAGTATCGGGGTGATTTTTGGAAGGATATCAATGCCAGTATCAGGGTGATTATTGGAGATGTATCAATGCTAGTATCATGGTAATTATTGGAGGGATATCACTGCCAGTATCAGGGTGATTATTGGAGGGGTATTAATGCCAGGATCAGGGTAATTATTGGAGCAGTATCATTGCCACTATCAGGGTGAGTGTTGGAGGTGAATCAATATCAAGGTAAGTATTGGAGTGGTATCAATGGCAGTGTTGGGGTAATTATTGGAGGAGCATCAATGCCAATATCAGGTTAATTATTGAGGAGGTATTGTTGCCAATATCAGAGTAATTATTGGAGAGGCATCGTTGCCAGTATCAGGGTAATTATTGGAGGAGTATCAATGCCAATATCAGAGTAATTATTGGAGAGGTATCAATGCCAATATCAGAGTAATTATTGGAGAGGTATCAATGCCAATATCAGAGTAATTATTGGAGAGGTATCAATGCCAATATCAGAGTAATTATTGGAGGGGTATCAATGCCAATGTCAGGGTAATTATTGGAGAGGTATCAATGTCAATATCAGAGTAATTATTGGAGGAGTATCAATGCCAATATCAGGGTAATTATTGGAGAGGTATCAATGCCAGTATCAGAGTAATTATTGGAGGGGTAGCATTGCCAGTGTCAGGGTAATTACTACATGGGTAAGAATTGTAGTGGTATCAATGTCAATGTCAAGGTAATTATTGGAGGGGCATAAATATCAGTAATAGGGCAATTGTTGGAGGGGTATCATTGCCAATATCGAGGTAATTTTGGAGAGGGTATCAATTGCAGTGTCAGGATAATTATTGGAGGTGAATCAATGACAATATTGAGGTAAGTATTGGAGGGGCATCAATGCTAATATCATGGTAATTATTGTATGGGATATAAATCATGGTAATTAGTAGAGTTATCAATGTCAATATCAGAGTAATTGCAGCTTATTCATGCCAACATCAGACTATTATTAGATATGATAAATATGCTTAAGGAAGTAGTATTTTTTAAAAAAAAGGTGAAACCCAATCCAGAAAACCCTGACGTGTGCACTCTAGAATACTCTGGCATGTCAAAAGGAAGAGCAGAAGCTCTGACAATTTTCCAGTCATTTTGGAATCTAGGTCTTTAGGTTTAGGGTTGACAAAGGAGTGGAAGGGATGACACAGATAATATAAACATAACAGCCTAATGTTTGTGGATCAGCTTCTAGAGTTCATAGCACATGTTAAACTTAAGACTCACCTGGAAAGGCAAGGGATTATTTAGATTACATGGATGCTTAAAATGCGAGTCACACTGAGAGATTTCAGGAAAGGATGGAAGGTTTTTACAAAGGACATGCAGTGGGTGCTTAGTGCATTGATTTTCAAAAGGCAAACAATAACATGGCACAAGAGAAGCTTGTTGACTAAATTAAGAAGAGTGGAGGTTGGGGTGGATTAAATCCATAGGAATATAAATTGGGGACTTCTATCACTGGTGACTAATCTGCAATGTCAGGCTTACTATGATGCAGCAAGTCGAAGATTAGCCCTGTGGTATTAGTGGGAGTGAGGCAGCATGGATAGGAAATTGGTTAAAGAGCAGAAAACAGAAATTAGTATTAATGAATGTTTTACTACCTGGAGGCATGCAAGCAATGGTGTTCATCAATGGTCAGTGTTAGGACCAATGTTCCTCTCATTATATATGTACGACATGGACTTGGGTAGAGGGGCACAAATTTGTAGATAATACAAAAACTGAGGGCATACAAGTTAACTGTGGAGAGGGCAGTTAATGACTTCAGACTCATTAGTAGATTTGGCAGATAGCTGTTAGATAAAATTTAAGGTGGGGAAATGCGAAGTGACACACACTGGGTGGAAGAATGAGAGAGAATATACACTAAATGGCAAAATTTTGAAGGGATTTGAGACTGAAGATTTCAGGTACATAAATGTAAGATTTTATAAACAGGAGTATGGAGTACAAAGATGTAATGCTATATCCATACAGGTCGCTGGTTAGGCCATTAGAAACACCATTATATATAGTTTTGGAAACACCATGTTAGGAAGGAGGTCAAGGTGCAGAAGAGGTTCATTATGATAACAAGATTGAAAGGCTTCAGTTATTAGGACAGATCAAAAAAATTAGGACTCTTTTCATGGGAACAGATAAAAGTTTCAAAGAACTTTGATAGAGGCAGTCAATTATAGATCAGTAGAAAAATCTATTTCAACTGGCACGTTTGTTGGTAAGTAGAAGTTACAAATTTAAGATAATCACCAAAACAGAAAGGGAGAGGTCATTAGAATTTAAAAGAGCTGATAGAGGCAAGATGGGTTGAATGGCCTCCCATGTAATTCTTTTATTGATTCTCTGAATAATGTCAGTTTCAGGGTAATCATTGAAATTGTACCAATGATCACTTCAGGGTAATTAATGGATACTTTCGCGTATTAGTTAAGATGGGTACAGTAGCATTAAGGTTATGTTACTGGACTAGTAGTTCAGAGGCCTGGATTAATGATCCAGAGACAAGTTCAACTCCCACTATGGCAATTGGGGATTAAACAAAATCTGGAATAAGAATCTAGTGTCAGTAATGGTGACTATTCGACTACCAGATTAATGAAAAAACTCATCTGGTTTACTAACATCTTTAGAGAAGGAAATCTGCCATCCTTACCCGGCCTGTCCTATATGCAATTCCAGGCCCACAGAAATGTGGTTGATTCTTAACTGCCCTTTGAATTGGCCTAGCAAGCCACTTAATTGTATTCAAGAAGGCATCTCATTACAACCTTCGCATGGGCAACTGATGATGGGCAATAAATGCTGACCTTATCAGGATGCCTACATCACATGAATGAAGTAAAAAAAGGGGGTAAATAATGCATCTGTATCAATGCCAGTTATCAGAGTATTAACTGGAATTGCATAATGATGATATCTGGGTAATTGACATGTAATTAAATAGTAGTATTACGGTTACTATTAGATGTGTTAATGTCAGTAACAGGGCAATTATTTGAACTTTACATATACGGTAATGAGGTAATAATTGGATCTGTACTAGCGCCAGTATCAGAGTAACTATGTGATCAATTGAAATGCCATGATCCAGGTAATTACTGCAACTGAATAAATGCCAGTTTTGATATCGTTATTGTAACTGTATCAATGCCAGTCTCAGGGTCATCTTGCTATCAGCTCTCTTTACTGGCAGACAAATATTTATGGTGAGTAGATAAAACAGAAATACAGAGAGCTTGGAGAGAGGCATGCGCAGAGAAGATCAATATCCTCTTTCAGTGTCAGCTTGCAAACATGTATCAATGGGGAAGGGAAATATGCAACAGTACTGGGCTCCACAATACCCTTCTGGTAAAATCACTAATATTTTTTTCTCTAAAAATTAAAAAAAAATGTTTGATAAGGTTTTCTTTGTTGAGCAATTCAAAAACAGCAATGCATGTATTATGATCCCAAGTTTTATGACCAAATCTTTTCACCTAAAGGCTTGGCCCCCTGCAGCATCTGGTGAGGCACTCATTTGATCCCTGCCCTCTGGCACGTTTACCAAAGAAAACTCAGAGAAGTCTGAGCTGCCTTGTCGGATCCTTAGGTTCACCTGTCCACTGGTATTGTTGTTGAATGACGGGGTCATTTCTCCTCCAGTAGCCGAGAATCTAGAGTCTTGACCAAATGTGTCCATTTGGTGATTGCGATGACCTGGGGGTTCCTCTCGCTTCTTCTGTGTATTAGCCTGCTCTATGAAATCTGGCGGCGTAGAGATGCTGTTGCTGCTAGTTACAGTTGGTATGAAAGCAAAAGGATGCTGAGATTCACCAGCTAATAAACTGTACTGAGACTTTTGCGATGGTAACCTCAATGGGGAGCCCACTTCAGGTCTGAAGCCGTGCTGTGTAACCATGGTGGCAAAAACCTGTCGCTCTAGAGTAGAAAACAGAGGCTGCACCGGAAGGCTTCCAGTTAGGGGGTGAGTTTCAGTCTCGTATGCAAGCCCTTGCTCAGTCGAGTAGCTATCATTGTGGCAAGTCCTTTCCAAAGCTTGTTGGAGGAACTTTGAATATTCATGGAGCATGTTAATGTTGTCTGTGGCTGCTGGCTGGGAACTCTCATTGACTCGCTCTGATGGAGGCACGTTAGTGATATCTGTCGAGCTCACAGTTATATTTGAAGTGACTTGGGTATCACTGACAGAAAACGGAACCTGCCCGTTTGCCTTGTTGGTGTAGTGGTCCAACAGAGTCTGCAAAACTTCATCAGGAATTCCGCTTTTGTCCTGACTGCTTTTCGGCTCAGTGTTATTGGGCTGCACCAGCATAGATGTGCTACCACTGTTTTCCCCAACATTAGTGTTGGCTGCCTGTGTTACAGCTGGTTGGATTGGGATCTGGCCCACAGTTAAGGCATACTCTCTGCTGGTGCTGCTAGTCCCTTGCAAGAATCGCTTCTTCTTTACAAACTGCATTGCATCATCATAGTTGCTGTTGCTGCCACCTGGTTTGCGTGAAGCATCTTGACCCTGATCAGCACTATGACCCTCCATGGCCAGAAGGTCAGGGTTGTCTATCATAGCGTAGGTATATTTGTTGACTTTCGTGGCATCAAAGTTGGCAGAAACAGGTAAGGTCTGATTCAACTCTTCTGCTGTCTTTTGACTTTTCTTTGTGCTTACTACCTTCTTCAGAACAAGCTTTGTTGGATGCAAGTTCATCTGATTCTGATATGCTTCCCCTAGGTGATCATTACTGTGTGAAGACTGTGCAATCACAAGTGAGCATTGCTCCACTTTATACTCATCCTTCACCTTCAAGTTGCTGGTATAATATTCTACACAATCACCCTTATCCATTTTAACCTCTGCTGGGTTACCAGTCTCCTCTTTATCAGAAGTCACCAATGCTGGCTTCTCTGCAGTTTTGACCTTTTTCCTTGGAGTGATGATGTCTTTTGGGGGTGACAGGAATCTGTTTTCTGCATTGATTGCGAGTATAATTGGCTCAGTTTTCATAGCTGGGTTTTTGCCAGGAGTTTTCCCTTGATTTTCATGGCACATTCTTCTGTGTTTAAGCAAACGATCAGTTCTAGAAAAATACTGCAAGGAAACGCATTAGAGAGAATTAATAAGTCAATATTGCTATTAGTTTATGATTAAAGCAACTATGGACAAGAAGGTGTGCTTTGATTTTGGCCACTGGCATGTTAAAGACAGATTTGGTATGAGGCAAAGCTAAAGATTGCACCATCATGTGCTAAAACCTACACAATTTAACACCTTTCAACAAATGACGTTGATTGCGGACTCATGCATTTTTGAATGTCAGTTGCTTATTATTCCACTTTATAACAGCAGATGTGGAACAATGACAATTTCTGAGATGTAATTTAATTGCTTCCCCAGGGTGGAAATAGGTGACAATGGACAGGATGCCTGTTTCACACCCCACCCTGCACGATTCATCTAAAAATGGGCATCGCACCCAATGCAGTCAACTTCCTGTCTGGTGGCAAGTTACAAATCAATCGCTAGGTGTAATTTTTTGACTTTGTGCTTCCAGCAAGGAGCCTCATTCACTGGTAAATTTAAGCATGTATGCCAATGAAATGGTCAATGATTTAGCAAATGCACCTGAATTTGACCTGAACTTCAGATTGAGAAGGATCCCTCCTGGTAGCACAATGTTGGAACATTAGAACTAGTGTGAATGCCTCCATATAGAAGACCCTGGGTGGAATTTAATGCCCTCCCCTATGGTGGGTTTGATGGGGGGGGGGAAGGCATTGAATCAGGTAGGAAGGTGGCAGATGGGGACTCTAGCACCTTCCCACCTCCATCCTGACCAAGCCCATGATGAGAAGACCCATGGATGGTCTTCCTGTCCCATTGCCAATTGAGGCCCTTAAATAATTAATGCCCACCTAAGGGTCTCATCCTGCTGCCATGGGTAGGAGGCTTGCCATGTTGGGAGCATGACAAGAAAACCTATGCAGGGTTGCGAAGAGTGGTAGTGGTGGTGGGGGAAATCCCTCATTCAAAGGCACTCAGTGGCTGATCAAAGGACCTGGCATCAGGATGGGGGAGGGTCCTGCTAAGAGCCAAGCTCCTGCCCTTGCTGCTGTGCCCCCTAACACCCTTCCCCCACAACCACAAACCCCCTCTCACCATCACTCACCTGTATACCTGGTTCCAACCACGATCCTGGGCCTCGGGTTGTTATCATGCCAGCAGCAACCACTGCCTGCCTGCTGGCGCTGCTGTTCAATAGAGCAGCCAGCCTTATTGGCCAGCAGCTCTCTGTGGGCAGGACTTCACCCCCAGGCTCCTTGATCCCAGGAAAGGCCCACCACTGGCCCGTCAAGTGCCTGAGTGGCACTTAATTTGGTGAGTTCTCCCAAAAAGAGATGACACTGTGGACAAGACCCCCCAACGCCTCCATTTGTGTTGCCTAGACGGCTCAGTTAGTAACTGCACTGCCTGATGTGTCACTGAATCATCCAGACCACTTGAGTCCATGTTCTGATCTCCATTCTCTAATGAGTTAACTGGTCTAAGCGGTTAGCACAAGCACTACAACAATTTGTCTTAACCCCAGTGCTACTTGATTGGGGGGGGGGAGGGGAATGAATCAAGGATCCTGCTGTTGTTTTCCTTCCAGTGACTGCTGCTGGATGTGGCACACAAATATCAGCTGCTGACGGTGGTGGGGGGTGGTGGCTTGAAGTGATACCTTCCACTTTCAAATATTCTGCCAACACTCCCTGTCTGGGTTCCCACATGACAATGTTAACTTCAGCAAACAGCTTCTGACATTTGTGGAATTGTACACCAGCAAAGATGTGGAGGCAGGGTGGGAAGAGGTAATTAGAATGGAAGGAGGCTTGTGTGAAGTACAGACTAGTGGGGTGAATAGCCTACTTTTCTCTGCACTGTAGATTCTATACAACAGTCCAGCAACTTTAGAAGAGAAAAGAAAATTTTAAGGTGGAGTTAAATGAATAAAGCCATTTGTTCACTACTGATCGCATTCATACCCATATTCCCATTTCATTAATATAGAAAATGCTGGAAATACTCAGCAGATCAGGCAGCATCTGTAGAGACAAGAACAGAGTTAACATTTCAGGTCCTGAAACATTGCCCGGAATCTTCTGTCCCTGTTGTGGCAGACCTGCTGTGGGTGGGGCTGGAAAATCCTGCCCCTTAACTGTCTCTCTCCACAGATGCAGCCTGACCTGCTGAGTACTTGCAGCATTTTCTGCTTTCATTTCAGGTTTTTAGCCTCTGCAAAACTTTGATTTTCTAATTTTCACTGTTGCATTTTTGCATTAGAAATACTTCTCATCATTTTACTTCAGTACAATAGCCTGAATTAATACTGAGGAGAAATGTAGCAAGAGTTTATTCACCCATAAATCATTTTGCCATCTCCCAGTCATTTAGTTTTATACTTTATGGAGATTCTGTCAATAGAGAATTTTAATTACTGCATATAGCATTTTATTGCTCAATTTCTCTTTATCTTCTGAAAGTGCTGATTCCTGATGGCGTAGAGTTCTCGGAACACCGACAGCCCCACAGTAGCTTAGCTAAGATGCAATTACTCTCATTAAGCTTGGAGAAGAAGTGAACAAATTCATAATGTCACCTTAGAATCAAAGCTCAATGCATCACAAATGTAGAAGTTGCGAATCAAATAATTTTGCTGTAATCTGTTTCCTCCCATTCAATTTGGCCAACATATTTTCAAGTAAAACATCCATTTTCAAATCATGCAAATACAAAGTTGGTCACATCAAGGAAATATGTTACTGGCTTTGTGTGTTGCACATATAGCTGGTGATGCATTGTGGCAGAATATGAGGCACTGGATAGCCTCCAAGGTTGCTCTTGAATCATGGGCTCCAAATGCAATATTTAGAACCACTCCAGGATGAATGGAGCTTCTTCTCACTGTATGCTCTCCTTGCCTCGAGCCCACTCTTGCATGTTGGGCTTCAATTAAAATTAGACTTTTACTAAGGGAATGTTAAGTTATGTTCTTGGTACTTTTAAATTACATAATAACTTTCTTACTTACCTTAAATGGCGTGAGTCAGCAGCTGGGGCAGACCTGGGCGCACACAGTTTGAAAATATGAGACAAAAAATCAAACTGTGACATGACAGGAAGGCTGTGAATTGATTAGCGAGTATTGTAGCTTTGTTTCCCTATCTCCAAAGTTAGGGAGTTAGTCTAAGGAGCTGGGAAATTAAAAATATAATCTTAAAAAAAATTAAGGGTTAAGTAAAACATTCAAATAACTTCTCTTTATTTAAATGACACCAACAGAAGGGAAGTGAGTAGCTGGTATTTCTTTTTTTAAGTAGCAAGACTTATTAGTAGTAATAAGGTTTATTATCTAATCGATAAGAGTAATGGCTGCTCTGACCTCTCGATTGCACCCAGGCAGCTCCCGGGAACCTTTCTATGTCGTGAATAGCCATATTTGCAGGAAGTGTCGTCAGTTGCAGCAACTTGAACTCCAGGTTTGGGAGCTTGAGCAGTATCTGGCATCACTGTAGTTCATCCGTGAAGTTGAGAGCTTCGTGGGTAGCATGTTTATGGATGTGGTCACCCTGCAGCTCAGGGATAGTGTCAGAGGACTGGAGAATTGCAAATGTTACACCCGTGTTCAAGAAATAGTGTAGAGATAAGCCCAGCACCTATAGGCCAGTCAGTTTAACCTTGATGATGGGGAAGCTTCTAGAAATGATAATTTGGGGCAAAATTAACAGTCACTTGGGCAAAAGTGGGTTAATGAAGGAAAGCTAGCATGGGTTTCTCAAGGGCAAATTTGTTCAACTAACTTGAGTTTTTTGATGAGTTAACAGAATAGACCTGTGAATAAAGTTAGAGCTCATGGAATAAAGGGGAGAGCAGCAACATGAATACGAAATTAGCTGAGTGACAGGAAACAAAAAGTAGTGGTTAATGGCTGTTATTCAGACTGGACAAAGTGATGTTTCCCAGGGGTCAGTGTAGAACCCCTACTCTTCCTGATATGTATTAATAGCCCAGGCCTTGGTGTACAGGGCACAATTTCAAAATTTGTGGATGATACAAAACTTGGAAATATTGTGAACTGTGAGGAGGATAATGTACAACTTCAAAAGGACATAGACAGGTTGGTGAAATGGGTGGACAAGTAGCAGATGAAATCTAATGCAGAGAAGTGTGAAGTGATTCATTTTGATAGGAAGAACGTGGAGAGACAATATAAAGAGTACAGTTCTAAAGGGGGTGCAGGAGCAGAGGGACCTGGGTACATATGTGCATAAATCATTGAAGGTGGTAGGACAGGTTGAGAGAGTGGTTAATAAAGCATACAGTATTCTAGGCTTTATTAATAGGCACAGAGTACAAGAGCAAGGATATGTTAAACTTGTATAAAACACTGGTTCAGTCTCTACTGAAGTATTGGGTCCAGTTCTGGGCACCACACTTTGGGAAGGATGTGAAGGCGTTAGAGGAAGCAGAAAAGATTCATAAGAATGGTTCCAGGGATGAGGAACTTCAGTTACATGGATAGATTGGAAAAGTTGGGACAGTTTTCCTTGAAGAAGAGGAGGAGATTTGATAGAGGTATTCAAAATCAGGAAGGGTCTGGACAGAGTAGATAGGGAGAAACAGCTCCCATTGGTGGAAGGATGAGAACCAGAGGCACAGAAATAAGGTTAACTGGCAAAAACAAGCATGGAGGCATGAGGAGCTACTTTTTCACTTTTTCAGTGAGTGGTTAGGATCTGGAATGCACTGCCTGAGGTTGTGGTGAATGCAGGTTCTTTTTTAAATCGAGGCTTTCAAAAGGGAACTGGATTACTATCTCAAAGGAAGAACATGCAGGACTACAGGGAGAAGGCGGGAGAGTGGCACCAGATGAATTGCTCCTTCAGAGAGCCAGCACAGACATTCTGGGCTGAATGGTCTCCTTCTGTGCTGTAACCATTCTATGATTCTACACTACTTCTCTCCAACACAAACGTATGGGTTCAAACAGTTCAGATACAGCATTTGTCAGGATACTCAATGCCAGCTAGGATATAACCATTGACTGAAAGGCTTCAGTTTGAGTGCCAGACATCATAACTGTGTTTAACAGTGCCCCCCAACTGTCATTTTGATCACAGCCATGTGCTAAGGAAAGCCAAAAGCAACCCAATCTAAGAGACAATGTGTGGCTAAACAACCACTCAAAGATAAAGCAAAATGAATGGGGCATCACACTGAACCAGATTGTATCCTTGATATTGCTGAAAAAGTCACTTACATTTAGCATGGTCAGTTTTCAGAAGTAATGCCTTATGGGATGCAAAGGACCATTGTCACTAAGGATTGCCTACATGTAATACAGCCCTGCAGGCTCAAGTCACGCTTCTCCTGTTAAAGTAACTGTAGGTGGTATTCACACTGTATCTATAGTAAAATACCTGTTGATAGTATTCACATTACTGGTGAAACACAGTATCTTTACACAATATTCATAATGCGCCTGAAATATATCCCTTATAGGCAGCATTCACATTGTGCCTATATCGCCTATTTTACAGGAACAATCACATTGCAACTCTATTTTAGTACCTTTAGGCAGTATTTTCAATACTCCTTCGATACAATAACTGTAGGCAAAATTTACAAAAATCCTGTAATACAGTATTGCAAAGGCTGTTCAGACTAGTGCTGCAATACAGATCCTGTAGGCAGTATTTACCCTGTAATCTAGCACTGTAAGGATTATTCACACAATTACAGTAATAGAGTGCCTGTAGGCAGCAGGCACACTGCTTCTTTAATATAGCACTAAAGGCATTATTCAAATTGATGATGGAATAAAGTATCCTTAGCCAATATTCAAATTGCGCTTGAAATCTGGTATCAATAGGTAGTACCTGTTGGCAATGTTTACACAGCTCTTGTAATACACTATCTGCAAGGATTACTCAGATTTAACTATAGATACTCTACCCATAGACTCATTACTCCTGTAATACTGTACCATTGGACAATACATTAATTGCTGCTGCAATATAACACCTTTGGGCAATATTTGCATTGCTGCTGTGATACAGAATCTTTGGGCAATATATGCACCGGTGCTGTAACTTTAGGCAACAAGTGCATTACTGCTGTAATATGGGAGCTTTAGGAAATATTTGCATTACTGCTGCAATACAGAACCTTTTGGCGATATTTGCAATGCTGTTGTAATACAGTACCTTTCCGCAATATTTGCACTGCTGTTGCAATACAGGAGCTTTGAGCAATATAGAACCTTTAGGCAACAATTGCATCGTCGTTATACTATAGGACCTCTGAGCATGAATTGCATTACTCCTGTAACACTGTACCTTTGGGCAATATTTGCACTGGTGTTCTAATACCGAACCTTTGGGCAGTATTTATATTGCTGCCGCAATGCAGGACCTGGACAATACTTGCATTGCTGCTGTGATTCTGTACATTTGGACAATATATGCATTTCTGTTGCAATACAGTAGCTTTCAGCAATATTTGCATTGTTGCTGTAATACAGGCACTTGGACAGTATTTGCATTGCTGTTGTAATACTGTACCTTTGGGCAATGTTTGCATTGGTATTGTAATACAGGCCCTTTCAGCAATATTTGCATTTCTGCCATAATGCAGAACCTTTTGGCAATATTTGCATTGCTGCTGTAAAACAGAAACCTTGGGTAATGCTTGCATTGCTGCTGTGATACAGGAGCTTTGGGAATTATTTGCTTTGCTGCTGTAATATAAAACCTATTGGGAATATTTGCACTGCTGCTGTAATGTAGGATCTTTGGCTGATACTTGTACTATTGCTGTATTGCAGAACCTTTCATCAGTAGTTGCTGCAAAACAGCACCTTTGGGCAACACTTCCATTGCTGCTATAATAGTGTGTTTGCGCAATACATTAATTGTTGCTACAATATAGGACCTTTGGGTAATATTTGCACTGCTGCTGTAATACAGGACATTTAGGCAATGTTTGCATTGCAACTGCAATACAGGACCTTAGGTCAATATTTGCACTGATGTTGCAATACAGGAGCTTCGAGCAATATTTGCATTGCTGCTGCAATATAGACCCATTCTGCAATATTTGCATTACTGCTATAAGACAGAACCATTTGACAATGTTTGTATTCATGCTGCAATATAGGAGCTTTCAGAAATATTTGCATTGCTGGTGTAATACAGCAGCTTTTGGCAATATTTGCACTGTTGCTGCAATACTATATATTTGCATTAAATTTGCATTGCTACTGTAATATTATACTTTTGGGCAATATTTGCATTGCTGCTGTAATACAGAACCTTTCCGCAATATTTGCATTGCTACTGTAAAACAGAACCTTTGTACAAAACTTGCATTGTTGCTGTAATGCAGAACCTTCAAGCAGTATCTGGACTGCTGCTGTAATGCAAAACCTTTGGGCAATGTTTGCATTGCTGCTTTAATACAGGACCTTTGGACAATAGTTGCATTGCAGCTGTAATACTGAACCTTTGGACAATATTGCATTGCTGCTGTAATAAAGGATGTATGGGCAGAATTTGCATTGCTGCTGTAATACAGATCCTGGAGGCAATCTGCACACTTCTCCTGTGGTAGCTTAAGTAGGCAATTTTCACATTACACTTCTAATGCTGTCACATAGATAGTTAAGCACATTAGTGGTACAATACAATGTAAGTGTGTCTGTAATGCAGGACCTGTAGAAATATTTGTGGTGTGGGCACTTTTCACATAATTGCATTAATCTAGTAGTGATATCACTACTAATTGCATTCCATTTATAATGTAAGATCTGTCAGCATTACTCTAATTACTTCTGCAATACAGGACTTTGAGCAGTATTCACATCACTTTTAATACAATAGTTAAGGTAGTATTCAGCTTACTCCTGTAATATAATGCCTGCAAGGCAATACTTGTTTCGTGCCTGTAATTATTGACATTATGTGTATCGCTTCTGAATTTGAGAAACTGTAGGCAGTATTTACACGGCTCCTGTAATACAGGACCTGTAGCGTAATACAAGGCCTGTGGGTGCTATTTGCATTGTTCCTGTAATACAGGACCTGTAGTGTAATACAAGGCCTGTGGGTGCTATTTGCATTGCTCCTGTAATACAGGGCCTGTAGTGTAATACAAGGCCTGTGGGTGCTATTTGCATTGCTCCTGTAATACAGGGCCTGTAGTGTAATACAAGGCCTGTGGGTGCTATTTGCATTGCTCCTGTAATACAGGACCTGTAGTGTAATACAAGGCCTGTGGGTGCTATTTGCATTGCTCCTGTAATACAGAACCTGTAGTGTAATACAAGGCCTGTGGGTGCTATTTGCATTGCTCCTGTGATGCAGGACCTGAAGGTAATATTCAAAATGCATGTAATATTACATGTTGGTAGTTTTCACATTTTCCTACAATACAGTTTGTTCAGGCAGTTTTCATCCTGATCTTCTAATACAGTATCATTAGACAGTATTCCGAGCTCCTGTAGCACAATACTCTAGGATGGATGCTCCTATAATACACAGACTTCATCTTGGTGTAATACAGTACCTTTAGGCAGTGAATACTGCACTATAGCCTAGTAGCTTCAGACAGTACTCATACTGCTCATTGTTTGTGGGCAGGATTGCCATTGGTCTTGTAATGAAGTATGTTTAGGCAGCATTCACACTGCTCCTCAAAGGTAGTATTCACATTGCTTTAATAATATAGGGCCTGTAGACATTATTTGGAATGGTAGTTATTGCCTATAGGTAATATTCACTATGCAACTGGACAGATAGTGGCAGTACTTTCATTGTAGCTGCAATTATGACGGAACCTCGATTTATATACCGCCTACTGAGATAATTGACCAATGAATCTGCTTTTGGGGGTTTGGGGGGGTGTGGTGGCTTGTACTGGAGGAGGTGCAGAGGAGATTCACCAGGATGTTGCCTGGGATGAAACATTTAAGTTATGAAGAGAGGTTGGGTAGACTTGGGTTGTTTTCGTTGGAGCAGAGAAGACTGAGGGGCGACCTAATCGAGGTGTACAAGATTATGAGGGGCGTGGACAGGGTGGATAGGGAGCAGCTGTTCCCCTTAGTTGAAGGGTCAGTCACGAGGGGACATAAGTTCAAGGTGAGGGGCAGGAGATTTAGGGGGGATGTGAGGAAAAACGTTTTTACCCAGAGGGTGGTGAGGGTCTGGAATGCGCTGCCTGGGAGGGTGGTGGAGGCAGGTTGCCTCACATCCTTTAAAAAGTACTTGGATGAGCACTTGGCATGTCATAACATTCAAGGCTATGGGCCAAGTGCTGGTAGATGGTAGGTCAGGTGTTTCTCACGTGTTGGTGCAGACTCAATGGGCCGAAGGGCCTCTTCTGCACTCTGAGATTCTGTGAATCACCTTGGGAAGTTCATTATGTTAAGGGTACTATGTAAATATTTGTTGTTGTTGTAATTCAGTCACTTGTAGTCAATGTTAATACTGCTCCTGCTTATTTGTAGTCAATGTAATGTCACGAATGCTGAACTTTACGAGACAATTATGTTTTAAAGTGCTTTACCTTAAGGTAGGACACAACTTCTGAATAAAAGGGGGGGGGGGGGGGGGGAGAGGTGGTGGGGTGGAAGGGGGGGCAAATTCCTGATAAACACCTCAGTTTGCAGAGCCCATGTGATCTGGTTGACATGGGGAGAGAAACTCAAATAGAAACACACTGAGGTGGGGTGGAAGTTTTAACACCTTTTTCAGTATCTCACAGAAAAAGGATAGCTACATTTGAGACACAGGAACAAAGAAGCTACTGCTGTGGAAAAACAGGGAGAACTGTTTTGTGTTAACGACCAAACTGGATGCTTTTAAGAGTTTGCTTTTTGTTCAAAAGGAAAGGAACAGAATATACAAGGAACAAGGAGTCATCAAAGTGTGCCTTGCCGGTGATAATCTTATCTGGCAAAACTTGGGCAGAGAGGAACGATTGTTGAAGGACACTGGTGTGGTGGGGAGAAGTGAACCTCTGCTGGAGAGTTGAGACTGACTTTGGGACAGTTCCTTTCATGCTACTTATCTACCAGAAAGGCGCTGTAAAGTAAAATTGTTGCATAAGACATATCTCGGTTGTGTTAGTTAATGCAAAAGAGCCTTTTTTTTAGTTTCATTTATTAGTTGCCTGTTGATTAATGTTTGAACTATGTTAATTTTAGTTTGTGTTACAGTAAACATCTTAAAAAGCGAAATCTTGTCTACTGTATTGGGGAAATTCATCTCTTTTAAAAAGTTATCCGTCTCTACGGGGATTGTAACAATTAATGCTGCCCCTGTAATAGAGTCCATTGTAATCAGTATTAATACTGCTCCTATAATAGTCACTTGTAGTCACATTGGTCCTGTAATACAGAAACTTGTACTAAGTATTAATTTAGTTCCTAAAATATAAAAGCTTATTGTCAGTATTTACACTGTTCTTGTGATACACTCAGTTGTAGTCAGTATTTGGGTTGCTCCTGTAATAGTTATCGTAGTCAGTATTAATTCTACTCCTATAATACAGTACCTGTAGGCAGTATTCACACTGGTATGGTTTCTCCCCACTGTGTGTCCGTTTGTGTCGTTCCATGTGGTACTTCTGAATAAACCTCATGTCACATTCATCACAGTGGAATGGCTTCTCACCTGTGAAATCAAAGAAAGAATCTTCTAATGCTTGGTTTTTTTTTTTGCAATGTACAAGAACTTGTGATCTAAAATAGCTTTTAACTTAAGCTGTGAATTTCTGCTCCTAGCTTACTTCTCTTGGAGTGTTTAAATCCATGTAAATGGCTGGGAATGCAGCCCAGCTCTGAAGCAGATAAAATAGTAATTCTTCCCCGCCAAAGTCTCTCCGCCCCTTACTGGACATGCAACCTCTTGCTGGGGTGCCACCCCCAAGGCAGTGTGTGCCTTTCAATACTTTGTTGGAGCAGCGATTCTTCATGGGTGATCCTGGACTGTGATTGCTGGTAAAATATTCATTTACATGGGCCATTGCAGCAGAGCCCAATGCAATCCTCACCTGAACCTCACATACAGATGCTTTCCAGCAGATCATGGCCAGGAACTTTGGCTGATTTATCCAATTGCTAACCCGGGGCACTGAGGCCAATTGTAGCTCTTAAATGTTGTGCTGGCTGAGATCAGCCAACTGAGCACAGACCAAGGATCAAACTTGGAACCTTCTTGGTCTGTATAGCTGGCTCAGTTATACACTGATGTTACAGACCGTACCATTAAGAGCATACTAATTAGACGTTAAAGAAAGCATCAAAACTCCAGATTCTGGGTATATTACATTGTCTCAGTGAATGTCTTGGCATATCACAATGTCATACTGAGCAGCCAACAATTACAGTGTCACAGTGAATATTTCATGCATATTATCAGGTCACAGTGAGGGTCCCAGCACTTAACAGTCTTACATTGATGGCCCTGGGATATTAGCATCACATTGAGGGGCTGATACATTAGTGGTGTCAGAGTGAGTTGTCAGGAAGATGTCTGTCAAAGTAAGTGTCCCAGTACCACAGTGATTGGCTTGGTATGGTACAGTTTAAAAGGGAGGTGCCAGTATATTACACTCAGTGGCCTGGTATATTGAACTAACACAGTGAGGAAACCAGTATATTAATGAAACAATGAGGGCCAAGTGCATTTCCATTTCTGAGAACTTAGTAAATTACAGTGACACAGTGAGTTGTCTGACCAATTAGCATCACACCTAGGGGCTGGTATGTTACAATGCCACAATAGGAATCCCTGTAAATTGCAATGTCTGATCCTGTGCATTGTACTGGATGCATCATTGTGACAGTGTATCACATATCCACAGCAAGGAATTGGCACACTACATTGTCACTGAAGCAGCCCAGTGTATCACTGTCAAAATAAGAATCTGAGCATATCACAGTGGCCTACTGAGATGGTGATATTTTAAGAGTGCCACTTTGATACGGATAGCTATATTACATCGAGTGAAGGTCCTGATATATTAAAGTGTAAAAGGAATAGAATACAAAAGCAAGGAAGTTGAACCTTCATAAGACACTGCTTGGGCCTCAGCTAGAGTATTGTGCTCAATTCTGGGCACCACACTCCCGGAAGGATATCAAGGCCTCGGAGAGGGTACGGTGATGAGAAACTTAAGCTATGTGGAGAGCTTGGGGTTATTCTCCTTAGGAGGAGAGAAGGTTACAGGGATATACGCCAGGAGTGTTCAAAATCACGAAGGGTTTGATAGGATAAATAGGGAGAAAATGTTTCTAGTGACAGAAGTGACAGAAACCCGAGGGCACAGATTTCAGGTGACTGGCAATAGAACTAGAGGCAAATATAAGGAAATATTGGCCCGAATCTTCTGATGCCCAGAGCAGTGAAGTCTGGATTTAAGTCTGTGCTACGCATCTGGACCCTGAGGAAGTCCTGGTGCACAAACATGCGCTGGAATTCCCAGGAAGTTTAACTTCTGATGGGGCAATGTGCACAGCCTGGGGCACTATGCAAATGTCTCCAACCCTGAGCTCAGTGTCAGAAACTTGGGGCAGATACGTGGGGCTTACCTGGAAACTTACCCTAGAAACGTTACACAGTTTAATCTCTGGTCTAATTCAGAGATTAACCAGCGTAACTCAACTGAGCACCACAACCAACCACTCCCCCAATCACTCCCCAGACCTGACATGACCAACCATTACACGAATAATCCCTCCGACCCAACCCAGCCCGAATCAACCACCATCCCCCCTGAGACCCGACCCAATTACACCACGCAGTGTCATACTGATGCTAAAATTCTTGAGAAGTCAAGTGAGTGCTGTGAGATTCTGCTGTAAAAGTGAGGGATTCTGTTACAGTTCAAAAGTGAGTGGCACATAGGTCCTGTGTATTAGTGTCAATGAATGGGCATAGTGACAGTTGGTGAAATATTGTATGTGACAACTTGCATTGATATAGCACCTTTAATATAGAAAAATATCCCAAGCCATTTACAGCAACATAATCAGACAAAAATAGACACTGAGACAACGGAGGAGATATTAGAAAGAGTGGCTACAAACTTGGTCAAAGAGGCTACATTTTAACTAGAGCCTTAAAGGAGGGGATGAATATGAAGAGGCAAAGAGGTCTGGTTGAGCCTGAAATAATGGCCAAGGTGGGGATGGAATCAGAGCGTGGGGAATAGAGTTTGGGGTTGAAGACAATGGCTTCAATATTCCCAAAGCATATTTGGAGAAAACTGCAGCTCACCCAAGACTGGATATCAGATAAGCAAACAAAGAGTAGAGCAGTCAGGAGTGGTGAGGTAAAGCTAGATGTTGTCAGTGTACATGTGGAAGCTGATCCCATGCAAAGGGGTAGCATATAGATGAAAAATTGGAGGGGGCAAAGGTTATATCTTTGGGGGTTCCAGAGGTATCAGCGTGGGGGGAGGAGAGAAGCCAAGTTTCAGTCAAAATCACGACAGCCATGCAATCAAGGTATGGAGTCGGAACCTCAGCTCAGGATTAAACCCAATGCCAAGGTTGCAAACAATCTGGTTCAGCCTCAGGCAGTGGCCAGGGACAGAGATAGGTTTTTGATTTCAGTTCTTCAAATACTGGATGTCAGACAAGCAGAGTGACAAATCAGTTGCAGAGGGTCAAGAGAGGTGGTGCTGAGTATCATCGCGTACATATAGAATCTGACGTGATGTTTTCAGATATGCAGATGAAGAGAAACAGAGGACCAGGAATATGTCATTCAGCTCTCAGGTTTCATAGGCTAAATGGCCTATTCCTGTTTAAAAATACTAGAAGCAGCCAACACGGATTTCAGGAAGCAACATCTTGTTTGACAAACTTACGAACATGCGGTTTATTTACACTGTCACAGTTAGGCTCCCAGAGAGCATGACACTGTCACAGTGAGGGTCCCAGAGGGTATTACACTGTCACAGTGAGGGTCCCAGAGGGTATGACACTGTCACAGTGAGGCTCCCAGAGAGCATGACACTGTCACAGTGAGGGTCCCAGAGGGTATTACACTGTCACAGTGAGGGTCCCAGCGGGTATGACACTGTCACAGTGAGGGTCCCAGAGAGCATGACACTGTCACAGTGAGGGTCTCAGAGGGTATTACACTGTCACAGTGAGGGTCCCAGAGGGTATGACACTGTCACAGTGAGGGTCCCAGAGGGTATGACACTGTCACAGTGAGGGTCCCAGAGGGTATTACACTGTCACAGTGAGGGTCCCAGAGGGTATGACACTGTCACAGTGAGGGTCCCAGAGGGTATGACACTGTCACAGTGACGGTCCCAGAGGGTATGACACTGTCACAGTGAGGGTCCCAGAGGGTATGACACTGTCACAGTGAGGGTCCCAGAGGGCATTACACTGTCACAGTGAGGGTCCCAGAGGGTATTACACTGTCACAGTGACGGTCCCAGGGGTATTACACTATCACAGTGAAGTTCACAGGGATATTACACAGTCACGGTGAGAGTCCCGGGGGGGTGTGGTGTATGACACTTCATAGTGAGGGTCCCAGAGGGTATTACACTGTCACAGTGAGGGTCCCGGGGTATTACACTATCACAGCGTAAGGTCACAGGGATATTACACAGTCACGGTGACAGTCCCGGGGGGGTGGGGTATGACACTTCATAGTGAGGGTCGCAGAGGGTATTACACTGTCACAGTGAGGGTCCCAGAGGGTATTACACTGTCACAGTGAGGGTCCCGGGGGTATTACACTGTCACAGTGAGGGTCCCGGGGGTATTCCACTGTCACAATGAGGGTCTTAGGAGGGTATTACACTGTCACAGTGAGGTTCCCGGGTGTATTACACTGTCACAATGAGGGTCTTAGGAGGGTATTACACTGTCACAGTGAGGGTCACAGGGTGTATTACACTGTCACAGTGAGGGTCCCGGGGGTATTACACTGTCACAGTGAGGGTCCCGGGGGTATTACACTGTCACAGTGAGGGTCCCGGGGGTATTACACTGTCACAGTGAGGGTCCCGGGGGGTATTACACGGTCACAGTGAGGGTCCCGGGGGTATTACATTGTCACAGTGAGGGCCCCAGAGAGTATTACACTGTCACAGGTAGGGTCCTGGAGGGGGGGAGTGGGTAATACATCATCAATGTGAGGATCCCGGGGGGTATTACACTGTCAGAGTGAGGGTCCTGGTGGCATTACACTGTCCGTTAGGGTCCCGGGGGGTATTTTACTGTCACAGTGAGGGTCCTAGGAGGGTATTACACTGTCACAGTGAGGGTCCCAGGGGTATTACACTGTCACAGTGAGGGTCCCAGGGGTATTACACTGTCGTAGTGAGGGTCCCGGGGGGTAATACACTGTCACAGTGAGGGTCCCGGGGGGTAATACACTATCACAGTGAGGGTCCCGGGGGGTAATACTGTCACAGTGAGAGTCCCAGAGGGTATGACACTGTCACAGTGAGAGTCCCAGAGGGTATGACACTGTCACAGTGAGGGCCCTAGGAGGGTATTACACTGTCACAGTGAGGGTCCCAGGGGTATTACACTGTCGTAGTGAGGGTCCCGGGGGGTAATACACTGTCACAGTGAGGGTCCCGGGGGGTAATACACTATCACAGTGAGGGTCCCGGGGAGTAATACACTATCACAGTGAGGGTCCCGGGGGGTAATACACTGTCACAGTGAGGGTCCCGGGGGGTAATACACTGTCACAGTGAGGGTCCCGGGGGGTAATACACTGTCACAGTGAGGGTCCCGGGGGGTAATACACTGTCACAGTGAGGGTCCCGGGGGGTAATACACTGTCACAGTGAAAGTCCTAGGAGGGAATTACGCTGTCACAGTGAGGATCCCGGGTGGGGTGGTATTACCTGTCACAGTGAGGCTCCTGGGGGTATTACACTGTCGCAGTGAGGGTCCCAGGGTTATTACACTTTCATTGTGAGTGTCCTGGGGGGCGGGGGGGGGGGGGGGGGGGGGGAGTATTACACTGTCACGAGGGTCCTGCGGGGGAGGGGGTAATAAATCATCACCGTGAGGATCCCGGGGGAATATTACACGGTCACAGTGAGGGTCCCGGGGGGTATTACACTGTCACAGTGACTGTCCCAGGGGGTATTACACTGTCATAGTGAGGGTCCCGGAGGGGGCATTACACTGTCATGTTGAGGGTCCCAGAGAGTAGTACACTGGCACAGTGAGGGTCTCGGGGGGGGTATTACACTGTCACAGTGAGGGTCCCGGAGGGGGCATTACACTGTCACGGTGAGGGTCCCAGAGAGTAGTACACTGGCACAGTGAGGGTCTCGGGGGGGGGGGTATTACACTGTCACGGTGAGGGTCCCGGAGGTTATTACAGTGTAACAGTGAGGGTCCCAGTGGTATTACACTGTCACAGTGAGGGTCCTGGGGGTATTACACTGTCACAGTGAGGGTCCCAGAGGATATTACACTGTCACAGTGAGGGTCCCGGGGGTATTACACTGTCACAGTGAAGATCCCGGGGGCATTAAACTGTCACAGTGAGGGTCCTAGGAGGGTATTACACTGTCACAGTGAGGTTCCTGGGGGTATTACACTGTCACAGTGTGGTTCCCGGGGGTGAGGAGGTAATACATCATCAACGTGAGGATCCTGGGGGGGTATTACACTGTCACAGTTAAAGTCCCGGGGGTATTACACTGTCAGAGTGAGGGTCCAAGAGAGTATTACACTGGCACAGTGAGCGTCCCGGGGGGTAATACACTGTTACAGTGAGGGTCCCAGGGGCATTACACTGTCACGGTGCGGGTCCCGGAGGGTATTACACTGTCACAGTGAGGGTCCCGGGGGGTATTACACTGTCACAGTGAGATTCCAGGGGCGGGGGTATTACTCTGTCACAGTGAGGGTCCTGGGGGTGTATCACACTGTCATAGTGAGGGTCCCAGAGGGTATTACACTGTCACAGTGAGGGTCCCAGGGGTATTACACTGTCAGAGTGAGGGTCCCAGGGTTATTACACTGTCACAGTTACGGCCTCAGGGAGTATTACACTTTCAGAGTGAGGGACCCCGGAGGAATACACTGTCACAGTGAGGGTCCCGGGGGTATTACACTGTCACAGTGAGGGTCCCGGGGGTATTACACTGTCACAGTGAGGGTCCCAGAGGATATTACACTGGCACAGTGAGGGTCACAGGGGTATTACACTGACACAGTGAGGGTCCCGGGGGCATTACACTATCACAGTGAAGGTCCCGGGGGGTATTACACTGTCACAGTGAGATTCCGGGTACGGGGGTATTACACTGTCACAGTGAGGGTCCCAGGGGGTATTACACTGTCACAGCGAGGGTCCCAGGGGTATTACACTGTCACACTGAGGGTCCTAGAGGGTATTACACTTTCACAGTGAGGGTCCCAGGCGTATTACACTGTCACAGTGAGGGTCCTAGGAGGGTATTACACTGTCACAGTGAGCGTCCTAGGGGTATTACACCGTCACAGTTAGGGCATGAGAGAGTATTACACTGTCAGAATGAGGTTCCCGGGGGTATTACACTGGCACAGTGAGGGTCCCGGGGTTATTACACTGTCACATTGAGCGTCCCGGGGGGTATTACACTGTCACAGTGAGGGTCCCAGAGGGTATTACACTGTCACATTGAGGGTCCCGGGGGGTATTACACTGTCACAGTGAGGGCCTCAGAGACTATTACACTGTAAGAGTGAGGGACCCGGGGGCATTACACTGGCACAGTCCGGGCCCCAGGGGTATTACACTGTCACAGTGAATGTCCCGGGGGGTATTACACTGTCACAGTGAGGGTCCCAGGGGTATTACACTGTCACAGTGAGGGTCCTGGGGGGTATTACAGTGTCACAGTGAGAGTCTGGGGGGCATTACACTGTCACAGTGAGGGTCCCGGGGGGGATTACACTGTCACAGTGAGAGTCCGGGAGCGGGGGTATTACACTGTCACAGTGAGGGTCCCAAAGGGTATTACACTGTCACAGTGAGGGTCCTAGAGGGTATTACACTGTCACAGTGAGTGTCCCAGGGGTATTACACTGTCACAGGGAGGGTCCCAGGGGTATTACACTGTCACAGTGAGAGTCCCAGGGGGTATGACACTGTCACAGTGAGGGTCCTAGGAGGGTATTACACTATCACAGTGAGGGTCCCAGGTGTATTACACTGTCACAGTGTGGGTCCAGGGGGGTATTACACTGTCACAGTGAATGTCCTGGGGAGTATTACACTGTCACAGTGAGGGTCCTGGGGAGTATTACACTGTCGCAGTTAGGATCCCGGGTGGGGGGGGGTATTACCCTGTCATAGTGAGGGTCCCAGAGGTATTACACTGTCACAGTGAGGGTCCCGGGGGGGTATTACACTGTCACAGTGAGGGTCCCAGAGGTATTACACTGTCACAGTGAGGGTCCCAGGGGTATTACACTGTCACAGTGAGGGTCCCAGAGGGTATGACACTGTCACAGTGAGGGTCCCAGAAGGTATTACACTGTCACAGTGAGGTTCCTGGGGCTATTACACTATCACAGTGAGATTCCGGGTACGGGGGTATTACACTGTCACAGTGAGGGTCCCAGAGGGTATTACACTGTCACAGTGAGGGTCCCAGAGGGTATTACACTGTCACAGTGAGGGTCCCAGAGGGTATTACACTGTCACAGTGAGGGTCCCGGGGGTATTACACTGTCACAGTGAGGGTCCCGGGGGTATTGCACAGTCACAGTGAGGGTCCCAGAGGGTATTACACTGTCACAGTGAGGGTCCCAGAGGGTATTACACTGTCACAGTGAGGGTCCCGGGGGTATTGCACAGTCACAGTGACAGTCCAGGGGTCAGTGGTGGGGGGGGGGGGGGGGATAATATGCTGTCATAGTATGTGTCATAGGGGTTTTTATACTGTCACAGTGAGTGTTATGGGGCTATTACACTGTCACGTATATTATGGTTAATAGATACTGTTCGTATTCAATAGCCTTCGTTTTAAGATGTCATATTTGGAAACGGGCAACAGAACAGTTTGTGGTTAGGATAGGAAACTAAAGAGACAGTATCCCTCTTTCTTCGCTTACCGAGGCTGCAAATTAAAACTCTGTAAGTGGTATCTCTTCAGCAATCACATTTAGTAAGCTGTATGCCATTTTCAGTAATAATGAACTTTGACAGAATATCTAGAGATATGCCTGGTGTCTGTGACAAAAATAATGTAAAGTTATCAAAGCCTTTGATGGTTACAAGAACAATTCTGCACCAAAATCAAAATGCAAGATGTTTTGATTTTTTTTTAAATGTTCAATGAATATCAAGATTTTTAGTCCACTACATTTCCCCAAATCCATGTCAGAATACACCTGTGCAGAAAATACACTTTGTGAATCTTGTGAGACAGAGAAGAGGCGCATGTTTGAAAGGTGAATGCGCCTTCATTGCTCGAAGGGTTCCAAATAACCTGGTATTTTGCAAGAACTGAGATCTGAAGAGAGAACAACTGAGACCTTGTTTAAAATCTGCTGCAGATTGGCCAACCAAGATATGTCGCTTCTCCTTGCACCTTGTGTTCGCGAACAAGGAGCAGATAACACAAATACTGCGTACAGTTTTGAATGCTTTAACACTTATGCTTTCGGTTTTTTTTAGGTCAACAAAAGGGATAATGTCTCTTTAAGGAGTTTCACAGACTATGTTTATCTCGTGTCACCAGCACAAGCTCCTGGTATTTCACTTACCAGTGTGTATCTTCTCATGTCTCTGCAGTAGGTACTTCTGGATAAATCGCATGCTACATTGGCTGCACTGATATGGCTTTTCACCTAAAAGCAAAACAAAATCCAAATTTCTCCTCAGCTCACTCAGGATGTAAATGACTAAAATTATTCTTCTCCACCTAGCAATCTAGGATACTTGGCTCAGAACTGGGAACGCTGGATTTGTTTCAAAGGTGTCCTGCAAGCGACCCGAGATACTTTCTTACCATGAAGCTCCTGAGCTGAACGTAGCTCAACTGTCTTCTTTAAACAAAATAAGGCAAATAGAGACAGTATCCCTTTTTGTTGCTCTGATAAAGCTTGTCTTTACAAACATTATTAGAAAAAATTCACACACATCCCCTCCCCAGCTGTGAAGGATGTTGACGGAAAGGCCATTCAAATCATTCTAAACTATGTCAAATGTAAGCAATGGATGACAGCAAAACTAAGGATGAATCATTCATATTTAGTGGCCTCCAATTCTCTTACATCATCTCGTTCTCTACAATGGGTAATACAGGTCAAATTCCTGCTTTACAGTTCAAGACACTCTTGCTCATATAGGAAGCAAATCTGCGGTGTAATAATATATGATCTGCTGGCACCTATGGATGACGAGAGTAAGTGCTTTTGTTTGATGTTGTCATAAAGCTGACTTTGAGAATGTTGTTGACAACGGTGTTGTATTTAAGCAATGCCATTTCTGTGTGTGCAGTGTTTAAACAAATCTTCAGAAACTATTGGTGGCTCAGTGCTTGATGTACTACTGAATGTGGAATTGAGCCATGTAACCAAAGATGGTACCAAAGTTATTCGATAGTTTGTGTTCAGTTTGGCTGACCTCACCCACAGCAGCATCTGCAGTGCCACAACTGGTTCCAGCACCATTCCATTATGGGAAAGAAGGGTGAGATAAATTATTGGAATAATCAAGCAGGGTTCCCATTTCTAATCACAACCCAGTGAAGTGTGAATATGTAGACATTGGGTGAAGGCAGGATCAAGCTCAGTTGTGATAGCTTCCAGGGTTGAATTGCCAATCCATCCTCATTGTTGAGACTCACAGATGAAGGGGAACCATTTGAACAAGGTACTGGAGAGCAGACTTTGTTGCTGGAGCTGTATTCCAGCACAAGTCAGCAATCTTTGGGAAGTGTGGGGAGAAAATTAAACTACAAAACCCAGGGTCTTTAAAAGTATCAATTAACTAGCAGATTCCGGCTGTGCCAGTTCAATCCAGATGACAGGCTGCATAACCTAAGGTTAAAGTGTTTAGGTCTTTGCTCTAACAGTTGTAGCCTTAGAGACTGTTTGCTGACAAATAAAAATGTGCCTAATTTGTCAGCTCACCCCCCACCTCTCCAGTATTGTCCTTTTCAAACCAGGTCTGATTTTATTTAAGAACAGAGACAAAATGTTCACTTGGGTTAGAAAAAGGAAAAGAAAATGGATTAAGAACTGGCTAAGATTGAGAGAACTGTTCCAGTGCTTGTATTCAGTGCCCTTGTGATTGCCTGCCCTCTCCCAACCCTCCCACTCGCCACACCTCCTCCCAACCCTTCCACTCATCGCTTCCTGCCACCCACCCTGTTCTCACTCCATCCCACTTCCCATTCCTTTCGCTCCCTCCCTCTCATCACACCTCCCCTGAGCCCAAGCTCAGAGCGAGGGCTTGGGAGAGGGGCGGCGACAAGCAGGAAGCAAAAAGAGTTCCGGAGAGGGGAGCAGAGAGGGAGGGCTGGAAGAGGGAAGTGGTGAGCGGGTGGGTCAGGAAGGGAGGCGGTGAGAGGGAGGGTCGGAAGAGGGAAGTGGCAAGCAGGAGGGTTGGGAGAGGGAGGCGATGAGCAGGAGGGTTGGGAGAGGGAATTGGCACATGTGCAGTAACTGCGCTAAAACAAAAACAGAGGCAGCTCGATTCAGTGAATTTCTCTGATTTATAAACCGTGCTAAAATGAAAACAAACTATTCCAACACACTTTAAATGGAGGGTACCTGTACGTTATCATATAATTACAATTATGCTCAATCAATTAATCAGAGCTAGAGGATAAAGTTATAATTAAATAGCAAGGGATAGTAGCACTAAAACGTTCTGAATTTTTCAGTAAAATCTAAGATTTTTAGATAATAAGAGTTAAGTAAAATATTTTAGTATTGCTGAAAAAAGATGTTGTTGAAGCTTTTCATCTTGCACTCATCAGGACAATTTGCAAGAAGACCAGATGTAAAGGGAACAACAATTTATCCTGCATGAGAGTGCTGATTGGTTGGCAACTCGACTCGGATTGGTAGAGCTGTTGCCATGGAGAATGCACCAGTTAACTGATGACTGGCACGTGCCAACCAATCAGCACTCTCTTCTCATGCAGGATAAATTGTTGTTCCCTTTACATTTGGTCTTCTTGCGAATTGTCCTGATGAGTGCAAGATGAAAAGCTTTGACAACATTTTTTTTCAGGAATACTCAAGTTCTGTACTACCAAACAACTATTTGTAAAATATTTTAGTTAACCTCCCTGTAAAATAGCGGCATCAGCAGAAGCAAAGCAGTTGGTGATTGGTGAGTAGCTGATGAGTCTTCATTTATTTGCTAACTTTTATTGTCTATTAGGCTGGGCTACCTGTTCTTCGTCCAATAAAGGGATGTAAATTAAAAATAAGATTTCAAAAATAAGATAAAGAAAATCTTTTTATAAAGCAATAAGCTGAAATGGACATATGAATAGCATATTCAACAGATTTCATTCAACGATTCACTTGATAACCTTTCACCAATTACCTTAAGTAACAATTTTAATCCCACAAATATGAAACTCAAATACCTAAATTCACACAAAATTATTATATTCAAAAACAGTATTTGACAAAAAATAATAATTTTCACAATGAATTGACTTTCATTCACTTTATTTGGCTTGAGTCTAGTTTAATTAGATTTTCAAGTTTTACTGTATAATTTCTATTAATCATTCTCTACATCCTCAGTGTCACTCTCAAAATTGTCAGGATCAAAATTTACAACTGCACCTATTTTGTCAATGTTTGTTAATACTCTGAATATTTCATCATCACTGACAAAGGCAACATCTACAGTATTACTCTCTACATTTTCAGTCTCACTGTCTGCATTTTCAGTGTTTGTTGAAATATTAAATATTTCCTGCCGGACCATGTTTGAAGTTCTTCCTTCTTGAAACAAAATAAAGAGATTTCTTGGTGATCTTGCTCAGCTATTTAATTTTCTGATGTTTTTCAAGAAGTGTTTTGATTTTGTTGTTTTTTCCATATGAACAACATTCAGTGGGTCTGCTGGCTCACTTAGGGGTGACAATTGCACTTTATCATTTGCACAACACATTTAGGTGGCTCTTTTTTCCACCACAGTATTCACATACCTTTGCTCTAGTGCCAATATCATATTTTGGGTCTTATTCATAATTATGATGAGGATCACAGATAAAAGTTTCCTTAGAGTCTTGATCTCTTAACTGCAGCACTGGTTCTGCTTGCATTTTGTCACTCTCGGTCAACTTCATCCCACCTTGCCCTAGCCTATTCATCTTTCCTTTCTCTAATTGCGGCCTGTCGTTTTCAGGTGCCTTTTTGCTCTCATCTCTTTGTCTTCCCTGTCTGTCGCTTTCCCTTACCAAGCAATAAAGTGTAGTGTCTCAGAGCACAAAACAAATGAAATATGAAAACCAAATGAAGTATGAAAGAAAGTCAGGGATTTATGACGCAAATTCATCGCATCCTCTCTTGGAATGTATGGTTAAGGCTGATTATAGCATGTCTGAGTTACAATGTCAGCGGAACGCACTGTAGACACGACCGCGGGATCCCCTACAAGGGGGTGGTTTGATGTCAACTCCCCTAAGACATGCTCGTTGGTCCGAGGTATCAGCCCTGGGGGAGCGTGCCAACAAACAAATAGACAGACAGATATTTTGGTTAAATAGAGAGAAAGACAAATAGAGCTATGGCAGGGCAGCTTAGAGCCATGGGGCTGCATTTCCCCCCATTTGGGGGGGGGGAAGAGTTGATGGGCAGGCCAATTAAGCGTGATGCACTCATCTCCCTGAGGCTAACTGCAGCCTCAGGGAGATCGGCTGTAAATGTCAAAAAGATAAAAATAGAAAAATAAAAGTTCCCTAACATGTCCCGTCATGTGACAATGTCACATGAGTTGGGACATGTCCATAATTTTCAAAAAAACTAATAAAATTTTTGAAAAGCTACATGAAAGCTCCTCCTGCCAGTTGATGAGGCTTCATGTTTTCTCTATTTGCCGCCAGGGCTCCTGGCCTGCCCACAAACCTTAAGGTTGGACGGGCAGGTCCTTTAATTACATAATTGCCTCTGTCAATGGCCTCAATTGGCCATCGACAGCTGATTGCGCTGCGCCCCCACTTTCCTGAAAATTTAAATGGGGCGCGGTGACATCAGGGGTTCCCCCAATTTCACCGTGCATCATTTTACACGTCAGCGAGCGGGCCCCGCCCCTGCTTGCCGACGGGAAAATCCTGCCCATGGAGTGCGTATCCTGTTTCATGTGGGAACCCCTGGACATTTCTCATCCCCTGGATAATCATGGGCAGAATTTTATGCTGAATGGGCGGGCGCGTGCCCAACCTGACCTGACGTGAAATCGCACGAGACGACACTGGGTGAGCATCCCGATGTCATCCCGCGATATTTCGGTTGGCAGGCGTGCGCAACAGTCGGAAGTGTGCCCGCCGACAATTAAGAGGGCAATTGAACGCATTAATGGAGCAATTGACTCCAATTTTTCATGGTCTGTCCAACCTTATAGTTGGTGGACCGGTGAATTGGCCAGGTGGACTTTACATTTTTCATGAAACCGCATCCAAGGGCGGGATGAGGTTTCCATTATTAAATAAAATAAAAATAAAAATCTATGGACAGCATTTTTTTATCATCCATATGTTCATGTGCCTGATTGTGATGCTTGGACATTTTGTTCATGATTTTCAAAACTTTATTTCATGGTTTTCGGGTCTGCAGCTCCCTGAGGTAGCTGTCTGCCTTCAAGGAGCTTTCTCTCAGCACTCGCCCATAAAAACGTCATCGGCCACCCTCCTCCTGCCCCCACCCCAGCAGCGCTGAGCATTTCAGCATGCGTTTCACGCTGGCTGGCTGTTAATCGGCTGAAAATTCAAGCCCATGTGTGCACCAAGTGAGAACCCCAGTACACTTCTCATCTCTCGGATAATCATGTGTACAGGAAGTGTGGTCAACTGCAGCAGCTCGAGCTCTGGATTTCAGAGGTTAAGAAGCAGCTGGCATCACCACGGCTAAAAACTTTGTGAATAGTATGTTTATAGATGTAGTCACCCTACAGCTTAAGAGTATGCAGGAAGAGAGAGAGATGGGTGTCACAAGCAGTCAAGAAGGACCAGGCAGGTAGTGCACAAGTCCCCTGAGTGCATCACATTTTCCAACCAGTATTCAATTCTGGGGAGTTGTGGTGTAGCAGTACTGTCACTAAGCTAGTAATCTAGAGACCCAGAGTAATGTTCTCAGGACCCGGGTTTGAATCCCACCACGGCAGATGGTGGAATTTGAATACAATATAAAATATAGTGGACTATTTTCCTTGGAGGGGAGGCTTGAAAGAAGTTTTCAAAATCTTGATGGGGCTGTACAGAGTAGGTAGGGAGAAACCGTTACCACTCATAAAAAGATAAAGAGTGAGAGGGCACAGATTTAAAGTGATTTGCAAAAGAAACAAATGTTACATGAGAAAAAGCTTTTTCACACAGCGAGTGGTTCGGGTCCGGAATGCACTGCCTGGAAGTGTGGTGGAGGCAGGTTCAATCGAGGCATTCAAGAGGGAATTAGATGATTATTTGAATAGAAACAATGTGCAGGGGTATGGGGAAAAGGCACGGCAATGGCACTAGGTCAAAATGCTCACTTGGAGAGCTGGTGCAGATACGATGGGCTGAATGGCCTCCTTCTGTGCCATTAGGATTCTTTGAGTGCAGCCAGAGCCAAGTCCATCGCACCATGACTGGCTCAGTGTACAGGGTTGGGGGGGGGGGGCCAGGTTAGGAAAAGCAATGGTGATCGTTTCTCCAATTAAGGCCTGCCCAGCGTGAAATGCATACTGCAGCACTGCCTGAGTTGGGGGGGGGGGGCAAGCGTGAATTTTGTACATGCGCGCGAGTGCACACTTGAAAATCTCCCTGAGGCATAGGACTGCCTCAGGAAGATAAACATTCTTCAAAATAAAGAATAAAAATTTCTGAAATGTCATAAAACATGTCCCCTCAAGTGACTCTATCACATGAGCAGGGACATGTTATAAATTAAATTTAAAAACTTTTATTTCATTTTTATTTGCGGTTGGAAACCTCATCCCGCCCGTGGAGGTTTCCTAAAAAATCCAAACGCCGCTTGGCCTTTTCGCTTGCCCGCCTACTGTAAGGTTGGACAGGCAGCAAAAGATTTCTCTTCATTACCTTCTTAATGGCCTTAACAGGCCTTTTAATTGTCGGCCGGCGTGCTGCCGACTCCGGTGCGCGCCCACTGACCGAAATACCATGCGAGTGCGAGATGATGCCGGGACATTTGCCCGACGTCATCGTGCGTAATTTTATGCTCGGTCGGGACGAGTCCACCTGACAAGCTAAAAATTCTCCCCTATATGTTTCAATCAAGTTGCCTCTTACTCTTCTAAACTCCAGCAGATACAAGCCTTGCTGGTCAACCTTTCTTCATAAGATAACCCACCCATTCCTGGTATTAGTCTAGTAAAGCTTCTCTGAACTGCTTCTAACTCATTTACATCCTTCCTTAAATAAGGGGACCAGTACTGTACACAGTGCTCCAGATGTGGTCTCACCAGTGCCCTGTATAACTGAAGCATAACCTCTCTATTTTTATATTCAATTCCCCTCACAATAAACAATAATATTCTATTAGCTTCCCTAATTACCTGTTGTACCTGCAGACTAACCTTTTGCAACTCATGCACTAGGACACCCAGATCCCTCTGCATCTCAGAGCTCTGCAATCTCTCACCTTTTAGATAATATGCTTCTTTATTCTTCCTATCAAAATGGACAATTTCACATTTCCTTATAATTTACTCCATTTGCCAGATCTTTGTCCACTCACTGAACACATCTATATCTTTTTGTAGCTTCCTTATGTCCTCTTCACAACTCACTTTCTTACCTATCTTTGTGTCATCAGCAAATTTAGCAACCACACCTTCAGTCCCTTCATCCAAGTCACTTATATAAATTGTAAAAAGCTGAGGCCCCAGCCCACTAATCCCTGTAGCTCCAGGAAAAGGTGGGGGAGTGGCACTGAACAAATTGCTCTTGCAGAGTGTTGGCACAGACACAATGGGCCGAATGGCCTCCAGCTGTGCTGTAACCATTCTATGATATCGCTACTGGTGAAGTGATAGTATAAGTTCTGGAGGCACAGATGTCCAGTTGGGTAAAAATGTAAGAATGTTATATGCTAGAGTGTACAGCTTTCAAATGTCAGTGAATTCACAAGACAAGGTTGGGGGAAGGGTATATTTGGTTCCTTATACATCATAATTCTATCTGAATTCCCTTGTCAATCCAATGAAGATGTTTGAAATGAAGCTTTGTGTAAAGTATCAAACTTTCTAAGCTTCAGAGGTTATGGAAGAATCAGTAGCCTTGTCCATGTTCTCTGAACCAAATTTACTAAGCTACTATAAAAATCAGAATTGAGTCCACACTAATATCTCAACTGACCTACACATACTTCACTCATTGTTTGAGCACCCAAGATTGTCTGCTGTACAATGGCAATACATTCTGCTCAGATGGTGTCAGAAGGGCTTACCTCCACAATCCAAACGTTCAAACGATTGTCCTCCGAATGAAGCAACAGACAATCCTTCAATTAAAATCTCCTTCAAGTACTGTACTTGCTGCATGCATACAGAACCCACTTGACTGGGTCAGCTTCACTAGATAAGTCTAAGCAAGGGGGCACAAACGATTGGGCTTCAGGATTTTATTCTTATTTGTTCATGGGATGTGGGCATCACTAGCAAGGCCAGCATTTATTGCCCATCCCAAATGTCCTTGAGAAGGTGGTGGCAAACCATGTCAGTTTGTGTGGTGTAGCCACTCCCAGTGCTGTCAGATAGGGCGCACCAGAAGTTTGACCCCGCAACAGTGAAGGAACGGCGATAGAGTTCCAAATCAGGATGGTGTGTGGCTTGGAGAGGAACCTGCAGATAGTGATGTGTCTGTTGTCCTTGTTCTTCTAGGTGGCAGTGGTCACCGGTTTGGAAGGTGCTGTCGAATGAGACTTGGCGAGTCGCTGCAGTGCATCTTGTAGATGGTACACATTGCTGCCACTATATGTTGGTGGTGGAGGAAGTGTTTAAGATGGTGGGTAGGGTGCTGATCAAGCAGGCTGTTTTGTCCTGGATGGTGTCAGGCTTCTGAGCTGCAGGAGGTGGTCATTGCCTGGCGCTTGTGTGGTACGAATATTACTTGTCCCTTATCAGCCCAAGCCTGGGTGTTGTCTAGGTTTTACTGCACGCAGACACGGACTGCTTCAGTATCTGAGGAGGCACAAATGGATTCAAACAGTATACAATCGTCAGCGAATATCCCCACTTCCTGACCTTATGAAGGAGGGCCTTATGAGGGAGAGAAGATCATTGATGGAAGGAGCTGAAGACGACTGGACCTAAGACACTGTCCTGAGGAACTCCTGCATCGATATCCTGGGATTGAGCTCCTACAACCACAACCATCATCCTTTCTACTAGGTATGACTCTACCCAGTGGAGAGTTTTCCCCCCACGCCAATTCCCATCGACTTCAATTTTGCTAGGGGTCCTTGGTGCTACCCTCAGTCAAATTCTGCCTTGTGGTCAAGGGCAGTCATTCTCACTCATCTTTGAAATTGAATTTTTTGCCCGTTTTTGGACCAAGGCTATAACGAGATCAGGAGCCGAGTGGTCCTTGCAGAGCCCAGAGTGAGCATATTGGTGAGTAAATGCCACTTGATAGCATTGTCCATGGCATTTTCCAACTTGTTAATGATCGAGAGCAGACAGATGGTAATTGGCCAGATTGTATTTGCCCTGCTTTTTGTGGATAGGGCATAACTGAGAAATGTTTCACTTTGTCGCTGTTCTGGAACAGTCTGGCTAGTGGCGCAACTAGTTCTGGAGCATAAAGCACTGCAGTCAGGGTGCTGTCAAGGCTCATAATCTTTGCTTTGTCCAGTGCATTTGTCAACCATTTCTTGATATCAAATAGAGTGAATCAAATTAGCTGATGACTGGAATCTATGATGCTAGGGACCTCAGGAGTAGGCAGAAATAGAACATCCACTCAGCACTTCTGCTGAAGATGGTTGCAAATGTTTCAGCCTTGTCTCTTGCACTCACGTGCTGGGCAGCGCCATCATCGAGGACGGGGGTGGTGTTCATGGAGCCCCCTGCTCTCCATCAATTATTTAATTTTCTAGCATCATTGTATGTGGCAGGGCTGCAGAGCTTTGATCTGCTCCGTTGGTTGTGGGACCACTTAGTTCTGTCAATAGCATGCCCTTCTGCTGTTCAGTACGCACGTAGTCCTGTGCTGTAACTTCACCGGGTTGAAGACGCTATGTTTAGGAAGGCTTCTGGCATTCTGGCCGGGAATGATAGCTTAGTGGTTCTTACTGGACCAGTAACCCAGAGGCCTGGGCTAATGATCCGGAGACATCAATTCAAATCCCACCATGGCAGCTAGGGAGTTTAAATTAAATCTGGAACAAAAAAAGCTAGGATCAGTAATAGTGACCATGGAACTACCAGATTATTGTAAAAACCCACCTGGTTCACTTTAGTCCCTTTAGGGAAGGAAATCTGCTGTCCTTTCCCGGTCTGGCCTGTATGTGGTTCCAGACCATGAGCAATGTGGTTGATGCTCAACTGTCCTCTGAAATGGTTTGGCAAGCTACTCAGTTGTTAAGAAAGCAGTTCACCTTGACCATCACAAAGGCAATCAGAGATGGGCAATAAATATCGGCCTCATCAGTGGCACTCACAACCAGGATTAAATAAAATATGCTTTTCTACACTCCTCACTGAACCAGGGCTTTTCTGAACCAGAGCGAGGGGTATGCTGAGCAATGAAGTTACAGATTGTGGTGCAATACAATTCTGCTGCTGCTGATTGTAAGGATCCTGGGAAATTAGTATTTGGAGTTTTCTTGCTAATTCATGAGAACTAACTTAAATAGTATGGCTGAGTGTACAATTCTTTAATTTCACTGATACCCTTAATCTTATATTGAAGTGTTTTACTCCTACTTGTGATACACTCTGGGTAAAAGTGACTTGATGGGGAAATTGTGGCTTGAACTTCCATTGACCAAACCATAAAAGATAAGCTTCAGCAGAAATTTAGCAAAGTGAGCAAACAGGCAGTCTGCTCTGAGAACTAAAAATAAACACCTTAGCAGAACTCCAGAGACCCAGAAAAAGGACAGGGAAAACAATGATGCCTTGAATTCTGGACAACACCTGGGTGCCAGGGCCACCATATTTTCAAGCTTAGCACTGAAATGTTTACAAGCGGTCAGGAATCTGACTATGGAACCCAAGATCTTGAGAGTTTGACCTGGCTTGGACAGGCACAGATGGTTCAATGATCTCTTTTGTAATTGGGCCATTCAAAGGAAGCAAGGCTTAAATTGGTTTCCCTAGACTTTGTTGTGTAAAATAAGTATAAGAGGTGATTCCTTGAACACAGAAACTGTAGAGTGCTGCACTGACTGATGGCGATGGTGCCTGGGGAATTCCCAGGGCGTATATACACGGAAATCACACTTCTACCCAGAGTGTAATGGTAATGCTGCTCAGACGTTAGCACGTGCCAAGTCTTGCTTATGCTGAATAAATTATAACCACTGTCACCAATAAGGATTATCACTTCAAATCAGTTTGAAACTTGAGAATAAGGGGTTAAAGGGTTAACTGACTCTGATAACCTGAATTCCAACAGGATCGCACATAGCACTTCATGATTACCAGTTTTGAGCTGCTGGATCTGTTCTGAATTCATCCCAATCAGCACAGTGGTAGTCCACTGACGGTGTCCTCAGCATGAAGACAGAGCTTTGTCTCCACAAGAACCGTGCAGTGGTCACTCCTACAGATACTGTCATGGCAGGCTGGTGAGGACAAGGTCAAATGGGTTTTTCAGTCAGGTTGGTTCCCTCACTTATCTATGCTTTGTCCTTCTCTCTAGTGCAAGGCAAACTCCTGGCCCATCCTGGTCAGTGCTTGATTCTTCCAATTCACCTAAGAGTCTGTCTATTGACTTGCTGAATGGGCTCATTCCCTGTCCAAACCAGGTTCTGTTGCAGAATGCACCCCAAGACCAGAGTACGTACATCCCTGCCAGTTAACATCTAGAAATCTACCGATCTCTGTCTTGAATATACACAATGGCTGACCCTCCACAGCCCTTTGCGGTAGAGAGTTCCAAACATTCACCACCCTCTGAGTGAAGAAATTCCTCATCCCAGTCATAAATGGCCTACCTCTTATTCTGAGACTGTGTCCCCTGGTTCTAGACTCCCGGCTAGTGGAAACATCCTTCCTGTCTCTACCCCGTTGAGAATTTCGTACTTTCAATGAGGTCACCTCTCATTCTTCTAAACTCTAGAGAATATAGACCCAGTCTCCTTAACCTCTCCTCATAGGACAATCCCACCATCCCAGGTGGTGAACCTTCATTGCACTCCCTCTATGGCAAGTATATCCTTCCATAGGTAAGGACACCAAAACTGTACACAATACTCCAGGTGTGGTCTCACCAAGGCTCTATACAATTGAAGCAAGACTTCTTTACTCTTGTATTCAAATTCTCTTGCAATAAAGGCCAACATACCATTCGCCTACCTAATTGCTTGCTGCAACTGCATGTTAGCTTTCAGTGACATAAACAAGAACACCCAGGCCTCTTTCGACATCAACATTTCTCACCATTTAAGAAATACTCTGCATTTCTGTTTTTCCTATCGAAGTGGATAACTTCACATTTTTCCACGCTATATTCCATCTGCTATGTTCTTGCCCACTCACTTAACCTGCCTAAGTCCGCTTGAAGCCTCTTTCCATCCTCCTCATAACTCTCACTCCCACCTAGTTTCATGTTCTAATGAATTATGTCTGATTAACTGATGTAAAGTGAGATAACTGATTGGATATGTTGAGTCAGATTCCCTTCCATTTCCATCTCCCCCACTCCATTCAATTATCCAGTGGCACCAGAAGTACCTGTCAATTAGGCCCCAAAGACATCCATGCAATTTTTCGGTGATAACACTAGCAGAGTACTCAACCATTTATCTACCCATATTAAATGGGCTTGTGTGACACTAAGGTAAAGTTTGCGGCAGCATTTTTTGCTACTCAAACATGCTTTTTTATTTGTTTGCTTCCTGTTTCCATTTAATTGGTCAGGAGGTTTTATGCCAAATATCCTGGCCCTGCTATTTTATTAGTACATCTATGACTTTGAGACAGTGGGCTTCCCAATGGGAGACCTCCATTCTTGGAAGAACAGGAGCAACAGTGTTATGCCAGACAGCTCAGGCTGCACAGCAGCAGGCAGTGCCCACCAGCAGATTCCTTACCGCCTGCATTTACGGGCAAAGGTACATCAACCTGGCAATGACCATGTGGAAGGGGCTACACCACAATCATGCCATTTGCTGCAGGGGCACCTGAGGCCCAAACCATTTTAACTTCTGGGTCTCATTACCATTGTTCAGGCCTAACTCCTGTCCAAAATGACTTGGAGCTGAGGTGCAGAAGGTTGGTGAATGTAGCAGTGGGCTGGCATTGGCAACCCAAAGGGAAGGACGCTGGCTGTATTTTGACCAGCTGCATGCCCTATTCTTGTCTGTATGTGGGGTTAAATTGGGTCTTTGATTTTCTCCCCTACTCTTTTTGCCTTTGGCATATTCTGCTCACTGGATCCTAGTCCATCACATAGGCTTGTCATATCAAGGAAATTCAAAATGGCCACTGGTATATGCAAATCAGAAGTGCCAATGTGTTTGCCATTCAATATTGAAACCCATAAATTTGGATTTGTCTGCCAGTAAGCTTATGAAAAGCCAACTATTGAATGAACAAAATCAAAAGCAGGTCAGTTTAATACTTATTAGAAGGTATGGTAATGCAGTGATTCTGGTACTGGATCAGGAAGTCAGAAGTCATAAAGTCAAATCCCACCCAGGTAAATTATGAAATTAAATTCAACAAGTCAGGTAATTTGCGGGCTGGCACCTGGCAAACGTCGATGTAAAAACTGTTGGCTTGTTGCAAAAGCCCAACTATGTCCTTCAAGGAGAGGAACCTGCCATCACTCTGTATGTCTGACCTATACGTCGCTCTAATTTCACACACAAGAACATAAGAAATATGAGCATGGAGCCCCCTCAAGCCTGTTTTTCCATCAGTATGATCACGGCGGATTCCTGGGACGAAAGGGTTGTCTTATGTAGAAAGGTTGAGCAAGTTGGGCTCATTGGAGTTTAGAAGAAACACAAGATTCTAAGGGGACTCGACAAGGTAGATATTGAAAGGACGTTTCCTCTCATGTGGGGATTCTAGAACTTGGCGGGGCACAGTTGAAAAATAAGGGGTCTCCTGTTTTAAGATGGAGGTGAGGAGGAATTGTAGCCGGTGCTTCAACAAGAACGTTTTCAACTTAAAAGAAGCCAACATTTAAAAGCCCAAAAGAAGATACTGCAAAAAGAGGGCCATTTGTTATGGACAATTTTCAGAACTTGGCCAAACTCTGCCTCCCAGCATTCCACAGGACCTTGAAAATCTGACATGGACACACTGAGTGACCTTTCCAATATACAGGTGGAGTACCGCAAGTCCGGCACCCTCGAGACCGAGGCTTTGCCAGGTTTCGGGTTGGATGGTTTAGGCTGTGGACAGCCCGGGTCACGCCAGGTAGGGTGGGATCAAGGGTCACTTGGAGTGCGGGATAAAGTGGCACGCAAAGTCGGTAACTAGTTTGAAGCCACACTGTGCTAATGCAGCATCTAGCTGAATTGTTCAGTTAAGCTAGTTTTAAAATTTACTCAATTGCTACTTGGAACATTGTAAAAACGTCCGGTTTTCAGACATCACCAGTTTTCAAGTAGCCGCATCTGAGGTACTCTACCTGTACTAGTCAAGAGACAGCTAACAAAGCCATCAGACCACACAATGGGTATGTGTCTAAAAACTGTAGAACTGTCAATAATACCTACAGATTTGGAGTCACTGCATCCAAATATGCCCTCACATTCCAAGGAAATGCTAATCCCGGAGAATTATATGATAAGAACAAAATATAGCTGATATGATAACCAGTGTCTTCCCCATCGAAACCACCTTCATATGTTAATGGACTATTCATGAATCAGAATATGAGATTGCTATATATAAGACGACAGAGTTTCGGGGAGGGATTGGCAGCAATCATTGTCACAGGTTTGATTTTTGGCAGTTTTAAGAAACACGTATTCAGCAGAAAGAGGAGTGGTGGTAGCAGTGGCAGCTCTGCACAGCATAGAGCTTCTCAGAAAATAAGCTCAGTAAGGGAACTGGATGACCTAAACGAGACAACTAAGCTAAAGGAACAGCTGGAACAGAAGCAGCAATTCAATTGTCAAGAGCGTGAGTGCAGTTCAGATTTTACAGGAACAATGTTTGAGAGTATGATACAGATTTAACTTAAAAGGGGAGCAGGGTATTGACATTTGTAAGTTATCAAAGGTAAACAGAGTTTGTAATACTGATCTAACTTAAGGGGAGGAAGGTACTGACGTTTATCAATGTTACAATAAACTGTTAAAAAGAATTGTGAGCATTGACCATTTTCTCCATCTGAACAGGTTCAGGTTGAACCCTAAGAGTTAGGAGCATAAGAGGGGAGGTGTGGATTCACCTACCTACAGAATTTCTTCTCTCAGAGGGGTGTTAATCTTTGGAATTCTCTTCCCCAGACAGCAAAGGAGGCTGGGTCATTGAATATATTCAAGACTGAGTTGGACAGGTTTTTGATTTATAAGGAAGTTAAGGGTTATAGTGGGACAGACAACAAAGTGAAGTTAAGGTCACAATCAAGTCAGCATGATCTTATTGAATTGCAGAATAGGCTTGAGGGGCCAAATGGCCTACTCCTTCTCCTATTTCTTAAGACCTTACGAAGCCCCTTTAGAATCTTGTAGGTTTCAATGAGATCACCTCTCATTCTTCTAAACTCCAGAGAATATAGACCCAATTTACTCAGCCTCTCATCCCAGGAACTAACCTAGTGAACCTTTGCTGTACCACCTCCAATGCAAGTACATCCTTCCTTAGATAAGGGGACCAAAATTGCACACAGTCCGCCAGGTGTGTCTTACCAAGGCCCTGTACAATTGTTTGCAAGACTTCCTTATTTCTGTACTCCAAGCCCTTTGTCAGAAAGGCCAATATGCCATTTGCCTTACTGATTGTTTGCTACACCTGCATGTACTACAAGGAACACAAAGTTGGCAAGTGTCTCCGAACATCAACATTTAAAAGTTTCACACCTTTAAAAAATATTCTGTTTTTCTATCCTTACGACCAAAGTGAATAACCTCACGCTTCCCACATTATACTCCATCTGCTGCCTTGTTGCACACTCACTTAACCTGTCTATATCTCTTTGCAGCCTCTCTGTCTTCCTCACAGCTTACATTCCCACCCACATCAAGGTGGCAACCGACAGAGAAGCATTGGCACCTCCTGCATTATGCCATTGTTTGGGTCAAAGATCTAAGTCATGTCTGTAAAACGTGATCCACACAGGGGATTGATGTCTGCTCGACAAATCATAGACTTGTTTGATCAATAATGAACATCCATCTAGCACCAAGACATCGCGAGGCCCAAAATTCCAAGAGGAAGATGATCAATGACTCAGCTCTAAAGCAACCTGACCAAAGAGAGGAATTCCAAGTGCAGCTCATAACCAATCTAGAAAATCGCCACACACCCAACTCAATTCCAGGACAGTAGGATGAAATTAAGTCAACTGTAATAGATTCCTGCTCAGACCATTGGCCATCGGCGTCACCAGGTCTGGTTCAACCAAAACTTTGCTGAAATACGTGACCTCCTAGAACAAAAACGAGCAGCCTCCTGGAAGGTCACAAGTCAAGAAGGCAGCATTCCAACAGCTCAAGGCTGACACCCAAAACCAAATCCGAAAAATAAAGGACATGAGGTGGGAAGAGAAAGCTTGAGAGATCCAACAATGTACTGACCGTCATGACATGCGGAGCTATTTTCGAAACCGCCAAGGCCATCTGTAGACCAAGGTCAAATGGACAAAATCACCTCCCTTCACAGGATAGTGTTTCTCTTCTTAAGGATGACAATGCCATCTATCAACGCTGGGAAGAACATTTTGAACAACTCCTTAACCATGAGTTCACAGTGTAGCTGATACTCTCCAGGTTATCCCCCCCAGCACCCTGTGGTAAAAGCCATGGGTGAACCACCATCAATGAAAGGGCTGCAACAAGCAATCTAATGGATGGAAAACAACAAAGCCTGTGGCCCCGATGGTATTCCAGCTGACGTCTTCAAAGCTGGTGGGGCTTTTGCTCACATCAAGACCCAGGCATTCATCCTATGGATTTGGTGGGGAGTTGGGGGGGTGGGGGGTGGAGAGAAGAATTCAGGAATAGGGCAATTGTGACTATCTTTAAGAAGGGGGGGTAAATCGTGCTGTGGAAACTGTCAAAGCCTTTCCCTCTTGTCCATTGTAGGGAAAATCCTGACATGCATTCTCCTGAACGGTCTACTTCCTGTGGATGAGGAAATGCTCCCATTGATACAGTGTAGCTTTAGACCTTCCAGAGGAACCTTCAACATGGTCTTAGTTGCCAGACAATTCCAAGAAAAATGTCAAGAAAAACGCCAGGATCTCTTCATTGCGTTCATCGATCTGACCAAAGCATGTGACTCAGTAAATTAGAAGGTATTGAGGATTGAACATCAAGGACTTGGACGTCCAAGAAACTTCATCACAAACCTGTAATTGCTTCATGATGAGATTACTGCAACTGTCGAGTTATTCCTTCAAAATCCAGACCGGAATCATGCAATGTGAGGGAGATGTGGCATAGCGGTAATGTCATTGGACTAGTAAACCAAAGGCCCAGGCAGCTGCTGCAATTTAATTTCAATTAATAAATCTAGAATGTAAAGCTAGTCTCCGTAATGGTGACCATGCCAACTATCACTGATTGTTGTAAAAACCCATCTGGTTCACTTGTGTCCTTTAGGGAAGGAAATCGTGTCGTTTCCCACTCTGCACCAGATTTTCAAGCCACTCTCAATCTGCGTTGGAAGCAGTTCAGAGAAGGTTTATTAAACTAATACCAGGAATGGGTGGGTTGTCTTATGAGGAAAGGTTGGACAGGTTAGGCTTGTATCTGCTGGGGTTTAGAAGAGTAAGAGGCAACTTGATTGAAACATACAAGATCCTGAGAGGTCTTGACAGGGTGGATATGGAAAGGATGTTTCCTCTTGTGGGAGAATCTAGAACTAAGGGTCACTGTTTAAAAATAAGGGGTCGCCCATTTCAGGCAGAGATGAGAAGAACTTTTTTCTCTCAGAGGGTAATGCGTCTTTGGAACTCTTCCTCAAAAGGCAGTGGAAGGAGAGTTTTTGAACATTTTTAAAACTGAGCTAGATAGATTCTTGATTAAGAGGGTGAAAGGTTATCGGGGGGCATGCAGGAGATTACAATCAGGTCAGCCATGATCTTATTGAATGGTGGAGCAGGCACGAAGGACTGAGTGGCCTACTCTTGCTCCTACTTCGTATGTTCGTCAATTCCACATAAAAGAAACTCAGCCTCGCCTTGAATGTTGCCAAAATGAAACTCGTACCAAAGCACATCTGGTCAGTCAAATACTCCACCTCCCATTTATACTGTGAAGGACAGACTCTGGGATATGCTGAGCACTTCCCAAACCTTGGCAGCCACCTCTCTCAAAAAGCCACTATTAATGAGGAGATCCAACACCAGATCAGCTGTGCCAGCTCAACCATCTACAAACTAATGCAGTGACTGTTTGACAACAAAGACCTCTGCAAGTCAACACATGTCCCAATGTACAGAGCAGTTGCCATCACCACACTCCTGTACAGTAGTGAGACCCAGATCATGCATCAGCGACACGAGAAGTTCCATCAGCAATGCACATCCTCCAGGTTCAATGGGAGGACCTCAGACAAACACTAGTGTCCTTCTTGAAGCCAGCTCCACAAGCATTCAGGCAAAACTCCTGCAAAATGAACTCGATGGTCTGGACACTGTGTCCAGATATCCAATAAGTATCTCCCTGCCAGTTCCTGTTTTCTTAACTCCCAAACGGCCAACGTTCTGGGAAGGACAAAAATAAACACTTCAAAGACACTCTGAAGCTCACCTTGAAGCGCAGTAGCATTGACATCAATGACTGGGATGAGCTTGCTACCAGTTGTTTGGAATGGCAACATACTGTCTGAGCTGCATCACGGTTTGAGTCACAACGTCCTAATGATGAGGCAGAGCGGCAGCAGAGAAAGAAACAAGAGGAAACAAATCCTGTACTCCGGATCCAACTACCTTGTGGAACCCCTTGTGCCCAAAGGTATGTGGGTTGAAAATTGGTCTGTTCAATCACGTGAAGGTCCATGGCTGAAACTCAAGACCCTGATGTAGACTTTGTCCTCAAATTGAGGGATAGCCAGCAATGATTTTAAAATGCCCTGTTTATCCCCATTCTCCACTTCCTGTCTATTAGCCAATCCTCCATCTATGCTAATATATTACCTGAACTCCATGACCCTTTATCTTGGGTGTTAACTTTTTGTGGTACCTTATTAAATCATTTTTAGAAATCCAAAAATACTATATCCACTGGCTCCCCTTCATCTACCCTTCTAGTTAAATCCTCAAAAACTCTAATAAATTGATCAAACGTGATTTCCCTTTTGTAAAACCATCTTGATTCTGTCTAATCATACTATGATTTTCTACGTACATTGTTAAGACTTGCTTAAAAGTAGATTCCAGCGCTTTTCCAATGACTGATAACAGGCCAACTGGCCAGTAGTTCCCCGTTTTCTCTCTTCCTTCCTTTCTTGAATTGCTGTATTACACTTGCTAACTTCTAATCCATTGCGACTGTGCTAGAATCTCTATTGTGAAGACAGAAATAAAATATTTATTCAACTTCTCTGCTATTTCCTCTTTCCCCACAATGATTTCTCCTGTCTCTAAGAGACTACCGTCTATTTTAGCTACTCTCCTCCATTTTACATATGTGTCAAAGCTTTTACAATCTGTTTTTATTGTCCTGGCTACTTAGCGCTCTTATTCTGTTTTTTCCCTTTTTAATCAACTTTTTGGTTGCCCTTTGCTGGTTTCGAAAACTTTCTGAAGCTTCAGGTTTACTACTATTCTTGAGATTATAAGCCTCTTCTGTTAATCTAATACTATCCATAACATCCTTAAGTAAGCCATGTTTGGATTTTTCTCATTGGCCAGGATTTTACAGCCCCGCCACCGCATGTCTCTCCCCCCCGTAGATATGGCAAGCCATTTAAATCTCCATTCAATTCGGTGGTGCCATAATATCCCGCCAGGCGGGAGGGGCTGTAAAATCCTGGCCACTGAATTTTTGTTTTTCAATGGAATGTATTTTTGTTGAACATTTTGACTTGTTTCTTTAAATGCTTCCCACTATTTATTTACCACCATATCTTTTAGTCTATTTACCCAATCAACCTTAGCCAGCTCTCTCTTGCTTTTTTAAAGTTTAAGATTCTTGTTTGGTACTGGGGTATGTCGCTCTGAAACTTAATACGGAATTCAATATTATGATCTCATTTCCCACAGAGGAGCTTTTCCTTTGAGTTTACTAATTAACCCTGTCCCATTATACAATAGTAGATCTAAAACACCTTTGCCCCTAGTTGATTCCACGTTGTATTGCTCTAGAAAGCAGTCATGTAGAAGCATTCTACTAACTCATCGTTTGAACTACCTTTGTCAATTTGGTTTGCCCAGTCTATGTGATTCCATGGTTACTGCATTGCCTTTCTTACAAGCTCCAACTACTTCTTGCTTCATGCTCTGTCCAACAGTATAACAACTAATAGGGAGCCTGTAAACCACCCCCACCAGCGTTTTTCTGACCGTTTTGCTTTTTAATCCTCACCCGTACTGATTCTACTTCTCGATCTTCTGAGGCAAGATCCTCTCACTACTGTCCTTAAGTCATCCTTTACTATCAGAGTTATTCAGTCTCCTTTTCTATTCTCCCTGCCTTTTTAAAACGTTAAGTACCCTGGAATATTTATTTACCAACCTTGGTCGCCTTGCAACAATGTCTCTGTAATGGTGATTATATCAAACACTTTTATCTTTATTTATACCACTAGTTCATTTATTTTCTTGCATTCAGATAAAGAGACTGATTTTTCTACCACTATTCTTTGTATGGACCTTATTCATTGATGCACTACCATTAAACTCACTATCCCTTCTTGTCACACTCTACTTGTCCTTACCCAAATGCCTACACTGTTCTGCGATCTTGACTTTTCTCTATTAATTTCTAAATCTCCCATCACCTGACTCCTCCCTCCCCTTTTAATTTGAAGTCCTAACCACAGCCCTAATTATACAATTCACCAGGACACTGATCCCAGCCCAGTTTAAACAGAGCCCATCCCAACAGAACAGCTCCCTCTTTTCCCAGTACTGATACCTGTGCCCCATGAATTAAAAACCCCTTCTTCTCACACCACTCTTTGAGCCGCCTGTTTAATTATCGAATCTGCTTGAATCATAAGCATATGCTCAGGTAACAACCCAGAGATTACCACCTTTTAATTTGGGCCCCAACTCCTCAAACTCTCTTAGCAGAACATCATTCCTAGTTCTACCTATGCCACCGTTTCTACATGGACCATGACAACTGGATCATCCCAAGTTCGTCTCCAGCTGCGAAGTGACGTCTTTAGCCCTGGCAGCTGACAGGCAACACAACCTTCGGAGGCCTCAGTTGCGCCTGGAGAGAACAATGGGTGGAATTTTCTGCTCTGGAGACTAAGAGCAGTGGCAAGTGGGAAAATCGGCGCAGTTCCCGCTAGCTGGCGGGGCAGGTTGCCGTGCCAGATCATCCGCTTTTCACCTCATTATGCATGCGTAAACAAGCAGCACCTCATATCTCATGGTGGGGCAGGTTGGGATTCATCAGCCCCACCATTACCTCATCGGCTCATATTTCCGGGCGCCATATTTAAACAGCACCCGGACACACATTCAATCTGTGCAGTCCAGAACTTGTCGTGGGAAGCACCAGAATGGCCCCCAGAAAAGAAAAGCCGTTTGCGCCTACACTCCTCCAGACAGTCAAAGAGCAGCGGGAGATCCTTTACCCCCGTGATGGGCGTCAGAGGTCCACCAACCTTATCACCCAGGCTTGGGAGGAGGCCGCCAGAGCGGTCAGCAGCCGCAATCTCCAATAGTGGATCACCATCCAGTGCCAAAAAAATATGAATGATCTCATTTGCTCTGCCAGGGTAAGTCACCCTTCTCGCTCTCAACTCTCACTCTCACAAGGCCATCAGGCATTCGCAGGGTTAAAGTCAACAGGGATCTCACACACTGCCAGCCCAAGGAACATTATCACTGATTCCCTCTCACATACTTTAACATCTTCATCTCTTGTCAGAACCTGCACAAGTCGTGTCTTCAGCCCTTACATAGCTCCACTCAGCACACACAGAAGGCAGGCATGCTAATCATCTGCTTTGGCATCCATCCTGCTCACACTCTGTCCATCTGTGATCGCCCACAACGACAGGGAGAGATCGCAGACAGGAGAGAGGATGCTGAAGCTCAGGCCGCTCCCCCTTTGAAGAGCAGGCAGCAGAGCTGGCTGGCGACGACTGAGACCATTCCTGCACCTAAGGCGAGATTGGTGTCTCCCAACACACAGTGAGGGTCTATCCAGTAGTCTTTGCCCACCCTCCCAGATGCTTAAGTGCTCTTTAATGTAAGTGACTATCCAGCCAATCACTAATTATCGCTTTCCTCCATTACAGCCACCAACAAGAACAGGAGACACAACGCCAGCCAGCGCATCAGACCCAGCCTCCAGACCACCTTGGATGCAGATCCTGAGGACTCACAATGTAGAGCCATCACTGATGGAGGTGAATGCAGCAAAGAGATGCACACCTCAATGGGACTTAGTTTTAGAGCAGGGGTCGCCATCTGATGAGCACAGCACAGATTCAGGTCACAGCAGGCGGAAGCAGTGACAGCCAAGATCACTGACACTCGGGAGGACTGCTGGAGGCCAGGCTCCTGCTGAGTCTAAGTCGAGTGACAAGCCTCTGAAATTGGCCCTCAGGGAAATGTAGGAGCTCAGAGCTGTCAGAGGCCATCAGCAGATTAGAATGGAAGATGGAGGAGTCCATCCACATTCTGTCTGATGTAGTGGCACCAATATGCCAGCGCAACAAGGTCACCACTGGAAGGGTGGCACCTGCCGTTGAGACCTTGGTCCAACAGTTTGTACCGGATATGCCCTTGGACCTGCACACCATCACCAGAGCCATGAGTGAAATCCATCAGTGGCTAGGGGAGAGGGGCATGGGGCACCTCGATCTCCCTCCAGGAGACCCTTCTCCTCAAGGAGTCAGGGAGGGACCCTCGGGCACGCACAGGGAGGAGAGGAACATCAGCAGGATCCCCAGGGCCAACCCACCCAGGACTCTCCTGGGCTGTCCAGCTACTCCGAGTCCCCTCCGCCTGCGACCCCAGCAATTCCAGCTGCTGAGGCCAAGGAGGGTGCACCTGCCCCACAGCAGGAGAACCAAAGCAGGCCAGGGCCCTCCGGAGGACGCTCGCCAAGGGCATAGCCTCCGCCTTTGCTGCGATGTCCGGGATGCACCTAGACGTAGTGCTAGGTTAAGAAACATTGAGAGCACAAATACCAAGGCACGGCCGAGGTACAGAGAGCATCTAGTTTAGGGGCTTGCCACATCTGACTGAGATCTCTAGCGCACACTCGAACATTTCGCTGCCGAGCGTGATGCAGCTGGGATGCGGATCAGCACCTCCAAATCTGAAGTCATGGCTCTCTTCCGGAAAAGAGTGGGTTGCTCTCTCCAGGTGAAGGGGGGGGGAGGAACAGCTTCCCTTAGTGGAGGAGTTCAAGTATCTCGGGATCTTGTTCGCGAGTGATGGCAGGGGGCAGTGTGAGATTGGCCAGCGGATCAGTGTGGTGGCTGCAGCTCTGCGGGTGCTCTACCGGTATGTGGCGGTGAAGTGGGAGCTGAGTTTTAGGACGAAGCTCTCAGTTTACCGGTTAATCTACATCCTCATCTACGGTCAAGAACTGCGGGTAATGACTGAAAGGATAAGGTTGCGGGTATAAGTTTCTCTGCAGGGTTGCTGGGCATCCTCTCTGGGTCAGGGTGAGGAGTTCGGCAATCCGGGAGAGCCTTGGATTAGAGCTGCTGCTCCTCCAGATCGAGAGGGGTCAGTTGGGGTGGTTTGGGCATCTGATAAGGATGTCCCCTGGTAGGCTCCAGCCGGAGCTGTACCAGGCACGGCCAATTGGATGGAGAGCTCGAGGCCGACCTAGGTCACACTGAAGGGATTACATCTCTCAACCGGCCTGGGAACACCTGGGGATCCCCCAGGAGGAGCTCTGTGGCTGAGGAAAGGGAAGTCTGGTCGGTCCTGCTCAGCTTACTGCCACCACAGCCCTCACCAGAAGCGGTGTGAAAACAGATGGATGGAATGGATGAGGGCACAGTGGTGGCATGGGCGTTCACTCACTGTATATACTTTGCACATCTATACATATATTTTGCTTTTCTAAAAGTCTCATCTAGTGAATGACTTTTCTATCTGATGCAAAGCTTCGAGGTCATACAAGTGTAACACATGACCCCCTCCAACTTATCTCCTATCCTGTCCCTCAGGTCTATGGTGTGTCACATAATCTCAGTACAGTGAGTCTCCTTGTTGTCCACAGCAGTGACATGAGCAAAGCCTGTTGCTACCAACATGGTGGGTGGGCAATGCATATCTTGGACTTGTGTTGGAGGATCTTATCATGTAGCCTCATAAGTATAGATTTAGCAGCTTTGCTTATTCTTCTGATGCTGCTGCACTGAAGTCTGTTCTATGTGGATCTTATAGGCTTTAATGGCGACCAGCATTGGAGTAATTTCAGTGGCCTCCATGTAATGTCTGTCAGGCTTGAGTGTGGGATACATTTTCCTTTAGCTGCTCATGGCAACCTGTAGCGTGACATCATGATCGTGTGTGCAGCTAGACATCGCCCCTACAATGGTTCCCACTCTCCACCTGCATGATGCAGAACTATGGGCCGCGCCAGCACTTGGTGACTCCTGAAATGTGTTAGGCAGCCGTGACTATGTGAGGTTAGAAGTGTGTGCCTAACCTCATGGTGCCAGGCTATTAAAAGTGAGGATGCTGGTTTACACCTTAAGGTCTGGCTAATGTGGCTTGACAGAATCCCTGTGCTGCTCTCAGAAGGTCATCAACATGGTTATCTGATCGTGACAGTGCCAATGTCCTAGGCTTTCTCATGTATATCTAAATTTGCTAGAATGAAAATGTGGAGGCCTCAAATGGTATCAGAGAGAAGCTCCAGTATATCCGATGTTTGCGGAAATTTACTGGGTCACCTCACACCCAGATGCCAAGGCGATGCTGGATGTGAACTTGGGAAGCTCCAGACAAAGGCTGGGTCATGACTGTTTGTAAATGATCAGATGATGGTTGACCTGACTCGCAGGCTTGCATCCATGACTGACAGTGACAGATCACAGAGCCCTAAAGAATGATCTTATGCTGCGGACTCAGTATGAGGATAAGACCAGAACATTATTCTTGCATGAGGGATGGCCTGTGGAGAGATGCCGCAGTCCGGATTCAGATCAGTCCTCAGACAGTCACGTAAGAACCAGTGATTGATGATTGCCCTCCTTGAAGCACCTTGCAACACTCCAGGCATACTGCCATGAGTGCACTGAGGTTTGCAGTGCTGCTCCTGCCTCCTGAAGGTTGCCATAGGCACTGAAATGTTGGTGTGATGATTGAAAAGACTGCACCATGTCTAATTGCTTCACAGCGAGCACTGGTGGGGTCCTTATCCCATAACAGAAAAGCCACATGATCCAGAGGCTGCCTAGCCTTCCAAGGATGAGGTCATCGTCACGCAAGATCATGACTTCTCATTCTGAGATTGCTATCTTCAGCATCTCGATGAAGAACATCAAACAAGGTTGAGCCTACATGGAGGGCACAGACGAAAGAGGCTTACATGAGCTAGTCGGCTTCATCATCCTAGAATCCTATGGCTATAAGGATCTCACAGGCACGTCTGCAGTGTCTGGCGTCAACATCCTGGCCCTCTTCATTTCAGCATCCTTCTCATCGGAGGAGATGTGCAACTCCTCCATCTGGAAACTCATCCCCCTTTGGAGCACCAGGCTGTGTAGAGTGCAGCAAGCCATGCTAATGCGGCTCACCCTCTGGAGAGTACTGGAGTGCACCACCAGATCGGTCCAGACATCTGAAACGCATCTTCAACACACCAATGGTCTGCTCAATCATGGAGTGTGTCGTGGAATGAGCCGCACTGTACCTCTCCTCTGAAGCACTCTGTGGCCGCCAAACGGGCGTCATTAGCCATGTCTTTTTGGGTAGCCTATCACCGATGAGCCAACCCTGAATGCATTGAAGGCCCTCGAGGATCTGTGGCACCTGCAAGTGACTCAAGATGTAAGAGTCATGTGAGCTCCCAGGGTACCTCACACAGACCTGTATAATCTGCTTTTGGTGATCACAGATCAGCTGGATGTTGAGAGAATGGAAGCTTTTTCTATTGTTGAATCTTTATGGCTGCTGCTAGTTAGCTCTTAATGCCACAGGCGTGCAGTCAATGGCACCCTGCACCTGTGGGAAGCCAGAGATCGCAATAAATCCCACTGCTCTGGCAGTCTGGCTGGCTTCACCTAGGGGGAACTAGACATAACTGTGTGCCTTACTGAATAGGGCATCGTTAACCTCTCAGTTGCATTTATGAGCAGAGGATTGTGATATTCTGCAGAGGTCTCCAGTGGGAGCCCTGGAGCAAGCCACTCACGAAAATGTTGAGTACGGTGGTCACTGTTAGAGGCACTGGCAATGCATAGCCTTCCAGGCCATGTGGCATCAGACCCTCCCAAAGAATTTGGCAGATGTGAGCCATCACATCCCTTGACAAGCGAAGGGGTCTTCAGCACTGTCTCTCACTCATCTGCAAGTATGAGAGGTGTCTTCGGTACACCCTGGGTCACGCCAAACACCTCTGTGGAATTGGTATGTCTGCCTCAGCTTCTGGGTCTTTATGGGGCCCCGCTGGTCCATATGGGGCCCCGCTGGTCCATGTTCCTCAGGGCCAGGCTCTTCCCTTTGCGCTGCCTGATGGTGACAGGCCCTTCTCCTCCTCAGTTGCATTAGCACCATGAAAAAGGCAGCATTGCCTGCTGCCTCCATTCAGAACTCCTCCTCTCTCTGTGGAAAAATTGATCAAGAGACAATGATTGAACATAACCCTACAACAATCACCTTCCATTGCCAAGCTAGGGAGTCATTGTGAAGCCCTTGGGCTTGCCCTCATTCCAGGCATTCCATCCTCAAGCCCTATCTTGCAGCTGTCGTGCAGCCTTAAGGAGCACTGGAAGCTGAGTTCCACCCCCACCTCCCCTCCACCACCCCAGGCATGACAGCGCTTTCACAAAGGGGATTAAATCTGGATCAGTGCAGCCAGGCACGATGAGCTTCAGGCAGGGCACTGTCGGGCTGCCATCTTCAGAGTAGACTAGAGCCCAGCTTTGCATAATAATGACTGTAATCGTTGAGCCATGTAAAGCCTGAACCTCTCAAGCTACATTGGGTAGAGGTCTTTGGAGCTTTTTGCATATGTACTTTAGCTGTGGCCGCTTTACAGTTGGATCCTTCTGACCTTTGTACATTCCTATGAGAGGGACAAATGGTCATTCATACCCAATCAACATTTATCTCCAAGCCCGAATGGATTCTCGCAAGAATGCACACCATGACTTAAATTGCCCAAATCCTTCAATTGGCATTTGAGTTTTCGTAACATATCTCAGCTGAGCCTTGCTCTCCATGTCCTGAAGCAGAAATTATTAGGGTGCCCCCATCAATTGGTTGAACAAGACCTGAGGCCCCTCCCCTTTATTTTCCCAAGGTTATTTTCAACTGCGTCATTACACCAACTGTAAGTGGTGCTGCTCTGCTTCTATGATGAGACCAGCTTCCAACACCCCATGTCACCGTTTAAGTCCCTATAGTCCTGGAAGAGCACCATGTGCAAGTTTCCCTCCCTCCGATCAGTCCCCTGCCTCCCCCTTCTAATCCTGGAGCTCATTGTTATTCTTGCAAATATCCCTGTCCTCCCTCCAACCATTTTCTGTGAATGTCGCAATGCCCCATGTCAACCTGACCCCTCCCCATCTTGAGGCCCTAGGTACAGTAATCTATTGGGCCCCCCCAGGAGACCGAGTCCACTCCTCTTACTTACAGTTCCCCCTTTACAGGCGCCTCCCCTGACTGTGGCTGTGCCATCTGCTGACCAGTACCAAGCCACCAACCCACAGGACCCAAATGTGAGGGACTGACCATGCCCAGCACACCATGCTGTGCTTGACTGACATGGCACAGGCAGGCTCTCCCCCTCCCTGGACTGGGACCAGGACATGTGTGCCAGGCATAGCCTTGTAGCATGCTGCGCACTGCCCCAGGACTGCCTTTGCTTTCTGGACCTGACTACATAGTGCACACTATCCCAGGACTGCTTCATACCTATCCCCTCTCTTCCTTTACATCCCCTCCTCAGTCATGTGTGCCTATCCACCTCTTCTATCCCGGGCTCCAACCCCCACCCGACAAGTCAAGCATGTACCTTCCAGCCCTTCCCTTGCTCGTCTAGTCTCATCTCCATCCCCACCTCAGTCAAGCGTGCACCTTCCAGCCCCTTCCCTTCCCAATGGTCTTGCCTGAGCAGCCTTGGCACGGAGTCGGAGCAGGCGTGAACGTAGTGCAGTGAAACGTAGATGAACACTGCGCGTACAAAGCTCAAAGTCGCAAGGGAAGTGCCATTCACCAGGTGCACGTCAGTTATATCCAGTCAGAATTCACACCAGTCTAATCAGCTGCCAGTGTGGCCATTCGATTTGGAGTGGGGGTCTGATTCTGGGAGCTGGGTTTTTAATGAGCATTCATGAGAAGCCAGGCACGCAGATGTGGTTCCTGACATGGCGTGGCAGGCAGCCTGACCTGCTATGACAGTCAGGAGCGGAAAATTGCAATCCATTTTTACGCTGGCGAAAAACTGACTTTTGGCTGCATTCCGAATATTCTAGTCCCACCTGCCATGAAGCCCACCATTGGCAGGAATGGAAAATCCTGCCCAGTATCTATTCCTCTGACTATAGTGTCTCCTATCATTACCACATTACTTTTTATTCCCTTCACTTAACTGGCCTCCTGCATTCTGGTGCCATGGCCAGTCTGCTCATCGTTGTTGCTGTCCTTGCTCTCATCCACACATCTCTGCTGGTCAAAGTCTAGGGCCGAGGTTCCTCCATCACTACATTGTGGAGAACCATATCTGTCTGACTCATAGTCACACCTTCCTGTCCCTGATCACTGCCCAGCTGTAAAGTTTTACATAACGTAATGGATGTAACTTCCTCCTGGAACAGTGTCCAGTTAACTCCCTCTGTCCCTAAGGCCCTGCAACATCAGTAGCTTGACTTCAGTACAAAAATTCTGAGCTGAAATCCCTGAAGCTACAGATACTTACTGTAGATAGGGCTGTTGGTATTGCATCCACATGTTTCAGCTACAGCACACCATCTGTCCTGCCATGTCTATCCAACATTATTTACTTATTTCATTAATCTGTTACTCATTTAATAAAGGAAAGTAATAACACGGGACAGTTTCCAAGCTTAAAGGCAAAAGAACGCTCACCAGCTACTGCTGGGAAATAAAAAAAAAGCACTCCCTTCCCCCTCCGCACTGAATTCCTACTTGCATCAAATTCCTGACTGACACTATTTACCAAGCACTCAGCTCTGCAATAATACGTGGCTGACTCTTGATGCCCTCAGGGTAAAGAAGAATGTATAGTGAATGTGGTGTTGCTCACGTGAACAAAAAAAAAATAATTAACACCATTTAAATTGGTGTTATAACTATGGTTTGGTGAATATTGTGTGTTATGTTCAATATTTCAGAGAGGAACAAATGAATTAGTGTTTTACAAAACTATAATGACAAAAGGTTTGTGGATGTAGCACCCCAAGACGAGCATTTTTTATCTCTTGTAACGCTGCTGGCAAGTTTCACTGTTAACTCTTCAGCATAACTAACACCTGTTTTTCCATTTCTGCCCAAGGCTCTATTGGCTTCTATTCTTTTCTTTGTTAATTCGCATATACTGTATTATGTTTGATAGGAATGTAAATGATGTGTTCTTATCTTAGATAGGTCAGTGTTACTGAAAGATTACAATATTTTATGACAAAACTCAAGTTGCTGTATGCGCATCAGAACTAAGTGTATGTTGGCCCTTCTTGGTTTACTATCCTGCATATACCTAGTACTTCCATCCTTATTTTTTCAAAACTAATTGGCACATTTAAAAATCAAGCAGAACACACATCAGTGCAAGGAAGTAGTTGCAGGTTACTTCACTTCTACGAAGTGTTCAGGTTGGTGCGAAGTTACTGAAAAGAAACAAAGGCCCAAAGTGAATCCAACTTACAGTCAAATCTTGTTACAACAGAACCAGCGTACAAACCACTCGGTACACTGAACTTTGCCTGTTCACAACTGCATTTAGTTTGGGGCTTATTTTTGATAGGTTGTAGGGTGAGAAAAATTCTTAGCTCCAATTTATTATATGCTGCTTGGGTGCATAGTAAGGAATGAATCTGATGCCAGAAGGTTGAAGGCATGAAATCATGTGATGGCAAAAGCTGTTGCTGAAAACCTTACACTCTAAGCTTGAAGCAAGAGGCAGGCTACACAATGCATCACTGTGTTCAGCATTAGGCTTTTTGAAGTCACACATGAATATCACTCAAAAGAACTTACTGATTCAGAGTTTTGTTGAAAAAGTAGGAACCGTTCCACCCATGGATCAAAGAAACAGAAATGGGAAGAGGCCATTCAGCCCTTTGTGCCTGACCAATCAGCAACTTCACTGTTTAATGCATCACTGAGCCAAGCAGAGCTGCCAAGTCCCAGGTTCAAATCCTCTTGTCTGTGCTAAGTTAGCTGATCTTAGCTGGGGTGAGTGTAGGAGCTGTAGCATTCCTGAGCTCGGGATGGGGGAGGGAAGAGCGGAACTGCCAGGTTCCCTCTCCTGATCACAGCCCATAACACATACTGAAAAGTGCAGGCTTCAAATGAGGGCAACATCAGGCTCAGCTGTGATATCCCCACCTCCCCCCACAAGCTCCCCCCTCCCCCCCGCCCCCGGAAACAAACAGTCCACTGACACAGACTGTCTACACTTACACCAGAGGACTGAAGGGCGGCTGACATCTGCGGAACCGAACTTCCAACAAGAGGCAGCATGTTCAGAAGAGGGGAGAAAAAAAAGGCATTGTCATCTGTTTATTTTCTGTTTTTGAAAATGCATTTGAAATTTGAATTTAGAACAGCTACACCTACAAATCAGAGCGTAAAAGCCAATGTACTGGTTACAGCAGTGTAAAGGTCACAAACAATTTTAATGCTAGCTGGCTATATATATCCATCACACCTGTGTATAGGTGAGAGCCCAGGTCACAGAAACCTGTATCGAGGCACGACTTAAGCAAGGAGATTTGTGATACGTAGCCACTTGCAAAAATTTCAGTTCAAATATGTCATAATATTTATGACACTAGAGAATGCTCACTGGCACTTTCTAAAGAATGCAATAAAAAAGCTCCATTGATGGTTCAGCTGGTAAGGACACCATGTAGATTTGGTTCCCAGTCTGTGTTTTGTTAGCTGATCTCAGCTAGGGTGGCAGTTGGAGCACTACGACTCCTTCCAGTGTCCCTGGGTAAAAGAATCATTAGCCAGGTTTCCTGATTCCAATCACAACCAAAGGACCCCTGCTGGAAAGTGTGTATGCCTTGATGTCCAGTAAAAACCACATCGGGGTCTGCCATGCTAAAATAATCCGGTGATATTCACTGGTTCACACAAGAAAGATGGCTACTTGGATGAGGTACCTGTGGAACTACAACCCAAGTGACTTTATTGGGAGGAAGAGAGCAGAAAATAGGGGAGAGAATTTAAACATGTGCTCATTTCATGATCAAAAGAAAAACATTTTATGATTCTTCAAATCTTAAAGAAAAAGAGCTCTTATTAAATAGGATAAGGGCCTGATAGTCTTCTGGCGTCTGTAACAAGAGTTTGGCTGCAGTGGTATTTTCTTCTGAAAGTGTACACATTCTTTATCTTACTATCAGCTCTGTACACACCATGGTCCTTGCGTTCTACCTGTGTGGATGAGGATGTGCCTCTGCAGGTGGTAGTTAGTCCGGAAGGCTGCGCTGCATTGCTCGCAGATGTGAGTCTTGGGAGATTTAACCAGGAAGGACCCATCTTCACCGACTACCAGAATCTGAAAGGCAGAATATTCACACACAATGCTCGATGTGCTTACTGCCAAGACACTGGACAAGCCCTCAGAAATCCTTGCTAGGAAAGACACAAAATGGAGGCACATGACCACTGGTACAGCATATATATTCCTATACGCACAGGCTATGGTACTTCCATCAAAAAAAGAGTTGCAGAACATACTGAGAATGGACAAACTTTCATTGAGTAAAGTACACATTTCAGGGCAAATGGCAGAATTAATAATCCATAATGTTACAACTATCTATTCCGATATATATTTTTCTCCAACTTTTTATCCCTTTTTACATCTTCTTCCCCTCAATCCCCCATTCTGGAGCTGTCCATGATTTTCTGATCAAAATGTGGACAAGAACAAGTTCTCTGATTGCTGCTTTTACTGCTGTTGATGCAGCACTCAGGAGTACAGGCTGATATTCTCTTTGGTCTTTATCCCCATGTGGCACCGAGCATTTTGTCAGTATGTCCTATGTGCTAGAGGCTGTGGACAATGGAGGAAACAGAGCTCACCCAGCTAGTGTATCAGGAGCAGGAGGGCTACAGAATCAGGCTGAGGAACAGGTCATTGCTAAGAAAATAACTAATTTACGCCAAACTAGAGGCAAGAAGCAAATCAGAGTGAGGAGGTGAGCACTCAGTATGGCAACAAGGTTTAGAAAAACCTCCAGCTAATTCAATGGCCCAAAAAAATGACTTGAACATGTGCCTTTTTTCCAATCAATTTTTAGATCAGGGGCATGAAACAGAATCAGAAACTGCACTTCATCAAGGAATTTGATGTAAAAACAGAAAATGCTGGAAATGATCAGTAGGTCTGGCAGCATCTGTGGAGAGAGAAACAAAGTTAATGGTTCAGGTCAATAAACTTTCATCAGAAGTTGGAAAAGCTAGAACTTTAATAGGTTTTGAGCAAGTTGTGACAGGCTCCAGAAGGAGAAAACTTACCTTCCAAGGTGGAGATCGGGCTTTGGAGGCTGAGTGCTACAGTTCCCAGCAGTCTCTGCGCATGCCCCAGCTCTGAAAGGGCCGCACACGCGCAGTTCATTCTTTCTTCCGATCTTCGGAGTTCTGCGCATGTGCTGGCCGGAGAATGGCCACACATGCGCAGTTGGTGCATTCTCTCCGTTATAGGCTGGTAAACGGCAGTTTCTCTTGTTCCTTCAGCTGGAAACTGTTCCTGCGCATCTGCGCGGAGGGGAAAACAAGGAAGAAAGTGAAACAGCGGGAAAAGAGGGTCAGGTGACCTAGAAGATCACACCATTCAGAAAAAAGCGTCAGAAGAAGTTAGACGCAGGAGAGGGACCGGGAACAGGTCCCAAAACAAAATTGTCCCAAACCAGGGAGCGGGACAGAAAGAGGTGCTAGGAAGACTGTCAAGTTAAGAGACAAGGGCAGGGATCTGAAACAAGTCCTCTTAAGTAAAGAGTGAGGAGAAGAGGAAAAAGCTCCGAATTAAAGAAACAGAGCTGTGGGGAGCAGACTTAGAAAGAGGTGGGCTTGTGAGAAGCCAGACAATCTGAGGAGACAGCCGAAGGTCGGTGACTCCTAACTACAGGCCTTTGGAGCAGTGGCGTTCTGCTTGGCACAGCCGAATATCTGAGTGTGTGCGTGGGAGCTGGATCCTTGTTGGAGATGTCCAAATGAAAGCGTTGTTTGGGAGAGAATTCCAAAGCAAGTTTTTCAAACCTAGAGATTAGAAGCCTTTGTGAGAGAGACAGCGTTTCAGTGAGACTGGTTGGCTCATGGTATGATGTGAGTTGGGGGAGGGAAGGTGGTTGATGAGAAATCCATAAATATTTAGTTTTGGAGTGTGGTGTTTCCAACCGCAGTTTGCCTGTTATTTTACATGGACTGTATACTCACTGTGAGCATTAGAGTATAAGATAGATTTTGTAACTTGTGTTATATGTATGTATAATTTGTATATACTAGGGTGGAGGAGTAGGGCGCTATAGTTCATCTTTGCTTGTTTAATAAATGTTTTACTCTATTTTTTAAAGTTCATCAGCAGATTCTTGTGACTCTATTCAGTAGCCACCCTCCACATTTCTAAACAAAAAATAAATGTTAGGATTGATCAAACCAGGTTCCACCCTGGGATCTGACTTATTCAGTAGTAACGTCAGCTGGGATCACTGGGGTGGGGTGGAGTGGAGTGGGGTGGGTGGTAAGATGGAAAGAAGAGCAAAAGGGAAGGTCGGTGGTAGGATGGAGGACAGGAGAGATTAAATGACAACTGGATTGGCGGTGCAAAGCCAAAGGGAGTGGTAATGGGACAAGTAAAGAAACAAAGATATGTCTAGAGGAGGTGCGAATGGCATAATCGTAAACAGCTACCGTCTAAAAGCAAAACGAGTAAAACCAAAACCTGCAAAGAGAAAGGAAACAGAATGAGGGCAGAGGTTACCATCTGAAGTTGTTGAACTCAAAGCTGAGTCCAGAAGGTTGCAAAGTGTCCAATTGGAAGATGAGGTGCTGTTTTTCAGGCTTACATTGAACTTCACTGGAACGCTAATGCAGGCCAAGGAGGAGAGGTCAGAATGGGAACAAGGTGGAAAACGAAAATGATAGGCAACTAGAAGCTCAGGGCCACACTTGCAAATTGAACAGATACGTTCCTCAAAGTAGTCGCCCTGCTTTTCATTCCGCAGTGCTGTGCAGAGTGCATTATGAGCAATGAGTACAGAATACTAAATGGAAAGAAGTACAGGTAAATCACTGTTTCACCTGGAAGGAGTGTTTGGGGCCTTGGATAGTGAGGAGGGAGTAGGGAGGAGGTAAAGGGCAAGTGTTGCATCTCCTGCATTTGCATGGAAAAGTGCCATGGGAAGCACAGGGGATGTTGGAGATAATTGAGGAGTGAACCAGGGCGTCATGGAGGGAGCAGTCCTTTTGGAATGCTGACAGGGGACGAGAGGGGAAGATATGTTTGGTGGTGGCATCATACTGGAGTTGCTGGAAATGGCGGAGGCCAATCCGTGGAATACGGAGGCTGGTGAAGTAGAAGGTGGGGACAAGAGGAGCCTTTCATGGTTCTGGGAGGGAGGGGAAGGGGTGAGAGCAGAAGGGCATGAAACAAGAAGGATACAGTCAAGGGCCCCTACGGGGGGAAAATCCTCAGTTGATGAAAAGGAAAGACATATCCAAAGCACTGGTATGGAAGATTGCATCATCAGAACAGATGTGACAAACAGAGAAACTGGAAGATGGAATAGAGTTGTTACAGGAAGCAGGGTGTGAGGAAGTGTACTCAAGGTGGCTATGGGAATCAGGGGGTCTATAGTGAATATTCATTGATTGTCTCCATTTTTGGGGAAAGGCCGGGAAGTTGAGGAAGGGAAGGGAAGAATCAGAGTTGGACCATCTAAAGATGAGAGAAGGGTGGAAATTGGAAGAAAATTTGATGAAATTTTCCAGTTCAGGGCAAGAACAGGAAACAGCTCCGATACAGTCATCAATATTAAAAAAGGTGAGGGAGGGGACCCGAGAAGGACTGTACAAGGAATGTTCCACATGTCCCACAAAAAGGCAGGCTTAGAGCAACACCTTTTATTTGGAGGAAGTGAGTGGGGTTCAAGGAGAAATAGTTCAATGAGAGAAGTTCAGTCAGGCGGAAGTGGGTGGGGGACAGGATGAACAAGAAAACCGTCCTGGTGGGGAATGGAGGAAAAGGGAGATTGGAAATCCATGGTTAGGCCAGGGAACTGGAAACAAAGTGATGGAGGGCATCAGAAGAGTCACGGATGTAGATGGCAACTTGTTGTGGCTCACTCCCACAGTACAGAATTTCAACTGACCCAACCATTCTCATTTCAGTCCCATGCACAGAATTCCATTAGACAAAGCCATTCATTCCCACTATACAAAATTCCAGTGAACCAACTACTTCTCATTAACTTTCAATATATAAAACCAACAATCATCTCATACTGACTCCCACCATCAAGAATTCGAAAAGACCAAACTGGTCTCCCATTCACTCAACATTTATACGGTGCCTTCAACAAGCAAATTGCCTACAGATGTTTCACAAATATATGCAAAATGATACAGATGTTGAGCCGAGAAAGAGGGGTGCGGAGACGAGACTAAGGCTTTGTTTGAAAGGGTGAGTTTCAATAAGTTTTTTTTAAATGGAAGGCGTAGAGGGGGATAGGCAGAAGGGTTTAAGACAGGAGTGGAGGATGTAGAGCCAGAGGACAGAGGCTTGCTGAAGAGGAACGAAACCTACTGAAAGGCTGCAAAGCTCAGAAGGGGCATCACGCGGAAGGGTTTCATAACAAGGGCAGGGATTTGAAAGTAGATACATGGGAGGCCAGCAGGGTTAGCAACTTAGGTTGTAGGTATGGCTGGAGCTCAATATCTATCAGGCAGTCCCTTGGGGTCGAGGATGATTTGCTTCCACCCTGGTTCGATGAGTTCTGAGGTGGTTGATAAATCCAATGTGCGATCTGCAGACTCCATCACATTTGAGGCAGGTGGTGCTTGGAGGATGGGGTAGATGAGTTGATGGGAGGTTTGTGTGCTCCCTCTGACACCTCTACTTCATCACATTCTGGATGAAGTCTCACAATGTCTTCAGTGCCTTCCCAAATAAACCTTCTCCATTTTGGTCGGTCACAAGACAGGGACTCCCATGGGTCAGTGGGGACGTTTGACCTCTTCAGAGATGCTTTGAGGACATCCAAAAGTGATTCCATTGTTCTCCTGGGAGTCTCCTGCTGCGGCCACATTCCGGATAAAGCGGTTGCTTCGGGAGTCAGTGTGTAAATTAATAATGTGATATCGTCTGGGTTCTTAGTTAAAGATTGACCCTTGAACAAGGCTGAAATAAAGAACAAAGAAAAGTACAGCACAGGAACAGGCCCTTTGGCCCTCCGAGCCTGTGCCGATCATATTGCCTGTCAACTAAAACATTTTGCACTTCTGGGGTCCGTATCCCTCTATTCCCATCCTATTCATGTATTTGTCAAGCTGCCTCTTAAACACCACTATCGTACCTGCTTCCACCACCTCCTCTGGCAGCGAATTCCAGACACTCACTACCCTCTGCATAAAAAACTTGCCCTGCACATCTCCTCTATAGTTTTCTCCTCTCACCTTAAATCTATGTCCCCTAGTAATTGACTCTTCCACCCTGGGAAAAAGCTTCTGACTATCTACTCTGTCCATGCCACTCATCATTTTGTAAACTTCTATCAAGTCGCCCCTCAATCTCCGTCTCTCTAGTGAGAACAATCCGAGTTTCTCCAACCTCTCCTCATAGCTAATAACCTCTAGACCAGGCAGCATCCTGGTAAACCTCCTCTGCACCCTCTCCAATGCCTCCATATCCTTCTGGTAATGTGGCAACCAGAATTGAATGCAATATTCCAAGTGTGGCCTAACCAAGGTTCTATACAGGTGCAGCATGACTTCCCAGCTTTTATACTCAATACCAATGCTGATGAAGGCAAGCATGCCATATATGCCTTCCTGACTACCTTATCCACCTGCGTTGCCACTTTGTGACCTGTGGACCTGTACACCCAGATCCCTCTGCCTGTTGATGCACTTAAGGGTTCTGCCATTTACTGTATAATTCCTGCCTGTATTAGACCTTCCGAAATGCATTACCTCGCATTTGTCCGGATTAAATTCCATCTGCCATTTCTCCACCCAAGTCTCCAACCAATCCATATGCCGTTGTATCCTTTGACAATCCTCTTCACTATCTGCAATTCCTCCAACCTTAGTGTCGTCTGCAAACTTACTAATTAGTCCGGTTACATTTTCCTCCAAATCATTTATGTATACCACAAACAGCAAAGGTCCCAACACTGATCTCTGTGGAACTCCACTAGTCACAGCTCTCCATTCAGAAAAGCACCCTTCCACTGCTACCCTCTGTCTTCTATGACCAAGCCAATTCTGTATCCATCTTGCCAGCTCACCTCTGATCCCGTGCGACTTTACCTTCTGTACCAGTCTACCATGAGGGACCTTGTCAAAGGCCTTATTGAAATCCATGTAGATAACATCCACTGCCCTTCCATCGTCGATCATCTTTGTCACTTCTTCGAAAAACTCGATCAAGTCAGTGAGACACGACCTCCCCTTCACAAAATCATGCTGCCTCTCACTAATACACCCATTTGCTTCCAAATGGTAGTAAATCCTGTCACGAAGAATCTTCTCCAATAATTTCCCTACCACTGACGTAAGGCTCACCGGCCTGTAATTTCCTGGATTATCCCTGCTACCCTTCTTAAACAATGGAACAACATTGGCCATTCTCCAGTCCTCTGGTGACCTGTACTTCAGTTTGAGTCAATGAGGCAGCAATGTAGCGATAATATCACTGGATTATTAATTAAGTGGTGAGCCAGTGCGGGGGAACCGCGCTCCAGGGCGAGCCAGTGCCGGGGGAACCGCGCTCCAGGGCGAGCCAGTGACGGGGGAACCGCGCTCCAGGGCGAGCCAGTGACGGGGGAACCGCGCTCCAGGGCGAGCCAGTGACGGGGGAACCGCGCTCCAGGGCGAGCCAGAGCCGGGGGAACCGCGCTCCAGGGCGAACCAGTGCCGGGGGAAGCGCGCTCCAGGGCGAGCCACTGCCGGGGGAAGCGCGCTCCAGGGCGAGCCAGTGCCGGGGGAACCGCGCTCCAGGGCGAGCCAGTGCCGGGGGAACCGCGCTCCAGGGAGAGCCAGTGCCGGGGGAAGCGCGCTCCAGGGCGAGCCAGTGCCGGGGGAACCGCGCTCCAGGGCGAGCCAGTGCAGGGGGAACCGCACTCCAGGGCGAGCCAGTGCCGGGGAACCAAGCTCTCCAGGGCGAGCCAGTGCGGATCCAGTGCAGGGGGAACCGCGCTCCAGGGCAGAGCCAGTGCCGGGGGAACCGCGCTAGGGCGCGAGTCAGTTCCCAGCATACTGCGCTCCAGTGTGAGTCAGTGCCAGGAGAAGCGTGCTCCAGCGTGAGTCAGTGCCAGGAGAAGCGTGCTCCAGCATCAGTCTGTGCCAGGAGAAGCGTGCTCCAGCTTGAGTCTGTGCCAGGAGAACTATGCTCCAGCGTGATTCAGTGCCAGGCGAAGCGTGCTCCAGCGTGATTCAGTGCCAGGAGAAGCGTGCTCCAGCGTGAGTCAGTGCAAGGAGAGGCGTGCTCCAGCGTGAGTCAGTGCGAGGAGAAGCATGCTCCAGGGTTAGTCAGTGCAAGGAGAGGCGTGCTCCAGCGTGAGTCAGTGCGAGGAGAAGCATGCTCCAGGGTTAGTCAGTGCCAGAAGAAGCGTGCTCCAGCGTCAGTCAGTGCCAGGATAAGCATTCTACAGCATGAGTCAGTGCCAGGAGAAGCATGATCCAGAGTGAGTCAGTGCCAGGATAAGCCTGCTCCAGCGTGAGTCAGTGCCAGGAGAAGCATGCTCCAGCATGAGTCAGTGCCAGGAGAAGTGTGCTACAGCGTGAGTCAGTGCCAGGAGAAACCTGCTCCAGCGTGAGTCAGTGCCAAGAGAAGCATGCTCCAATGTGAGTCAGTGCCAGGAGAAGCGTGCTCCAGGTTGAGTCAGTGCCAGGAGAAGCATGCTCCAGTTTGAGTCAGTACCAGGAGATGCATGCTCCAGCGTGAGTCAGTGCCTGGAGAAGCATGCTCCAGGGTCAGTCAGTGCCAGGAGAAGCGTGCTCCAGCGTCAGTCAGTGCCAGGAGAAGCGTGCTCCAGCGTGAGTGAGAGCCAGGAGAAGCGTGCTCCAGCGTGAGTGAGAGCCAGGAGAAGCGTGCTCCAGTGTGAGTCAGTGCCAGGAGAAGCGTGCTCCAGTTTGAGTCAGTGCCAGGAGAAGCGTACTACAGTGTGAGTCAGTGCCAGGAGACGCGTGCTCCAGTGTGAGCAGTGCCAGAAGAAGCAGGTTCCAGCATGAGTCAGTGCCAGGAGCAGCATGCTCCAGCATGAGTCAGTGCCAGGAGAAGCCTGCTCCAGCGTGAGTCAGTGCCAGGAGAAACCTGCTCCAGCGTGAGTCAGTGCCAAGAGAAGCATGCTCCAATGTGAGTCAGTGCCAGGAGACGCGTGCTCCAGTTTGAGTCAGTGCCAGGAGATGCATGCTCCAGCGTGAGTCAGTGCCAGGGGAAGCGTGCTCCAGCATGAGTCAGTGCCAAGGGAAGATTGATCCAGCGTGAATCAATGCCAGGAGAAGCGTGCTCCAGCATGAATCAGTTTCAGGAGTAGCATCCTCCAATGTGAGACAGTGCCAGGAGAGGCGTGCTCCAGCAAGAGTCAGTGCCAGGAGAAGCCTGCTCCAGTTTGAGTCAGTGCCAGGAGAAACCTGCTCCAGCGTGTGTCAGTGCCAAGAGAAGCATGCTCCAATGTGAGTCAGTGCCAGGAGAAGCATGCTCCAGGTTGAGTCAGTGCCAGGAGATGCATGCTCCAGCATGAGTCAGTGCCTGGAGAAGCATGCTCCAGGGTCAGTCAGTGCCAGGAGAAGCGTGCTCCAGCGTCAGTCAGCGCCAGGAGAAGCGTGCTCCAGCGTGAGTGAGAGCCAGGAGAAGCGTGCTCCAGTGTGAGTCAGTGCCAGGAGAAGCGTGATCCAGTTTGAGTCAGAGCCAGGAGAAGCGCGCTACAGTGTGAGTCAGTGCCAGGAGACGCATGCTCCAGTGTGAGGCAGTGCCAGAAGAAGCAGGTTCCAGCGTGAGTCAGTGCCAAGAAAAGCATGCTCCAAACTTGAGTCACTGCCAGGATAAGCATTCTACAGCGTGAGTCAGTGCCAGCAGAAGCATGCTCCAGTGTGAGTCAGTGCCAGGAGAAGCATGCTCCAGCCTGAGTCTGTGCCAGGATAAGCCTGCTCCAGCGTGTCAGTGCCAGGAGAAGCGTGCTCCAGCGTGTCAGTGCCAGAAGAAGCCTACTACAGTGTGAGTCAGTGCCAGGAGAAGCATGCTCCAAACTTAAGTCACTGCCAGGATAAGCATTCTACAGCGTGAGTCAGTGCCAAGAGGAGCGTGCTCCAACGTGAGTCAGTGCCAGGAGAAGCATGCTCCAGCGTGAGTCAGTGCCAGAAGAAGCGTGCTCCAGCGTCAGTCAGTGCCAGGATAAGCATTCTACAGCATGAGTCAGTGCCAGGAGAAGCATGATCCAGAGTGAGTCGTGCCAGGATAAGCCTGCTCCAGCGTGAGTCAGTGCCAGGGAAGCGTGCTCCAGCGTGAGTCAGTGCCAGGAGAAGCGTGCTCCATCGTCAGTCAGTGCCAGGAGAAGCATGAGTCAGTGCCAGGAGAAGCGTCAGTCAGTGCCAGGAGAAGCGTGAGTCAGTGCCAGGAGAAGCGTGAGTCAGTGCCAGGAGAGGGGTACTCCAGAGTGATTCAGCATGAGTCAGTGCCAGGAGAAGCCTGCTCTAGCATGAGTAAGTGCCAGGAGAAGCCAGCTCCAGCGTGAGTCAGTGCCAGGAGAAGCGTGATCCAGTGTGAGTCAGTGCCAGGAGAAGCAGGCTCCAGTGTGAGGCAGTGTCAGGAGAAGGAGGCTCCAGCTTGAGTCAGTGCCAGGAGCAGCATGCTCCAGCATGAGTCAGTGCCAGGAGAAGCCTGCTCCAGCGTGAGTCAGTGCCAGGAGAAGCCTGCTCCAGCATGAGTCAGTGCCAAGAGAAGCATGCTCCAATGTGAGTCAGTGCCAGGAGAAGCATGCTCCAGCGTGAGTCTGTGCCAGGAGAAGCCTGCTACAGCGTGAGTCAGTGCCAGGAGAAACCTGCTCCAGCGTGAGTCAGTGCCAAGAGAAGCATGCTCCAATGTGAGTCAGTGCCAGGAGAAGCGTGCTCCAGCGTGATTCAGTGCCAGGAGAAGCAGGCTCCAGTTTGAGTCAGTGCCAGGAGAAGCATGCTACTGCATGAGTCAGTGCCAGGAGAAGTGTTCTGCAGCGTAAGTCAGTGCCAGGAGAAGTCTGCTCCACTGTGAGTCAGTGACAGGAGAAGCGTGCTCCAGCATGAGTCAGTGCCAGAAGAAGCGTGCTCCAGCGTCAGTGCCACGATAAGCATTCTACAGCATGAGTCAGTGCCAGGAGAAGCATGATCCAGAGTGAGTCAGTGCCAGGACAAGCCTGCTCCAGCGTGAGTCAGTGCCAGGAGAAGCATGCTCCAGCATGAGTCAGTGCCAGGAGAAGTGTGCTACAGCGTGAGTCAGTGCTAGGAGAAACCTGCACCAGCGTGAGTCAGTGCCAAGAGAACCATGCTCCAATGTGAGTCAGTGCCAGGAGAAGTGTGCTCCAGGTTGAGTCAGTGCCAGGAGAAGCATGCTCCAGTTTGAGTCAGTACCAGGAGATGCATGCTCCAGCGTGAAACAGTGCCTGGTGAAGCATGCTCCAGGGTCAGTCAGTGCCAGGAGAAGCGTGCTCCAGCGTCAGTCAGTGCCAGGAGAAGCGTGCTCCAGCGTGAGTGAGAGCCAGGAGAAGCGTGCTCCAGTGAGAGTCAGTGCCAGGAGAAGCGTGATCCAGTTTGAGTCAGAGCCAGGAGAAGCGTGCTCCAGCGTGAGTGAAAGCCAGGAGAAGCGTGCTCCAGTGTGAGTCAGTGCCAGGAGAAGCGTGATCCAGTTTGAGTCAGAGCCAGGAGAAGCGTACTACAGTGTGAGTCAGTGCCAGGAGACGCGTGCTCCAGTGTGAGGCAGTGCCAGAAGAAGCAGGTTCCAGCATGAGTCAGTGCCAGGAGCAGCATGCTCCAGCATGAGTCAGTGCCAGGAGAAGCCTACTCCAGCGTGAGTCAGTGCCAGGAGAAACCTGCTCCAGCATGAGTCAGTGCCAGGAGAAGCGTGCTCCAGCGTGAGTCAGTGCCAGGAGAAACCTGCTCCAGCGTGAGTCAGTGCCAAGAGAAGCATGCTCCAATGTGAGTCAGTGCCAGGAGAAGCGTGCTCCAGGTTGAGTCAGTGCCAGGAGAAGCATGCTCCAGTTTGAGTCAGTGCCAGGAGATGCATGCTCCAGCGTGAGTCAGTGCCAGGGGAAGCGTGCTCCAGCGTGAGTCAGTGCAAAGGGAAGAGTGATCCAGCGTGAATCAGTGCCAGGAGAAGCGTGCTCCAGTGTCAGTCAGTGCCAGGAGAGGCGTGCTCCAGCGTGAGTCACTGCCAGGAGAGGCGTGCTGCAGTTTGAGTCAGTGCCAGGAGAAGCGTGCTCCATTTTGAGTCAGTGCCTGGAGAAGCGTGCTCCAGTGTGAGTCAGTGCCAGGAGAAGCATGCTCCAGTGTGAGGCAGTGCCAGGAGAAGCAGCCTCCAGATTGAGTCAGTGCCAGGAGAAGCATGCTCCAGTGTGAGTCAGTGCCAGGAGAAGCAGTCTCCAGCTTGAGTGAGCGCCAGGAGCAGCATGCTACAGCATAAGTCAGTGCCAGGAGAAGTATGCTCCAGCGTGAGTCAGTGCCAGGAGAAGCGTGCTCCAGTGTGAGTCAGTGCCAGGAGAAGCAGTCTCCAGCTTGAGTGAGTGCCAGAAGCAGCATGCTCCAGCATAAGTCAATGCCAGGAGGAGTATGCTCCAGCATAAGTCAGTGCCAGGAGAAGCATGCTCCAGCAAGAGTCAGTGCCAGGAGAAGCGTGCTACAGCGTGAGTCAGTGCCAGGAGAAACCTACTCCAGCGTGAGTCAGTGCCAAGAGAAGCATGCTCCAATGTGAGTCAGTGCCAGAAGAAGCAGGTTCCAGCATGAGTCAGTGCCAGGAGCAGCATGCTCCAGCATGAGTCAGTGCCAGGAGGAGTATGCTCCAGCATAAGTCAGTGCCAGGAGAAGCATGCTCCAGCAAGAGTCAGTGCCAGGAGAAGCGTGCTACAGCGTGAGTCAGTGCCAGGAGAAACCTACTCCAGCGTGAGTCAGTGCCAAGAGAAGCATGCTCCAATGTGAGTCAGTGCCAGAAGAAGCAGGTTCCAGCATGAGTCAGTGCCAGGAGCAGCATGCTCCAGCATGAGTCAGTGCCAGGAGAAGCGTGCTCCAGCGTGAGTCAGTGCCAGGAGAAACCTGCTCCAATGTGAGTCAGTGCCAGAAGAAGCATGCTCCAGGTTGAGTCAGTGCCAGGAGAAGCGTGCTCCAGTTTGAGTCAGTACCAGGAGATGCATGCTCCAGCGTGAATCAGTGCCAGGAGAAGCGTGCTCCAGCGTCAGTCAGTGCCAGGAGAAGCGAGCTCCAGCGTGAGTGAGAGCCAGGAGAAGCGTGCTCCAGTGTGAGTCAGTGCCAAGAGAAGCGTGATCCAGTTTGAGTCAGAGCCAGGGGAAGCGTGCTCCAGCGTGAGTCAGTGCCAAGGGAAGAGAGATCCAGCGTGAATCAGTGCCAGGAGCAGCATGCTCCAGTGTGAGTCAGTGCCAGGAGAAGAGGGCTCCAACGTGAGTCACTACAAGGAGAAGCGTGAGTCAGTGCCAGGAGAAGCGTGCTGCAGCGTGAGACAGAGCCAAGAGAAGCCTGCTCCAGCGTGAATCAGTTTCAGGAGAGGCGTCCTCCAACGTGAGTCAATGCCAGGAGAAGTGTGCTCCAGTTTGATTCCGTGCCTGGAGAAGCCTGCTCCAGCGTGAGTCAGTGCCAGGAGAAGCGTGCTCCAGCGTGAGTCAGTGCCAGGAGAAGCATGCTCCAGTTTGAGTCAGTGCCAGGAGCAGCGTGCTCCAGAGTGAGTCAGTGCCAGGAGAAGCCTGCTCCAGCGTGAGTCAGTGCCAGGAGAAGCATGCTCCAGTGTGAATCAGTGCCAAGAGAAGCGTGCTCCAGTGTGAATCTGTGCCAGGAGAAGCGTGCTCCAGCATGAGTCAGTGCCAGGAGAAGCATGCTCCAGCGTGTGTCAGTGCCAGGAGAGGCGTGCTCCAGCGTGAGTCAGTGCCAGGAGAAGCATGCTCCAGTATGAATCAGTGCCAGGAGAAGCATGCTCCAGCGTGTGTCAGTGCCAGGAGAGGCGTGCTGCAGCATGAGTCAGTGCCAGGAGAGGCGTGCTCCAGCGTGAGTCAGTGCCAGGAGAAGCATGCTCCAGCGTGTGTCAGTGCCAGGAGAGGCGTGCTCCAGCGTGAGTCAGTGCCAGGAGAAGCCTGCTCCAGTTTGATTCAGTGCCAGGAGAAGCATGCTCAGGTTTGAGTCAGTGCCAGGAGCAGCGTGCTCCAGCGTGAGTCAGTGCCAGGAGAAACGTGAGACAGTGCCAGGAGAGGGGCACGCCAGAGTGATTCAGCGTGAGTCAATGCCAGGAGAAGCGTGCTCTAGCATGAGTCCGTGCCAGGAGAAGCCTGCTCCAGTGTGACTCAGTGCCAAGAGAGGCCTACTCCAGCGTGAGTCAGTGCCAGGGGAAGCGTGCTCCAGCGTGAGTGCGTGCCAGAAGCATGCTACAGCATGAGTCAGTGCCAGGAGAAGCGTGCTCCAGCGTGAGTCAGTGCCAGGGAAGCGTGCTCCAGCGTGAGTCAGTGCCAGGAGAAGCGTGCTCCAGTGTGAGTCAGTGCCAGGGAAGCGTGCTCCAGCGTGAGTCAATGCCAGGAGAAGCGTGCTCCAGCGTGAGTCAGTGCCAGGAGAAGCGTGCTCCAGTGTGAGTCAGTGCAAGGAGAAGCGTGCTCCATCGTCAGTCAGTGCCAGGAGAAGCGTGAGTCAGTGCCAGGAGAGGGGTACTCCAGAGTGATTCAGCATGAGTTAGTGCCAGGAGAAGCGTGCTCTAGCATGAGTCAGTGCCAGGAGAAGCCTGCTCCAGTGTGAGTCAGTGCCAGGAGAAGCGTGATCCAGTGTGAGTCAGTGCCAGGAGAAGCAGGCTCCAGCCTGAGCCAGTGCCAGGAGAAGCCTGCTCCAGCGTGAGTCAGTGCCAGGAGAAACCTGCTCCAGCGTGAGTCAGTGCCAAGAGAAGCATGCTCCAATGTGAGTCAGTGCCAGGAGAAGCGTGCTCCAGGTTGAGTCAGTGCTAGGAGAAGCATGCTCCAGTTTGAGTCAGTGCCAGGAGATGCATGCTCCAGCGTGAGTCAGTGCCAGGGGAAGCGTGCTCCAGCGTGAGTCAGTGCCAAGGGAAGAGTGATCCAGCGTGAATCAGTGCCAGGAGAAGCGTGCTCCAGCATGAATCAGTTTCAGGAGAAGCATCCTCCAAAGTGAGTCAGTGCCAGGAGAGGCGTGCTCCAGCGTGAGTCACTGCCAGGAGAGGCGTGCTCCAGTTTGAGTCAGTGCCAGGAGAAGCGTGCTCCAGTTTGAGTCAGTGCCTGGAGAAGCGTGCTACAGCGTGGTCAGTGCAAGGAGAAGCATGCTCCAGTGTGAGGCAGTGCCAGGAGAAGCAGTCTCCAGATTGAGTCAGTGCCAGGAGAAGCATGCTCCAGTGTGAGTCAGTGCCAGGAGAAGCGTGCTCCAGCGTGAGTCAGTGCCAGGAGAAGCATGCCCCAGCCTGTTTCAGTGCCTGGAGAAGCGTGCTCCAGAGTGAGTCAGCGCCAGGAGAAGCGTGCTCCAGCGTGAGGCAGTGCCAGGAGAAGCAGTCTCCAGCTTGAGTGAGTGCCAGGAGCAGCATGCTCCAGCATAAGTCAGTGCCAGGAGAAGTATGCTCCAGCGTGAGTCAGTGCCAGGAGAAGCATGCTCCAGCAAGCGTCAGTGCCAAAAGAAGCGTGCTACAGCGTGAGTCAGTGCCAGGAGAAACCTGCTCCAGCGTGAGTCAGCGCCAAGAGAAGCATGCTCCAATGTGAGTCAGTGCCAGGAGAAGCGTGCTCCAGGTTGAGTCAGTGCCAGGAGAAGCGTGCTCCAGGTTGAGTCAGTACCAGGAGATGCATGCTCCAGCGTGAGTCAGTGCCTGGAGAAGCATGCTCCAGGGTCAGTCAGTGCCAGGAGAAGCGTGCTCCAGCGTCAGTCAGTGCCAGGAGAAGCGTGCTCCAGCGTGAGTGAGAGCCAGGAGAAGCGTACTCCAGTGTGAGTCAGTGCCAGGAGAAACCTGCTCCAGCGTGAGTCAGTGCCAAGAGAAGCATGCTCCAATGTGAGTCAGTGCCAGGAGAAGCGTGCTCCAGGTTGAGTCAGTGCCAGCAGAAGCATGCTCCAGTTTGAGTCAGTGCCAGGAGAAGCATGCTCCAGCGTGAGTCAGTGCCAGGGGAAGCGTGCTCCTGCGTGAGTCAGTGCCAAGGGAAGAGTGATCCAGCGTGAATCAGTGCCAGGAGAAGTGTGCTCCAGTGTGAGTCAGTGCCAGGAGAAGAGGGCTCCAACGTGAGTCACTACAAGGAGAAGCGTGAGTCAGTGCCAGGAGAAGCGTGCTGCAGCGTGAGTCAGAGCCAAGAGAAGCCTGCTCCAGCATGAATCAGTTTCAGGAGAGGCGTCCTCCAACGTGAGTCAGTGCCAGGAGAAGCGTGCTCCAGTTTGAGTCAGTGCTAGGAGCAGCGTGCTCCAGTGTGAATCAGTGCCAGGAGAAGCATGCTCCAGTGTGAGTCTGTGCCAGGAGAAGCCTGCTCCAGCGTGAATCTGTGCCAGGAGAAGCATGCTCCAGCGTGTGTCAGTGCCAGGAGAGGCGTGCTCCAGCGTGAGTCAGTGCCAGGAGAGGCGTGCTCCAGTTTGATTCAGTGCCAGGAGAAGCATGCTCCAGTTTGAGTCAGTGCCAGGAGCAGCGTGCTCCAGCGTGAGTCAGTGCCAGGAGAAACGTGAGACAGTGCCAGGAGAGGGGTACTCCAGAGTGATTCAGCGTGAGTCAGTGCCAGGAGAAGCGTGCTCTAGCATGAGTCCGTGCCAGGAGAAGCCTGCTCCAGTGTGACTCAGTGGCGAGAGAGGCCGGCTCCAGCGTGAGTCAGTGCCAGGGGAACCCTGCTCCAGCGTGAGTCTGTGCCAGGAGAAGCGTGCTCCAGCGTGAGTCAGTGCCAGGAGAAGCATGCTCCAGCGTGTGTCAGTGCCAGGAGAAGCCTGCTCCAGTTTGATTCAGTGCCAGGAGAAGCATGCTCAGGTTTGAGTCAGTGCCAGGAGCAGCGTGCTCCAGCGTGAGTCAGTGCCAGGAGAAACGTGAGACAGTGCCAGCAGAGGGGTACTCCAGAGTGATTCAGCGTGAGTCAGTGCCAGGAGAAGCGTGCTCTAGCATGAGTCCGTGCCAGGAGAAGCCTGCTCCAGTGTGACTCAGTGCCAAGAGAGGCCTGCTCCAGCGTGAGTCAGTGCCAGGGGAAGCGTGCTCCAGCGTGAGTGGGTGCCAGAAGCATGCTACAGCATGAGTCAATGCCAGGAGAAGCGTGCTCCAGCGTGAATCAGTGGCAGGAAAGGCATGCTCCAGCGTGAGTCAGTGCCAGGAGAAGCGTGCTCCAGCATGAGTCAGTGCCAGGGAAGCGTGCTCCAGCGTGAGTCAGTGCCAGGAGAAGCGTGCTCCATCGTCAGTCAGTGCCAGGAGAAGCGTCAGTCAGTGCCACGAGAGGGGTACTCCAGAGTGATTCAGCATGAGTCAGTGCCAGGAGAAGCGTGCTCTAGCATGAGTCAGTGCCAGGAGAAGCCAGCTCCAGCGTGAGTCAGTGCCAGGAGAAGCGTGATCCAGTGTGAGTCAGTGCCAGGAGAAGCAGGCTCCAGTGTGATGCAGTGCCAGGAGGAGGCTCCAGCTTGAGTCAGTGCCAGGAGCAGCATGCTCCAGCATGAGTCAGTGCCAGGAGAAGCCTGCTCCAGCGTGAGTCTGTGCCAGGAGAATCCTGCTACAGCGTGAGTCAGTGCCAAGAGAAGCATGCTCCAATGTGAGTCAGTGCCAGGAGAAGCGTGCTCCAGCGTGAGTCAGTGCCAGGAGAAGCGTGCTCCAGCGTGAGTCAGTGCCAGGAGAAACCTGCTCCAGCGTGAGTCAGTGCCAAGAGAAGCATGCTCCAATGTGAGTCAGTACAAGGAGAAGCGTGCTCCAGCGTGAGTCAGTGCCAGGAGAAGCAGGCTCCAGTTTGAGTCAGTGCCAGGAGAAGCATGCTACTGCATGAGTCAGTGCCAGAAGCGTTCTGCAGCGTAAGTCAGTGCCAGGAGAAGCGTGCTCCAGTGTGAGTCAGTGACAGGAGGAGCGTGCTCCAGTTTGAGTCAGATCCAGGAGAAGCGTGCTACAGCATGAGTCAGTGCAAGGAGAAACGTGCTCCAGTGTGAGGCAGTGCCAGGAGAAGCAGGTTCCAGCATGAGTCAGTGCCAGGAGAAGCACGTTCCAGCATGAGTCAGTGCCAGGAACAGCGTGTTCCAGCATGAGTCAGTGCCAGGAGAAGCCTGCTCCAGCGTGAGTCAGTGCCAGGAGAAGCCTGCTACAGCGTGAGTCAGTGCCAGGAGAAACCTGCTCCAGCGTGAGTCAGTGACAGGAGAAGCGTGCTCCAATGTGAGTCAAAGCCAGGAGAAGTATGCTCCAGTTTGAGTCAGTGCCAGGACATGCATGCTCCAGCGTGAGTCAGTGCCAGGGGAAGCATGCTCCAGTGTGAGTCAGTGCCAGGAGAAGCATGCTCCAGCGTGAGTCAGTGCCAGGATAAGCATTCTACAGCGTGAGTCAGCGCCAGAAGCGTGCTCCAGCGTGAGTCAGCGCCAGAAGATGCATGCTCCAGCGTGAGTCAGTGCCAGGAGAAGCCTGCACCAGCATGAGTCAGTGTCAGGAGAAGCGTGCTCCAATTTGAGTCAGTGCCAGTAGAAGCCTTCCCCAGCGTGAGTCAGTGCCAGGAGAAGCATGCTCCAGCATCAGTCAGTGCCAGGACAAGCGTGCTCCAGCATCAGTCAGTGCCAGGAGAGGCGTGCTCCAGCGTGAGTCAGTGCCAGGAGAAGCGTGCTGCAGCGTGAGTCTGTGCCAGGAGAAGCGTGCTCCAGCGTGAGTCTGTGCCAGGAGAAGCATGCTCCAGCGTGATTCAGTGACTGGAGAAGCATGCTCGAGCGTGAGTCAGTGCCAGGAGATGCATGCTCCAGTTTGAGTCAGGGCCAGGAGAAGCGTGCTCCAGAGTGAGTCAGTGCCAGGAGAAGCGTGCTCCAGAGTGAGTCAGTGCCAGGAGAAGCATGCTCCAGCGTGAGTCAGTGCCAGGAGAAGCATGCTCCAGAGTCAGTCAGTGCCAGGAGAAGCGTGCTCCAGCATGAGTCATTGCCAGGAGAAGCTTGCTCCAGTGTGAGGCAGTGCCAAGAGAATCGTGAGTCAGTGCCAGGAGAGGCGTGCTCCAGCGCGAGTCAACGCTTGGAGAAGCGTGCTCCAGCGTGAGTCAGTGCCAGGAGAAGTGTGCTCCAACATGACTCAGTGCCAGGAAAAGCCTGCTCCAGCGTGAGTCAGTGCCAGGAGGAGCATGCTCCAGCATGAGTCAGTGCCAGGAGAAGCATGCTCCAGCGTAAGTCAGTGCCAGGAGAAGCGTGCCCCAGCATGAGTGAGAGCCAGGAGAAGCGTACTCCAGTGTGGGTCAGTGCCAGGAGAAGCGTGCTCCAGCGTGAGTCAGTGCCAGGGGTAGCCTGCTCCAGCGTGAGTCAGTGCAAGGTGAAGCCGGCTCCAGCGTGAGTCAGTGCCAGGATAAGCATTCTACAGCGTTAGTCAGTGCCAGGGGAAGCCTGCTCCAGCGTGTGTCAGTGCCAGGAGAAGCGTGCTACAGCGTGAGTCAGTGCCAGGAGAAGCATGGTCCAGCTTGAGTCAGTGCCAGGAGAAGCCTGCTCCAGCGTGAGGCAGTGCCAGGAGAAGCCTGCTCCAGCGTGAGTCAGCGCCAAGAGAAGCATGCTCCAATGTGAGTCAGTGCCAGGAGAAGCGTGCTCCAGTTTGAGTCAGTACCAGGAGATGCATGCTCCAGCGTGAGTCAGTGCCTGGAGAAGCATGCTCCAGGGTCAGTCAGTGCCAGGAGAAGCGTGCTCCAGCGTCAGTCAGTGCCAGGAGAAGCGTGCTCCAGCGTGAGTGAGAGCCAGGAGAAGCGTGCTCCAGTGTGAGTCAGTGCCAGGAGAAGCGTGATCCAGTTTGAGTCAGAGCCAGGAGAAGCGCGCTACAGTGTGAGTCAGTGCCAGGAGACGCATGCTCCAGTGTGAGGCAGTGCCAGAAGAAGCAGATTCCAGCATGAGTCAGTGCCAGGAGCAGCATGCTCCAGCATGAGTCAGTGCCAGGAGAAGCATGCTCCAGTGTGAGTCAGTGCCAGGAGAAACCTGCTCCAGCGTGAGTCAGTGCCAAGAGAAGCATGCTCCAATGTGAGTCAGTGCCAGGAGAAGCGTGCTCCAGGTTGAGTCAGTGCCAGGGGAAGCGTGCTCCAGCGTGAGTCAGTGCCAAGAGAAGAGTGATCCAGCGTGAATCAGTGCCAGGAGAAGCATGCTCCAGGTTGAGTCAGTGCCAGGAGAAGCATGCTCCAGTTTGAGTCAGTGCCAGGAGAAGCATGCTCCAGCGTGAGTCAGTGCCAGGGGAAGCGTGCTCCAGCGTGAGTCAGTGTCAAGGGAAGAGTGATCCAGCGTGAATAAGTGCCAGGAGAAGCGTGCTCCAGTGTGAGTCAGTGCCAGGAGAAGAGGGCTCCAACGTGAGTCACTACAAGGAGAAGCGTGAGTCAGTGCCAGGAGAAGCGTGCTGCAGCGTGAGTCAGAGCCAAGAGAAGCCTGCTCCAGCATGAATCAGTTTCAGGAGAGGCGTCCTCCAACGTGAGTCAATGCCAGGAGAAGCGTGCTCCAGTTTGATTCAGTGCCAGGAGAAGCCTGCTCCAGCGTGAGTCAGTGCCAGGAGAAGCACGCTCCAGTTTGAGTCAGTGCCAGGAGCAGCGTGCTCCAGAGTGAGTCAGTGCCAGGAGAAGCATGCTCCAGTGTGAGTCTGTGCCAGGAGAAGCCTGCTCCAGCGTGTGTCAGTGCCAGGAGAGGCGTGCTCCAGCGTGAGTCAGTGCCAGGAGAGGCGTGCTCCAGTTTGAGTCAGTGCCAGGAGCAGCGTGCTCCAGCGTGAGTCAGTGCCAGGAGAAACGTGAGACAGTGCCAGGAGAGGGGTACTCCAGAGTGATTCAGCGTGAGTCAGTGCCAGGAGAAGCGTGCTCTAGCATGAGTCCGTGCCAGGAGAAGCCTGCTCCAGTGTGACTCAGTGGCAAGAGAGGCCGGCTCCAGCGTGAGTCAGTGCCAGGGGAACCCTGCTCCAGCGTGAGTCTGTGCCAGGAGAAGCGTGCTCCAGCGTGAGTCAGTGCCAGGAGAAGCATGCTCCAGCGTGTGTCAGTGCCAGGAGAGGCGTGCTCCAGCGTGAGTCAGTGCCAGGAGAAGCCTGCTCCAGTTTGATTCAGTGCCAGGAGAAGCATGCTCAGGTTTGAGTCAGTGCCAGGAGCAGCGTGCTCCAGCGTGAGTCAGTGCCAGGAGAAACGTGAGACAGTGCCAGCAGAGGGGTACTCCAGAGTGATTCAGCGTGAGTCAGTGCCAGGATAAGCGTGCTCTAGCATGAGTCCATGCCAGGAGATGCCTGCTCCAGCGTGAGTCAGTGCCAGGGGAAGCGTGCTCCAGCGTGAGTGGGTGCCAGAAGCATGCTACAGCATGAGTCAATGCCAGGAGAAGCGTGCTCCAGCGTGAATCAGTGGCAGGAAAGGCATGCTCCAGCGTGAGTCAGTGCCAGGAGAAGCGTGCTCCAGCGTGAGTCAGTGCCAGGGAAGCGTGCTCCAGCGTGAGTCAGTGCCAGGAGAAGCGTGCTCCATTGTGAGTCAGTGCAAGGAGAAGCGTGCTCCATCGTCAGTCAGTGCCAGGAGAAGCGTCAGTCAGTGCCACGAGAGGGGTACTCCAGAGTGATTCAGCATGAGTCAGTGCCAGGAGAAGCGTGCTCTAGCATGAGTCAGTGCCAGGAGAAGCCAGCTCCAGTGTGAGTCAGTGCCAGGAGAAGCGTGATCCAGTGTGAGTCAGTGCCAGGAGAAGCAGGCTCCAGTGTGAGGCAGTGCCAGGAGAAGGAGGCTCCAGCTTGAGTCAGTGCCAGGAGCAGCATGCTCCAGCATGAGTCAGTGCCAGGAGAAGCCTGCTCCAGCGTGAGTCTGTGCCAGGAGAATCCTGCTACAGCGTGAGTCAGTGCCAGGAGAAACCTGCTCTAGCGTGAGTCAGTGCCAAGAGAAGCATGCTCCAATGTGAGTCAGTGCCAGGAGAAGCGTGCTCCAGCGTGAGTCTGTGCCAGGAGAAGCCTGCTACAGCGTGAGTCAGTGCCAGGAGAAACCTGCTCCAGCGTGAGTCAGTGCCAAGAGAAGCATGCTCCAATGTGAGTCAGTGCCAGGAGAAGCGTGCTCCAGCGTGAGTCAGTGCCAGGAGAAGCAGGCTCCAGTTTGAGTCAGTGCCAGGAGAAGCATGCTACTGCATGAGTCAGTGCCAGGAGAAGCGTTCTGCAGCGTAAGTCAGTGCCAGGAGAAGCGTGCTCCAGTGTGAGTCAGTGACAGGAGGAGCGTGCTCCAGTTTGAGTCAGTGCCAGGAGAAGCGTGCTACAGCATGAGTCAGTGCAAGGAGAAACGTGCTCCAGTGTGAGGCAGTGCCAGGAGAAGCAGGTTCCAGCATGAGTCAGTGCCAGGAGAAGCACGTTCCAGCATGAGTCAGTGCCAGGAACAGCGTGTTCCAGCATGAGTCAGTGCCAGGAGAAGCCTGCTCCAGCGTGAGTCAGTGCCAGGAGAAGCCTGCTACAGCGTGAGTCAGTGCCAGGAGAAACCTGCTCCAGCGAGAGTCAGTGAGAGGAGAAGCGTGCTCCAATGTGAGTCAGAGCCAGGAGAAGTATGCTCCAGTTTGAGTCAGTGCCAGGAGATGCATGCTCCAGTGTGAGTCAGTGCCAGGGGAAGCATGCTCCAGTGTGAGTCAGTGCCAGGAGAAGCATGCTCCAGCGTGAGTCAGTGCCAGGATAAGCATTCTACAGCGTGAGTCAGCGCCAGAAGCGTGCTCCAGCGTGAGTCAGCGCCAGAAGATGCATGCTCCAGCGTGAGTCAGTGCCAGGAGAAGCCTGCACCAGCATGAGTCAGTGTCAGGAGAAGCGTGCTCCAATTTGAGTCAGTGCCAGTAGAAGCCTTATCCAGCGTGAGTCAGTGCCAGGAGAAGCATGCTCCAGCATCAGTCAGTGCCAGGACAAGCATGGTCCAGCATCAGTCAGTGCCAGGACAAGCGTGCTGCAGCATGAGTCTGTGCCAGGAGAAGCGTGCTCCAGCGTGAGTCTGTGCCAGGAGAAGCATGCTCCAGCGTGATTCAGTGCCTGGAGAAGCATGATCGAGCGTGAGTCAGTGCCAGGAGATGCATGCTCCAGTTTGAGTCAGGGCCAGGAGAAGCGTGCTCCAGAGTGAGTCAGTGCCAGGAGAAGCGTGCTCCAGAGTGAGTCAGTGCCAGGAGAAGCATGCTCCAGCGTGAGTCAGTGCCAGGAGAAGCATGCTCCAGAGTGAGTCAGTGCCAGGAGAAGCGTGCTCCAGCATGAGTCATTGCCAGGAGAAGCTTGCTCCAGCGTGAGGCAGTGCCAAGAGAATCGTGAGTCAGTGCCAGGAGAGGCGTGCTCCAGCGCGAGTCAATGCTTGGAGAAGCATGCTCCAGCGTGAGTCAGTGCCAGGAGAAGCGTGCTCCAACATGACTCAGTGCCAGGAAAAGCCTGCTCCAGCGTGTGTCAGCGCCAGGAGAGGCATGCTCCAGCGTCAGTCAGCGCCAGGGGAAGCCTGCTCCAGCGTGTGTCAGTGCCAGGAGAAGCGTGCTCCAGCGTGACTCAGTGCCAGGAGGAGCATGCTCCAGCGTGAGTCAGTGCCAGGAGAAGCATGCTCCAGCGTAAGTCAGTGCCAGGAGAAGCGTGCCCCAGCATGAGTGAGAGCCAGGAGAAGCGTACTCCAGTGTGGGTCAGTGCCAGGAGAAGCTTGCTCCAGCGTGAGTCAGTGCCAGGGGTAGCCTGCTCCAGCGTGAGTCAGTGCAAGGTGAAGACGGCCCCAGCGTGAGTCAGTGCCAGGATAAGCATTCTACAGCGTTAGTCAGTGCCAGGGGAAGCCTGCTCCAGCGTGAGGCAGTGCCAGGAGAAGCCTGCTCCAGCGTGAGTCAGCGCCAAGAGAAGCATGCTCCAATGTGAGTCAGTGCCAGAAGAAGCGTGCTCCAGGTTGAGTCAGTGCCAGGAGAAGCATGCTCCAGTTTGAGTCATTACCAGGAGATGCATGCTCCAGCGTGAGTCAGTGCCTGGAGAAGCATGCTCCAGGGTCAGTCAGTGCCAGGACAAGCGTGCTCCAGCGTCAGTCAGTGCCAGGAGAAGCGTGCTCCAGCATGAGTGAGAGCCAGGAGAAGCGTGCTCCAGTGTGAGTCAGTGCCAGGAGAAGCGTGATCCAGTTTGAGTCAGAGCCAGGAGAAGCGCGCTACAGTGTGAGTCAGTGCCAGGAGACGCATGCTCCAGTGTGAGGCAGTGCCAGAAGAAGCAGGTTCCAGCATGAGTCAGCGCCAGGAGCAGCATGCTCCAGCATGAGTCAGTGCCAGGAGAAGCGTGCTCCAGCGTGAGTCAGTGCCAGGAGAAACCTGCTCCAGCGTGAGTCAGTGCCAAGAGAAGCATGCTCCAATGTGAGTCAGTGCCAGGAGAAGCGTGCTCCAGGTTGAGTCAGTGCCAGGGGAAGCATGCTCCAGCGTGAGTCAGTGTCAAGGGAAGAGTGATCCAGCGTGAATCAGTGCCAGGAGAAGCGTGCTCCAGTGTGAGTCAGTGCCAGGAGAAGAGGGCTCCAACGTGAGTCACTACAAGGAGAAGCGTGAGTCAGTGCCAGGAGAAGCGTGCTGCAGCGTGAGTCAGAGCCAAGAGAAGCCTGCTCCAGCATGAATCAGTTTCAGGAGAGGCGTCCTCCAACGTGAGTCAATGCCAGGAGAAGCATGCTCCAGTGTGAGTCAGTGCCAGGAGCAGCGTGCTCCAGAGTGAGTCAGTGCCAGGAGAAGCCTGCTCCAGCGTGTGTCAGTGCCAGGAGAGGCGTGCTCCAGCGTGAGTCAGTGCCAGGAGAGGCGTGCTCCAGTTTGATTCAGTGCCAGGAGAAGCATGCTCCAGTTTGAGTCAGCGCCAGGAGCAGCGTGCTCCAGCGTGAGTCAGTGCCAGGAGAAACGTGAGACAGTGCCAGGAGAGGGGTACTCCAGAGTGATTCAGCGTGAGTCAGTGCCAGGAGAAGCGTGCTCTAGCATGAGTCCGTGCCAGGAGAAGCCTGCTCCAGTGTGACTCAGTGGCAAGAGAGGCCGGCTCCAGCGTGAGTCAGTGCCAGGGGAACCCTGCTCCAGCGTGAGTCTGTGCCAGGAGAAGCGTGCTCCAGCGTGAGTCAGTAGGAGAAGCATGCTCCAGCGTGTGTCAGTGCCAGGAGAGGCGTGCTCCAGCGTGAGTCAGTGCCAGGAGAAGCCTGCTCCAGTTTGATTCAGTGCCAGGAGAAGCATGCTCAGGTTTGAGTCAGTGCCAGCAGCAGCGTGCTCCAGCGTGAGTCAGTGTCAGGAGAAACGTGAGACAGTGCCAGCAGAGGGGTACTCCAGAGTGATTCAGCGTGAGTCAGTGCCAGGAGAAGCGTGCTCTAGCATGAGTCCGTGCCAGGAGAAGCCTGCTCCAGTGTGACTCAGTGCCAAGAGAGGCCTGCTCCAGCGTGAGTCAACGCCAGGAGAAGCGTGCTCCAGCGTGAATCAGTGGCAGGAAAGGCATGCTCCAGCGTGAGTCAGTGCCAGGAGAAGCGTGCTCCAGCGTGAGTCAGTGCCAGGGAAGCGTGCTCCAGCGTGAGTCAGTGCCAGGAGAAGCGTGCTCCAGTGTGAGTCAGTGCAAGGAGAAGCGTGCTCCATCGTCAGTCAGTGCCAGGAGAAGCGCCAGTCAGTGCCACGAGAGGGGTACTCCAGAGTGATTCAGCATGAGTCAGTGCCAGGAGAAGCGTGCTCTAGCATGAGTCAGTGCCAGGAGAAGCCTGCTCCAGCGTGAGTCAGTGCCAGGAGAAGCGTGATCCAGTGTGAGTCAGTGCCAGGAGAAGCAGGCTCCAGTGTGAGGCAGTGCCAGGAGAAGGAGGCTCCAGCTTGAGTCAGTGCCAGGAGCAGCATGCTCCAGCATGAGTCAGTGCCAGGAGAAGCCTGCTCCAGCGTGAGTCTGTGCCAGGAGTATCCTGCTACAGCGTGAGTCAGTGCCAGGAGAAACCTGCTCTAGCGTGAGTCAGTGCCAAGAGAAGCATGCTCCAATGTGAGTCAGTGCCAGGAGAAGCGTGCTCCAGCGTGAGTCTGTGCCAGGAGAAGTCTGCTACAGCGTGAGTCAGTGCCAGGAGAAACCTGCTCCAGCGTGAGTCAGTGCCAAGAAAAGCATGCTCCAATGTGAGTCAGTGCCAGGAGAAGCGTGCTCCAGCGTGAGTCAGTGCCAGGAGAAGCAGGCTCCAGTTTGAGTCAGTGCCAGGAGAAGCATGCTACTGCATGAGTCAGTGCCAGGAGAAGCGTTCTGCAGAGTAAGTCAGTGCCAGGAGAAGCGTGCTCCAGTGTGAGTCAGTGACAGGAGGAGCGTGCTCCAGTTTGAGTCAGTGCCAGGAGAAGCGTGCTACAGCATGAGTCAGTGCAAGGAGAAACGTGCTCCAGTGTGAGGCAGTGCCAGGAGAAGCAGGTTCCAGCATGAGTCAGTGCCAGGAGAAGCACGTTCCAGCATGAGTCAGTGCCAGGAACAGCGTGTTCCAGCATGAGTCAGTGCCAGGAGAAGCCTGCTCCAGCGTGAGTCAGTGCCAGGAGAAGCATGCTCCAGCGTGTGTCAGTGCCAGGAGAAGGAGGCTCCAGCTTGAGTCAGTGCCAGGAACAGCGTGTTCCAGCATGAGTCAGTGCCAGGAGAAGCCTGCTCCAGCGTGAGTCAGTGCCAGGAGAAGCCTGCTACAGCGTGAGTCAGTGCCAGGAGAAACCTGCTCCAGCGTGAGTCAGTGACAGGAGAAGCGTGCTCCAATGTGAGTCAGAGCCAGGAGAAGTATGCTCCAGTTTGAGTCAGTGCCAGGAGATGGATGCTCCAGCGTGAGTCAGTGCCAGAGGAAGCATGCTCCAGTGTGAGTCAGTGCCAGGAGAAGCATGCTCCAGTGTGAGTCAGGGCCAGGATAAGCATTCTACAGCGTGAGTCAGCGCCAGAAGCGTGCTCCAGCGTGAGTCAGCGCCAGAAGATGCATGCTCCAGTGTGAGTCAGTGCCAGGAGAAGCCTGCACCAGCATGAGTCAGTGTCAGGAGAAGCGTGCTGCAATTTGAGTCAGTGCCAGGAGCAGCGTGCTCCAGAGTGAGTCAGTGCCAGGAGAAGCATGCTCCAGTGTGAGTCTGTGCCAGGAGAAGCCTGCTCCAGCGTGTGTCAGTGCCAGGAGAGGCGTGCTCCAGCGTGAGTCAGTGCCAGGAGAGGCGTGCTCCAGTTTGAGTCAGTGCCAGGAGCAGCGTGCTCCAGCGTGAGTCAGTGCCAGGAGAAACGTGAGACAGTGCCAGGAGAGGGGTACTCCAGAGTGATTCAGCGTGAGTCAGTGCCAGGAGAAGCGTGCTCTAGCATGAGTCCGTGCCAGGAGAAGCCTGCTCCAGTGTGACTCAGTGGCAAGAGAGGCCGGCTCCAGCGTGAGTCAGTGCCAGGGGAACCCTGCTCCAGCGTGAGTCTGTGCCAGGAGAAGCGTGCTCCAGCGTGAGTCAGTGCCAGGAGAAGCATGCTCCAGCGTGTGTCAGTGCCAGGAGAGGCGTGCTCCAGCGTGAGTCAGTGCCAGGAGAAGCCTGCTCCAGTTTGATTCAGTGCCAGGAGAAGCATGCTCAGGTTTGAGTCAGTGCCAGGAGCAGCGTGCTCCAGCGTGAGTCAGTGCCAGGAGAAACGTGAGACAGTGCCAGCAGAGGGGTACTCCAGAGTGATTCAGCGTGAGTCAGTGCCAGGATAAGCGTGCTCTAGCATGAGTCCATGCCAGGAGATGCCTGCTCCAGCGTGAGTCAGTGCCAGGGGAAGCGTGCTCCAGCGTGAGTGGGTGCCAGAAGCATGCTACAGCATGAGTCAATGCCAGGAGAAGCGTGCTCCAGCGTGAATCAGTGGCAGGAAAGGCATGCTCCAGCGTGAGTCAGTGCCAGGAGAAGCGTGCTCCAGCGTGAGTCAGTGCCAGGGAAGCGTGCTCCAGCGTGAGTCAGTGCCAGGAGAAGCGTGCTCCATTGTGAGTCAGTGCAAGGAGAAGCGTGCTCCATCGTCAGTCAGTGCCAGGAGAAGCGTCAGTCAGTGCCACGAGAGGGGTACTCCAGAGTGATTCAGCATGAGTCAGTGCCAGGAGAAGCGTGCTCTAGCATGAGTCAGTGCCAGGAGAAGCCAGCTCCAGTGTGAGTCAGTGCCAGGAGAAGCGTGATCCAGTGTGAGTCAGTGCCAGGAGAAGCAGGCTCCAGTGTGAGGCAGTGCCAGGAGAAGGAGGCTCCAGCTTGAGTCAGTGCCAGGAGCAGCATGCTCCAGCATGAGTCAGTGCCAGGAGAAGCCTGCTCCAGCGTGAGTCTGTGCCAGGAGAATCCTGCTACAGCGTGAGTCAGTGCCAGGAGAAACCTGCTCTAGCGTGAGTCAGTGCCAAGAGAAGCATGCTCCAATGTGAGTCAGTGCCAGGAGAAGCGTGCTCCAGCGTGAGTCTGTGCCAGGAGAAGCCTGCTACAGCGTGAGTCAGTGCCAGGAGAAACCTGCTCCAGCGTGAGTCAGTGCCAAGAGAAGCATGCTCCAATGTGAGTCAGTGCCAGGAGAAGCGTGCTCCAGCGTGAGTCAGTGCCAGGAGAAGCAGGCTCCAGTTTGAGTCAGTGCCAGGAGAAGCATGCTACTGCATGAGTCAGTGCCAGGAGAAGCGTTCTGCAGCGTAAGTCAGTGCCAGGAGAAGCGTGCTCCAGTGTGAGTCAGTGACAGGAGGAGCGTGCTCCAGTTTGAGTCAGTGCCAGGAGAAGCGTGCTACAGCATGAGTCAGTGCAAGGAGAAACGTGCTCCAGTGTGAGGCAGTGCCAGGAGAAGCAGGTTCCAGCATGAGTCAGTGCCAGGAGAAGCACGTTCCAGCATGAGTCAGTGCCAGGAACAGCGTGTTCCAGCATGAGTCAGTGCCAGGAGAAGCCTGCTCCAGCGTGAGTCAGTGCCAGGAGAAGCCTGCTACAGCGTGAGTCAGTGCCAGGAGAAACCTGCTCCAGCGAGAGTCAGTGAGAGGAGAAGCGTGCTCCAATGTGAGTCAGAGCCAGGAGAAGTATGCTCCAGTTTGAGTCAGTGCCAGGAGATGCATGCTCCAGTGTGAGTCAGTGCCAGGGGAAGCATGCTCCAGTGTGAGTCAGTGCCAGGAGAAGCATGCTCCAGCGTGAGTCAGTGCCAGGATAAGCATTCTACAGCGTGAGTCAGCGCCAGAAGCGTGCTCCAGCGTGAGTCAGCGCCAGAAGATGCATGCTCCAGCGTGAGTCAGTGCCAGGAGAAGCCTGCACCAGCATGAGTCAGTGTCAGGAGAAGCGTGCTCCAATTTGAGTCAGTGCCAGTAGAAGCCTTATCCAGCGTGAGTCAGTGCCAGGAGAAGCATGCTCCAGCATCAGTCAGTGCCAGGACAAGCATGGTCCAGCATCAGTCAGTGCCAGGACAAGCGTGCTGCAGCATGAGTCTGTGCCAGGAGAAGCGTGCTCCAGCGTGAGTCTGTGCCAGGAGAAGCATGCTCCAGCGTGATTCAGTGCCTGGAGAAGCATGATCGAGCGTGAGTCAGTGCCAGGAGATGCATGCTCCAGTTTGAGTCAGGGCCAGGAGAAGCGTGCTCCAGAGTGAGTCAGTGCCAGGAGAAGCGTGCTCCAGAGTGAGTCAGTGCCAGGAGAAGCATGCTCCAGCGTGAGTCAGTGCCAGGAGAAGCATGCTCCAGAGTGAGTCAGTGCCAGGAGAAGCGTGCTCCAGCATGAGTCATTGCCAGGAGAAGCTTGCTCCAGCGTGAGGCAGTGCCAAGAGAATCGTGAGTCAGTGCCAGGAGAGGCGTGCTCCAGCGCGAGTCAATGCTTGGAGAAGCGTGCTCCAGCGTGAGTCAGTGCCAGGAGAAGCGTGCTCCAACATGACTCAGTGCCAGGAAAAGCCTGCTCCAGCGTGTGTCAGCGCCAGGAGAGGCATGCTCCAGCGTCAGTCAGCGCCAGGGGAAGCCTGCTCCAGCGTGTGTCAGTGCCAGGAGAAGCGTGCTCCAGCGTGACTCAGTGCCAGGAGGAGCATGCTCCAGCGTGAGTCAGTGCCAGGAGAAGCATGCTCCAGCGTAAGTCAGTGCCAGGAGAAGCGTGCCCCAGCATGAGTGAGAGCCAGGAGAAGCGTACTCCAGTGTGGGTCAGTGCCAGGAGAAGCTTGCTCCAGCGTGAGTCAGTGCCAGGGGTAGCCTGCTCCAGCGTGAGTCAGTGCAAGGTGAAGACGGCCCCAGCGTGAGTCAGTGCCAGGATAAGCATTCTACAGCGTTAGTCAGTGCCAGGGGAAGCCTGCTCCAGCGTGAGGCAGTGCCAGGAGAAGCCTGCTCCAGCGTGAGTCAGCGCCAAGAGAAGCATGCTCCAATGTGAGTCAGTGCCAGAAGAAGCGTGCTCCAGGTTGAGTCAGTGCCAGGAGAAGCATGCTCCAGTTTGAGTCATTACCAGGAGATGCATGCTCCAGCGTGAGTCAGTGCCTGGAGAAGCATGCTCCAGGGTCAGTCAGTGCCAGGACAAGCGTGCTCCAGCGTCAGTCAGTGCCAGGAGAAGCGTGCTCCAGCATGAGTGAGAGCCAGGAGAAGCGTGCTCCAGTGTGAGTCAGTGCCAGGAGAAGCGTGATCCAGTTTGAGTCAGAGCCAGGAGAAGCGCGCTACAGTGTGAGTCAGTGCCAGGAGACGCATGCTCCAGTGTGAGGCAGTGCCAGAAGAAGCAGGTTCCAGCATGAGTCAGCGCCAGGAGCAGCATGCTCCAGCATGAGTCAGTGCCAGGAGAAGCGTGCTCCAGCGTGAGTCAGTGCCAGGAGAAACCTGCTCCAGCGTGAGTCAGTGCCAAGAGAAGCATGCTCCAATGTGAGTCAGTGCCAGGAGAAGCGTGCTCCAGGTTGAGTCAGTGCCAGGGGAAGCATGCTCCAGCGTGAGTCAGTGTCAAGGGAAGAGTGATCCAGCGTGAATCAGTGCCAGGAGAAGCGTGCTCCAGTGTGAGTCAGTGCCAGGAGAAGAGGGCTCCAACGTGAGTCACTACAAGGAGAAGCGTGAGTCAGTGCCAGGAGAAGCGTGCTGCAGCGTGAGTCAGAGCCAAGAGAAGCCTGCTCCAGCATGAATCAGTTTCAGGAGAGGCGTCCTCCAACGTGAGTCAATGCCAGGAGAAGCATGCTCCAGTGTGAGTCAGTGCCAGGAGCAGCGTGCTCCAGAGTGAGTCAGTGCCAGGAGAAGCCTGCTCCAGCGTGTGTCAGTGCCAGGAGAGGCGTGCTCCAGCGTGAGTCAGTGCCAGGAGAGGCGTGCTCCAGTTTGATTCAGTGCCAGGAGAAGCATGCTCCAGTTTGAGTCAGCGCCAGGAGCAGCGTGCTCCAGCGTGAGTCAGTGCCAGGAGAAACGTGAGACAGTGCCAGGAGAGGGGTACTCCAGAGTGATTCAGCGTGAGTCAGTGCCAGGAGAAGCGTGCTCTAGCATGAGTCCGTGCCAGGAGAAGCCTGCTCCAGTGTGACTCAGTGGCAAGAGAGGCCGGCTCCAGCGTGAGTCAGTGCCAGGGGAACCCTGCTCCAGCGTGAGTCTGTGCCAGGAGAAGCGTGCTCCAGCGTGAGTCAGTAGGAGAAGCATGCTCCAGCGTGTGTCAGTGCCAGGAGAGGCGTGCTCCAGCGTGAGTCAGTGCCAGGAGAAGCCTGCTCCAGTTTGATTCAGTGCCAGGAGAAGCATGCTCAGGTTTGAGTCAGTGCCAGCAGCAGCGTGCTCCAGCGTGAGTCAGTGTCAGGAGAAACGTGAGACAGTGCCAGCAGAGGGGTACTCCAGAGTGATTCAGCGTGAGTCAGTGCCAGGAGAAGCGTGCTCTAGCATGAGTCCGTGCCAGGAGAAGCCTGCTCCAGTGTGACTCAGTGCCAAGAGAGGCCTGCTCCAGCGTGAGTCAACGCCAGGAGAAGCGTGCTCCAGCGTGAATCAGTGGCAGGAAAGGCATGCTCCAGCGTGAGTCAGTGCCAGGAGAAGCGTGCTCCAGCGTGAGTCAGTGCCAGGGAAGCGTGCTCCAGCGTGAGTCAGTGCCAGGAGAAGCGTGCTCCAGTGTGAGTCAGTGCAAGGAGAAGCGTGCTCCATCGTCAGTCAGTGCCAGGAGAAGCGCCAGTCAGTGCCACGAGAGGGGTACTCCAGAGTGATTCAGCATGAGTCAGTGCCAGGAGAAGCGTGCTCTAGCATGAGTCAGTGCCAGGAGAAGCCTGCTCCAGCGTGAGTCAGTGCCAGGAGAAGCGTGATCCAGTGTGAGTCAGTGCCAGGAGAAGCAGGCTCCAGTGTGAGGCAGTGCCAGGAGAAGGAGGCTCCAGCTTGAGTCAGTGCCAGGAGCAGCATGCTCCAGCATGAGTCAGTGCCAGGAGAAGCCTGCTCCAGCGTGAGTCTGTGCCAGGAGTATCCTGCTACAGCGTGAGTCAGTGCCAGGAGAAACCTGCTCTAGCGTGAGTCAGTGCCAAGAGAAGCATGCTCCAATGTGAGTCAGTGCCAGGAGAAGCGTGCTCCAGCGTGAGTCTGTGCCAGGAGAAGTCTGCTACAGCGTGAGTCAGTGCCAGGAGAAACCTGCTCCAGCGTGAGTCAGTGCCAAGAAAAGCATGCTCCAATGTGAGTCAGTGCCAGGAGAAGCGTGCTCCAGCGTGAGTCAGTGCCAGGAGAAGCAGGCTCCAGTTTGAGTCAGTGCCAGGAGAAGCATGCTACTGCATGAGTCAGTGCCAGGAGAAGCGTTCTGCAGAGTAAGTCAGTGCCAGGAGAAGCGTGCTCCAGTGTGAGTCAGTGACAGGAGGAGCGTGCTCCAGTTTGAGTCAGTGCCAGGAGAAGCGTGCTACAGCATGAGTCAGTGCAAGGAGAAACGTGCTCCAGTGTGAGGCAGTGCCAGGAGAAGCAGGTTCCAGCATGAGTCAGTGCCAGGAGAAGCACGTTCCAGCATGAGTCAGTGCCAGGAACAGCGTGTTCCAGCATGAGTCAGTGCCAGGAGAAGCCTGCTCCAGCGTGAGTCAGTGCCAGGAGAAGCATGCTCCAGCGTGTGTCAGTGCCAGGAGAAGGAGGCTCCAGCTTGAGTCAGTGCCAGGAACAGCGTGTTCCAGCATGAGTCAGTGCCAGGAGAAGCCTGCTCCAGCGTGAGTCAGTGCCAGGAGAAGCCTGCTACAGCGTGAGTCAGTGCCAGGAGAAACCTGCTCCAGCGTGAGTCAGTGACAGGAGAAGCGTGCTCCAATGTGAGTCAGAGCCAGGAGAAGTATGCTCCAGTTTGAGTCAGTGCCAGGAGATGGATGCTCCAGCGTGAGTCAGTGCCAGAGGAAGCATGCTCCAGTGTGAGTCAGTGCCAGGAGAAGCATGCTCCAGTGTGAGTCAGGGCCAGGATAAGCATTCTACAGCGTGAGTCAGCGCCAGAAGCGTGCTCCAGCGTGAGTCAGCGCCAGAAGATGCATGCTCCAGTGTGAGTCAGTGCCAGGAGAAGCCTGCACCAGCATGAGTCAGTGTCAGGAGAAGCGTGCTGCAATTTGAGTCAGTGCCAGTAGAAGCCTTCTCCAGCGTGAGTCAGTGCCAGGAGAAGCATGCTCCAGCATCAGTCAGTGCCAGGACAAGCGTGCTCCAGCATCAGTCAGTGCCAGGAGAGGCGTGCTCCAGCGTGAGTCAGTGCCAGGAGAAGCGTGCTGCAGCATGAGTCTGTGCCAGGAGAAGCGTGCTCCAGCGTGAGTCTGTGCCAGGAGAAGCATGCTCCAGCGTGATTCAGTGACTGGAGAAGCATGCTCGAGCGTGAGTCAGTGCCAGGAGATGCATGCTCCAGTTTGAGTCAGGGCCAGGAGAAGCGTGCTCCAGAGTGAGTCAGTGCCAGGAGAAGCGTGCTCCAGAGTGAGTCAGTGCCAGGAGAAGCATGCTCCAGCGTGAGTCAGTGCCAGGAGAAGCATGCTCCAGAGTCAGTCAGTGCCAGGAGAAGCGTGCTCCAGCATGAGGCAGTGCCAAGAGAATCGTGAGTCAGTGCCAGGAGAGGCGTGCTCCAGCGCGAGTCAATGCTTGGAGAAGCGTGCTCCAGCGTGAGTCAGTGCCAGGAGAAGCGTGCTCCAACATGACTCAGTGCCAGGAAAAGCCTGCTCCAGCGTGTGTCAGCGCCAGGAGAGGCATGCTCCAGCGTCAGTCAGCGCCAGGGGAAGCCTGCTCCAGCGTGTGTCAGTGCCAGGAGAAGCGTGCTCCAGCGTGAGTCAGTGCCAGGAGGAGCATGCTCCAGCGTGAGTCAGTGCCAGGAGAAGCATGCTCCAGCGTAAGTCAGTGCCAGGAGAAGCGTGCTCCAGCATGAGTGAGAGCCAGGAAAAGCGTACTCCAGTGTGGGTCAGTGCCAGTAGAAGCGTGCTCCAGCGTGAGTCAGTGCCAGGGGTAGCCTGCTCCAGCGTGAGTCAGTGCAAGGTGAAGCCGGCTCCAGCGTGAGTCAGTGCCAGGATAAGCATTCTACAGCGTTAGTCAGTGCCAGGGGAAGCCTGCTCCAGCGTGAGTCAGCGCCAAGAGAAGCATGCTCCAATGTGAGTCAGTGCCAGGAGAAGCGTGCTCCAGGTTGAGTCAGTGCCAGGAGAAGCATGCTCCAGTTTGAGTCAGTACCAGGAGATGCATGCTCCAGCGTGAGTCAGTGCCTGGAGAAGCATGCTCCAAGGTCAGTCAGTGCCAGGAGAAGCGTGCTCCAGCGTCAGTCAGTGCCAGGAGAAGCGTGCTACAGCGTGAGTGAGAGCCAGGAGAAGCGTGCTCCAGTGTGAGTCAGTGCCAGGAGAAGCGTGATCCAGTTTGAGTCAGAGCCAGGAGAAGCGCGCTACAGTGTGAGTCAGTGCCAGGAGACGCATGCTCCAGTGTGAGGCAGTGCCAGAAGAAGCAGGTTCCAGCATGAGTCAGTGCCAGGAGCAGCATGCTCCAGCATGAGTCAGTGCCAGGAGAAGCGTGCTCCAGCGTGAGTCAGTGCCAGGAGAAACCTGTCCAGCGTGAGTCAGTGCCAAGAGAAGCATGCTCCAATGTGAGTCAGTGCCAGGAGCAGCGTGCTCCAGAGTGAGTCAGTGCCAGGAGAAGCATGCTCCAGTGTGAGTCTGTGCCAGGAGAAGCATGCTCCAGCGTGAGTCAGTGCCAGGGGAAGCGTGCTCCAGCGTGAGTCAGTGTCAAGGGAAGAGTGATTCAGCGTGAATCAGTGCCAGGAGAAGCGTGCTCCAGTGTGAGTCAGTGCCAGGAGAAGAGGGCTCCAACGTGAGTCACTACAAGGAGAAACGTGAGTCAGTGCCAGGAGAAGCGTGCTGCAGCGTGAGTCAGAGCCAAGAGAAGCCTGCTCCAGCATGAATCAGTTTCAGGAGAGGCGTCCTCCAACGTGAGTCAATGCCAGGAGAAGCGTGCTCCAGTTTGATTCAGTGCCTGGAGAAGCGTGCTCCAGTGTGAATCAGTGCCAGGAGAAGCGTGCTCCAGCGTGAGTCAGTGCCAGGAGAAGCGTACTCCAGCGTGAGTCAGTGCCAGGAGAAGCGTACTCCAGCGTGAGTCAGTGCCAGGAGCAGCGTGCTCCAGAGTGAGTCAGTGCCAGGAGAAGCATGCTCCAGTGTGAGTCTGTGCCAGGAGAAGCCTGCTCCAGCGTGTGTCAGCGCCAGGAGAGGCGTGCTCCAGCGTGAGTCAGTGCCAGGAGAGGCGTGCTCCAGTTTGATTCAGTGCCAGGAGAAGCATGCTCAGGTTTGAGTCAGTGCCAGGAGCAGCGTGCTCCAGCGTGAGTCAGTGCCAGGAGAAACGTGAGACAGTGCCAGGAGAGGGGTGCTCCAGAGTGATTCAGCGTGAGTCAGTGCCAGGAGAAGCGTGCTCTAGCATGAGTCTGTGCCAGGAGAAGCGTGCTCCAGCGTGAGTCTGTGCCAGGAGAAGCATGCTCCAGCGTGTGTCAGTGCCAGGAGAGGCGTGCTCCAGCGTGAGTCAGTGCCAGGAGAAGCCTGCTCCAGTTTGATTCAGTGCCAGGAGAAGCATGCTCAGGTTTGAGTCAGTGCCAGGAGCAGCGTGCTCCAGCGTGAGTCAGTGCCAGGAGAAACGTGAGACAGTGCCAGGAGAGGGGTACTCCAGAGTGATTCAGCGTGAGTCAGTGCCAGGAGAAGCGTGCTCTAGCATGAGTCCGTGCCAGGAGAAGTCTGCTCCAGTGTGACTCAGTGCCAAGAGAGGCCTGCTCCAGCGTGAGTCAGTGCCAGGGGAAGCGTGCTCCAGCGTGAGTGGGTGCCAGAAGCATGCTACAGCATGAGTCAATGCCAGGAGAAGCGTGCTCCAGCGTGAATCAGTGGCAGGAAAGGCATGCTCCAGCGTGAGTCAGTGCCAGGAGAAGCGTGCTCCAGCGTCAGTCAGTGCCAGGGAAGCGTGCTCCAGCGTGAGTCAGTGCCAGGAGAAGCGTGCTCCAGTGTGAGTCAGTGCAAGGAGAAGCGTGCTCCATCGTCAGTCAGTGCCAGGAGAAGCGTCAGTCAGTGCCACGAGAGGGGTACTCCAGAGTGATTCAGCATGAGTCAGTGCCAGGAGAAGTGTGCTCTAGCATGAGTCAGTGCCAGGAGAAGCCAGCTCCAGCGTGAGTCAGTGCCAGGAGAAGCGTGATCCAGTGTGAGTCAGTGCCAGGAGAAGCAGGCTCCAGTGTGAGGCAGTGCCAGGAGAAGGAGGCTCCAGCTTGAGTCAGTGCCAGGAGCAGCATGCTCCAGCATGAGTCAGTGCCAGGAGAAGCCTGCTCCAGCGTGAGTCTGTGCCAGGAGAATCCTGCTACAGCGTGAGTCAGTGCCAGGAGAAACCTGCTACAGCGTGAGTCAGTGCCAAGAGAAGCATGCTCCAATGTGAGTCAGTGCCAGGAGAAGCGTGCTCCAGCGTGAGTCTGTGCCAGGAGAAGCCTGCTACAGCGTGAGTCAGTGCCAGGAGAAACCTGCTCCAGCGTGAGTCAGTGCCAAGAGAAGCATGCTCCAATGTGAGTCAGTGCCAGGAGAAGCGTGCTCCAGCGTGAGTCAGTGCCAGGAGAAGCAGGCTCCAGTTTGAGTCAGTGCCAGGAGAAGCATGCTACTGCATGAGTCAGTGCCAGGAGAAGCGTTCTGCAGCGTAAGTCAGTGCCAGGAGAAGCGTGCTCCAGTGTGAGTCAGTGACAGGAGGAGCGTGCTCCAGTTTGAGTCAGTGCCAGGAGAAGCGTGCTACAGCATGAGTCAGTGCAAGGAGAAACGTGCTCCAGTGTGAGGCAGTGCCAGGAGAAGCAGGTTCCAGCATGAGTCAGTGCCAGGAGAAGCACGTTCCAGCATGAGTCAGTGCCAGGAGCAGCGTGTTCCAGCGTGAGTCAGTGCCAGGAGAAGCACGTTCCAGCATGAGTCAGTGCCAGGAGCAGCGTGTTCCAGCGTGAGTCAGTGCCAGGAGAAGCCTGCTCCAGCGTGAGTCAGTGCCAGGAGAAGCCTGCTACAGCGTGAGTCAGTGCCAGGAGAAACCTGCTCCAGCGTGAGTCAGTGACAGGAGAAGCGTGCTCCAATGTGAGTCAGAGCCAGGAGAAGTATGCTCCAGTTTGAGTCAGTGCCAGGAGATGCATGCTCCAGCGTGAGTCAGTGCCAGGGGAAGCATGCTCCAGTGTGAGTCAGTGTCAGGAGAAGCATGCTCCAGCGTGAGTCAGTGCCAGGATAAGCATTCTACAGCGTGAGTCAGCGCCAGAAGCGTGCTCCAATTTGAGTCAGTGCCAGTAGAAGCCTTCTCCATCGTGAGTCAGTGCCAGGAGAAGCATGCTCCAGCATCAGTCAGTGCCAGGACAAGCGTGCTCCAGCATCAGTCAGTGCCAGGAGAGGCATGCTCCAGCGTGAGTCAGTGCCAGGAGAAGCGTGCTGCAGCATGAGTCTGTGCCAGGAGAAGCGTGCTCCAGCGTGAGTCTGTGCCAGGAGAAGCACGCTCCAGTGTGATTCAGTGCCTGGAGAAGCATGCTCGAGCGTGAGTCAGTGCCAGGAGATGCATGCTCCAGTTTGAGTCAGTGCCAGGAGAAGCGTGCTCCAGTGTGAGTCAGTGACAGGAGGAGCGTGCTCCAGTTTGAGTCAGTGCCAGGAGAAGCGTGCTACAGCATGAGTCAGTGCAAGGAGAAACGTGCTCCAGTGTGAGGCAGTGCCAGGAGAAGCAGGTTCCAGCATGAGTCAGTGCCAGGAGAAGCACGTTCCAGCATGAGTCAGTGCCAGGAGCAGCGTGTTCCAGCATGAGTCAGTGCCAGGAGAAGCCTGCTCCAGCGTGAGTCAGTGCCAGGAGAAGCCTGCTCCAGCGTGAGTCAGTGCCAGGAGAAGCCTGCTACAGCGTGAGTCAGTGCCAGGAGAAACCTGCTCCAGCGTGAGTCAGTGACAGGAGAAGCGTGCTCCAATGTGAGTCAGAGCCAGGAGAAGTATGCTCCAGTTTGAGTCAGTGCCAGGAGATGCATGCTCCAGCGTGAGTCAGTGCCAGGGGAAGCATGCTCCAGTGTGAGTCAGTGTCAGGAGAAGCATGCTCCAGCGTGAGTCAGTGCCAGGATAAGCATTCTACAGCGTGAGTCAGCGCCAGAAGCGTGCTCCAATTTGAGTCAGTGCCAGTAGAAGCCTTCTCCATCGTGAGTCAGTGCCAGGAGAAGCATGCTCCAGCATCAGTCAGTGCCAGGACAAGCGTGCTCCAGCATCAGTCAGTGCCAGGAGAGGCATGCTCCAGCGTGAGTCAGTGCCAGGAGAAGCGTGCTGCAGCATGAGTCTGTGCCAGGAGAAGCGTGCTCCAGCGTGAGTCTGTGCCAGGAGAAGCACGCTCCAGTGTGATTCAGTGCCTGGAGAAGCATGCTCGAGCGTGAGTCAGTGCCAGGAGATGCATGCTCCAGTTTGAGTCAGGGCCAGGAGAAGCGTGCTCCAGAGTGAGTCAGTGCCAGGAGACGCGTGCTCCAGAGTGAGTCAGTGCCAGGAGAAGCATGCTCCAGCGTGAGTCAGTGCCAGGAGAAGCATGCTCCAGAGTCAGTCAGTGCCAGGAGAAGCGTGCTCCAGCATGAGTCATTGCCAGGAGAAGATTGCTCCAGTGTGAGGCAGTGCCAAGAGGATCGTGAGTCAGTGCCAGGAGAGGCGTGCTCCAGCGCGAGTCAATGCTTGGAGAAGCGTGCTCCAGCGTGAGTCAGTGCCAGGAGAAGCGTGCTCCAACATGACTCAGTGCCAGGAAAAGCCTGCTCCAGCGTGTGTCAGCGCCAGGAGAGGCATGCTCCAGCGTCAGTCAGCGCCAGGGGAAGCCTGCTCCAGCGTGTGTCAGTGCCAGGAGAAGCGTGCTCCAGCGTGACTCAGTGCCAGGAGGAGCATGCTCCAGCGTGAGTCAGTGCCAGGAGAAGCATGCTCCAGCGTAAGTCAGTGCCAGGAGAAGCGTGCTCCAGCATGAGTGAGAGCCAGGAGAAGCGTACTCCAGTGTGGGTCAGTGCCAGGAGAAGCGTGCTCCAGCGTGAGACAGTGCCAGGGGTAGCCTGCTCCAGCGTGAGTCAGTGCAAGGTGAAGCCGGCTCCAGCATGAGTCAGTGCCAGGATAAGCATTCTACAGCGTTAGTCAGTGCCAGGGGAAGCCTGCTCCAGCGTGTGTCAGTGCCAGGAGAAGCGTGCTACAGCGTGAGTCAGTGCCAGGAGAAGCATGGTCCAGCTTGAGTCAGTGCCAGGAGAAGCCTGCTCCAGCGTGAGGCAGTGCCAGGAGAAGCCTGCTCCAGCGTGAGTCAGCGCCAAGAGAAGCATGCTCCAATGTGAGTCAGTGCCAGGAGAAGCGTGCTCCAGGTTGAGTCAGTGCCAGGAGAAGCATGCTCCAGTTTGAGTCAGTACCAGGAGATGCATGCTCCAGCGTGAGTCAGTGCCTGGAGAAGCATGCTCCAGGGTCAGTCAGTGCCAGGAGAAGCGTGCTCCAGCGTCAGTCAGTGCCAGGAGAAGCGTGCTCCAGCGTGAGTGAGAGCCAGGAGAAGCGTGCTCCAGTGTGAGTCAGTGCCAGGAGAAGCTTGATCCAGTTTGAGTCAGAGCCAGGAGAAGCGCGCTACAGTGTGAGTCAGTGCCAGGAGACGCATGCTCCAGTGTGAGGCAGTGCCAGAAGAAGCAGGTTCCAGCATGAGTCAGTGCCAGGCGCAGCATGCTCCAGCATGAGTCAGTGCCAGGAGAAGCGTGCCCCAGCGTGAGTCAGTGCCAGGAGAAACCTGCTCCAGCGTGAGTCAGTGCCAAGAGAAGCATGCTCCAATGTGAGTCAGTGCCAGGAGAAGCGTGCTCCAGGTTGAGTCAGTGCCAGGAGAAGCATGCTCCAGTTTGAGTCAGTGCCAGGAGAAGCATGCTCCAGCGTGAGTCTGTGCCAGGAGAAGCATGCTCCAGCGTGAGTCAGTGCCAGGGGAAGCGTGCTCCAGCGTGAGTCAGTGCCAGGAGAGGCGTGCTCCAGGTTGATTCAGTGCCAGGAGAAGCATGCTCCAGCGTGAGTCTGTGCCAGGAGAAGCCTGCTCCAGTGTGAGTCTGTGCCAGGAGAAGCCTGCTCCAGCGTGAATCTGTGCCAGGAGAAGCATGCTCCAGCGTGAGTCAGTGCCAGGAGCAGCGTGCTCCAGTTTGATTCAGTGCCAGGAGAAGCATGCTCAGGTTTGAGTCAGTGCCAGGAGCAGCGTACTCCAGCGTGAGTCAGTGCCAGGAGAAACGTGAGACAGTGCCAGGAGAGGGGGACTCCAGAGTGATTCAGCGTGAGTCAGTGCCAGGAGAAGCGTGCTCTAGCATGAGTCCGTGCCAGGAGAAGCCTGCTCCAGTGTGACTCAGTGGCAAGAGAGGCCGGCTCCAGCGTGAGTCAGTGCCAGGGGAACCCTGCTCCAGCGTGAGTCTGTGCCAGGAGAAGCGTGCTCCAGCGTGAGTCAGTGCCAGGAGAAGCATGCTCCAGCGTGTGTCAGTGCCAGGAGAGGCGTGCTCCAGCGTGAGTCAGTGCCAGGAGAAGCCTGCTCCAGTTTGATTCAGTGCCAGGAGAAGCATGCTCAGGTTTGAGTCAGTGCCAGGAGCAGCGTGCTCCAGCATGAGTCAGTGCCAGGAGAAACGTGAGACAGTGCCAGCAGAGGGGTACTCCAGAGTGATTCAGCGTGAGTCCGTGCCAGGAGAAGCCTGCTCCAGTGTGACTCAGTGCCAAGAGAGGCCTGCTCCAGCGTGAGTAAGTGCCAGGGGAAGCGTGCTCCAGCGTGAGTGGGTGCCAGAAGCATGCTACAGCATGAGTCAATGCCAGGAGAAGCGTGCTCCAGCGTGAATCAGTGGCAGGAAAGGCATGCTCCAGCGTGAGTCAGTGCCAGGAGAAGCGTGCTCCAGCGTGAGTCAGTGCCAGGGAAGCGTGCTCCAGCGTGAGTCAGTGCCAGGGAAACGTGCTCCAGCGTGAGTCAGTGCCAGGAGAAGCGTGCTCCAGTGTGAGTCAGTGCAAGGAGAAGCGTGCTCCATCGTCAGTCAGTGCCAGGAGAAGCGTCAGTCAGTGCCACGAAAGGGGTACTCCAGAGTGATTCAGCATGAGTTAGTGCCAGGAGAAGCGTGCTCTAGCATGAGTCAGTGTCAGGAGAAGCCAGCTCCAGCGTGAGTCAGTGCCAGGAGAAGCGTGATCCAGTGTGAGTCAGTGCCAGGAGAAGCAGGCTCCAGTGTGAGGCAGTGCCAGGAGAAGGAGGCGCCAGCTTGAGTCAGTGCCAGGAGCAGCATGCTCCAGCATGAGTCAGTGCCAGGAGAAGCCTGCTCCAGCGTGAGTCTGTGCCAGGAGAATCCTGCTACAGCGTGAGTCAGTGCCAGGAGAAACCTGCTCTAGCGTGAGTCAGTGCCAAGAGAAGCATGCTCCAATGTGAGTCAGTGCCAGGAGAAGCGTGCTCCAGCGTGAGTCTGTGCCAGGAGAAGCCTGCTACAGCGTGAGTCAGTGCCAGGAGAAACCTGCTCCAGCGTGAGTCAGTGCCAAGAGAAGCATGCTCCAATGTGAGTCAGTGCCAGGAGAAGCGTGCTCCAGCGTGAGTCAGTGCCAGGAGAAGCAGGCTCCAGTTTGAGTCAGTGCCAGGAGAAGCATGCTACTGCATGAGTCAGTGCCAGGAGAAGCGTTCTGCAGCGTAAGTCAGTGCCAGGAGAAGCGTGCTCCAGTGTGAGTCAGTGACAGGAGGAGCGTGCTCCAGTTTGAGTCAGTGCCAGGAGAAACGTGCTACAGCATGAGTCAGTGCAAGGAGAAACGTGCTCCAGTGTGAGGCAGTGCCAGGAGAAGCAGGTTCCAGCATGAGGCAGTGCCAGGAGAAGCAGGTTCCAGCATGAGTCAGTGCCAGGAGAAGCACGTTCCAGCATGAGTCAGTGCCAGGAGCAGCGTGTTCCAGCATGAGTCAGTGCCAGGAGAAGCCTGCTCCAGCGTGAGTCAGTGCCAGGAGAAGCCTGCTCCAGCGTGAGTCAGTGCCAGGAGAAGCCTGCTACAGCGTGAGTCAGTGCCAGGAGAAACCTGCTCCAGCGTGAGTCAGTGACAGGAGAAGCGTGCTCCAATGTGAGTCAGAGCCAGGAGAAGTATGCTCCAGTTTGAGTCAGTGCCAGGAGATGCATGCTCCAGCGTGAGTCAGTGCCAGGGGAAGCATGCTCCAGTGTGAGTCAGTGCCAGGAGAAGCATGCTCCAGCGTGAGTCAGTGCCAGGAGAAGCATGCTCCAGCGTGAGTCAGTGCCAGGAGAAGCATGCTCCAGCGTGAGTCAGTGCCAGGAGAAGCGTGCTCCAGCATGAGTCATTGCCAGGAGAAGCTTGCTCCAGTGTGAGGCAGTGCCAAGAGAATCGTGAGTCAGTGCCAGGAGAGGCGTGCTCCAGCGCGAGTCAATGCTTGGAGAAGCGTGCTCCAGCGTGAGTCAGTGCCAGAAGAAGCGTGCTCCAACATGACTCAGTGCCAGGAAAAGCCTGCTCCAGCGTGTGTCAGCGCCAGGAGAGGCATGCTCCAGCGTCAGTCAGCGCCAGGGGAAGCCTGCTCCAGCGTGTGTCAGTGCCAGGAGAAGCGTGCTCCAGCGTGAGTCAGTGCCAGGAGGAGCATGCTCCAGCGTAAGTCAGTGCCAGGAGAAGCATGCTCCAGCATGAGTGAGAGCCAGGAGAAGCGTACTCCAGTGTGAGTCAGAGCAAGGAGAAGCATGCTCCAGCACGAGTCAGTGCCAGGAGCAGCATGCTCCAGTTTGAGTCAGTGCCAGGAGAGGTATGCTCCAGCGTTAATAGGTGCCAGGATAAGCGCTCTCCAGCGTGAGTCAGTGCCAGGAGAAGCATGCTCCAGTTTGAATCAGCGCCAGGAGAAGCGTGCTCCAGTTTGAGTCAGTGGCAGGAGAAGCGTGCTCCAGCGTGAGTCAGTGCCAGGAGAAGCCTTCTCCAGCGTGAGTCAGTGCCAGGACAAGCGTGCTCCAGCATCAGTCAGTGCCAGGAGAGGCGTGCTACAGCGTGAGTCAGTGCCAGGAGAATTGTGCTGCAGCATGAGTGTGCCAGGAGAAGCGTGATCCAGAGTGCGTCTGTGCCAGGAGAAGCAAGCTCCAGCGTGAGTCTGTGCCAAAAGAAGCATGCTCCAGCGTGAGTCAGTGCCAGGAGGAGCTTGCTCCAGCGTAAGTCAGTGCCAGGAGAAGCATGCTCCAGTGTGAGTCAGTGCCTGGAGAAGCATGCTCCAGCGTGAGTCAGTGCCAGGAGAAGCATGCACCAGCATGAGACAGTGCCAGGAAAGCATGCTTCAGCATGAGACAGTGCCAGGAGAAGCCTGCTCCAGCGTGAGTCAGTGCCAGGATAAGCATTCTACAGCTTAAGTCAGCGCCAGAAGGGTGCTCCAGTGTGAGTCAGTGCCAGGAGAAGCATGCTCCAGCGTGAGGCAGTGCCAGCAGAAGCATGCTTCAGCGTCAGTCAGTGCCAGAAGCGTGCTCCAGTTTGTGTCAGTGCCAGGAGAAGCGTGCTACAGCATGAGTCAGTGCCAGAAGCGTGCTCCAGCGTGAGTCAGTGCCAGGAGAAGCATGCTCTCGCGTGAGTCAGTGCCAGGAGAAGCGTGCTCAAGCGTGAGTCAGTGCCAAAGGAAGCGTGCTCCAGCGTGAGTCAGTGCCAAAGGAAGCGTGCTCCAGCGTGAGTCAGTGCCAGGAGAAGCGTGCTCCAGTTTGTGTCAGTGCCAGTAGAAGCGTGCGACAGCGTGAGTCAGTGCCAGGAGGAGCATGCTCCAGCGTGAGTCAGTGCCAAAGGAAGCGTGCTCCAGCGTGAGTCAGTGCCAGGAGAAGCGTGCTCCAGTTTGTGTCAGTGCCAGTAGAAGCGTGCGACAGCGTGAGTCAGTGCCAGGGGAAGCGTGCTCCAGCGTGAGTCAGTGCCAGGAGGAGCATGCTCCAGCATGAGACAGTGCCAGGAGAAGCCTGCTCCAGCGTGAGTCAGTGGCAGGAGGAGCATGCTCCAGTTTGAGGCAGTGCCAGGAGAGGTATGCTCCAGCGTTAGTAGGTGCCAGGAGAAGCGTGCTCCAGCGTGAGTCAGTGCCAGGAGAAACATGCTCCAGCATGAGACAGTGCCAGGAGAAGCATGCTCCAGCATGAGAAAGTGCCAGGAGAATCATGCTCCAGCACGAGACAGTGCCAGGAGAAGCATGCTCCTGCATGAGTCAGTGCCAGGAGATGCATGCTCCAGCGTCAGTCATTGCCAGGAGAAGCATGCTCCAGTTTGAGTCAGTGCCAGGAGAGGCATGCTCCAGTTTGAGTCAGTGCCAGGAGAAGCATGCTCCAGCGTGAGACAGTGCCAGGAGAAGCATGCTCCAGCGTGAGACAGTGCCAGGAGAAGCATGCTCCAGCGTCAGTCAGTCCCAGGAGAAGCATGCTCCAGTTTGAGTCAGGGCCAGGAGAAGGGTGCTCCAGTTTGAGTCAGTGCCAGGCGAAGCCTTCTCCAGCGTGAGTCAGTGCCAGGAGAAGCATGCTCCAACGTGAGTCAGTGCCAGGAGAATCATGCTCCAGCATGAGACAGTGCCAGGAGAAGCATGCTCCAGCACGAGACAGTGCCAGGAGAAGCATGCTCCTGCATGAGTCAGTGCCAGGAGAAGCATGCTCCAGCGTCAGTCATTGCCAGGAGAAGCATGCTCCAGTTTGAGTCAGTGCCAGGAGAGGCATGCTCCAGTTTGAGTCAGTGCCAGGAGAAGCATGCTCCAGTTTGAGTCAGGGCCAGGAGAAGGGTGCTCCAGTTTGAGTCAGTGCCAGGCGAAGCCTTCTCCAGCGTGAGTCAGTGCCAGGAGAAGCGTGTTCCAGTTTGAGTCAGTGCCAGGAGAAGCCATCTCCAGCATCAGTCAGTGCCAGGAGAGGCGTGCTCCAGCGTGAGTCAGTGCCAGGAGAAGCGTGCTCCAGCGTGAGTCAGTGCCAGGGAAGCGTGCTCCAGCGTGAGTCAGTGCCAGGAGAAGCGTGCTCCAGTGTGAGTCAGTGCAAGGAGAAGCGTGCTCCATCGTCAGTCAGTGCCAGGAGAAGCGTCAGTCAGTGCCACGAGAGGGGTACTCCAGAGTGATTCAGCATGAGTCAGTGCCAGGAGAAGCGTGCTCTAGCATGAGTCAGTGCCAGGAGAAGCCAGCTCCAGCGTGAGTCAGTGCCAGGAGAAGCGTGATCCAGTGTGAGTCAGTGCCAGGAGAAGCAGGCTCCAGTGTGAGGCAGTGCCAGGAGAAGGAGGCTCCAGCTTGAGTCAGTGCCAGGAGCAGCATGCTCCAGCATAAGTCAGTGCCAGGAGAAGCCTGCTCCAGCGTGAGTCTGTGCCAGGAGAATCCTGCTACAGCGTGAGTCAGTGCCAGGAGAAACCTGCTCTAGCGTGAGTCAGTGCCAAGAGAAGCATGCTCCAATGTGAGTCAGTGCCAGGAGAAGCGTGCTCCAGCGTGAGTCTGTGCCAGGAGAAGGGTGCTACAGCGTGAGTCAGTGCCAGGAGAAACCTGCTCCAGCGTGAGTCAGTGCCAAGAGAAGCATGCTCCAATGTGAGTCAGTGCCAGGAGAAGCGTGCTCCAGCGTGAGTCAGTGCCAGGAGAAGCAGGCTCCAGTTTGAGTCAGTGCCAGGAGAAGCATGCTACTGCATGAGTCAGTGCCAGGAGAAGCGTTCTGCAGCGTAAGTCAGTGCCAGGAGAAGCGTGCTCCAGTGTGAGTCAGTGACAGGAGGAGCGTGCTCCAGTTTGAGTCAGTGCCAGGAGAAACGTGCTACAGCATGAGTCAGTGCAAGGAGAAACGTGCTCCAGTGTGAGGCAGTGCCAGGAGAAGCAGGTTCCAGCATGAGTCAGTGCCAGGAGAAGCACGTTCCAGCATGAGTCAGTGCCAGGAGCAGCGTGTTCCAGCATGAGTCAGTGCCAGGAGAAGCCTGCTCCAGCGTGAGTCAGTGCCAGGAGAAGCCTGCTCCAGCGTGAGTCAGTGCCAGGAGAAGCCTGCTACAGCGTGAGTCAGTGCCAGGAGAAACTGCTCCAGCGTGAGTCAGTGACAGGAGAAGCGTGCTCCAATGTGAGTCAGAGCCAGGAGAAGTATGCTCCAGTTTGAGTCAGTGCCAGGAGATGCATGCTCCAGCGTGAGTCAGTGCCAGGGGAAGCATGCTCCAGTGTGAGTCAGTGCCAGGAGAAGCATGCTCCAGCGTGAGTCAGTGCCAGGATAAGCATTCTACAGCGTGAGTCAGCGCCAGAAGCGTGCTCCAGCGTGAGTCAGCGCCAGGAGAAGCCTGCTCAAGCATGAGTCAGTGTCAGGAGAAGCGTGCTCCAATTTGAGTCAGTGCCAGTAGAAGCCTTCTCCAGCGTGAGTCAGTGCCAGGAGAAGCATGCTCGAGCGTGAGTCAGTGCCAGGAGATGCATGCTCCAGTTTGAGTCAGGGCCAGGAGAAGCGTGCTCCAGAGTGAGTCAGTGCCAGGAGAAGCGTGCTCCAGAGTGAGTCAGTGCCAGGAGAAGCATGCTCCAGCGTGTGTCAGTGCCAGGAGAAGCATGCTCCAGAGTGAGTCAGTGCCAGGAGAAGCGTGCTCCAGCATGAGTCATTGCCAGGAGAAGCTTGCTCCAGTGTGAGGCAGTGCCAAGAGAATCGTGAGTCAGTGCCAGGAGAGGCGTGCTCCAGCTCGAGTCAATGCTTGGAGAAGCGTGCTCCAGCGTGAGTCAGTGCCAGAAGAAGCGTGCTCCAACATGACTCAGTGCCAGGAAAAGCCTGCTCCAGCGTGTGTCAGCGCCAGGAGAGGCATGCTCCAGCGTCAGTCAGCGCCAGGGGAAGCCTGCTCCAGCGTGTGTCAGTGCCAGGAGAAGCGTGCTCCAGCGTGTGTCAGTGCCAGGAGGAGCATGCTCCAGCGTGAGTCAGTGCCAGGAGAAGCATGCTCCAGCGTAAGTCAGTGCCAGGAGAAGCATGCTCCAGCATGAGTGAGAGCCAGGAGAAGCGTACTCCAGTGTGAGTCAGAGCAAGGAGAAGCATGCTCCAGCACGAGTCAGTGCCAGGAGCAGCATGCTCCAGTTTGAGTCAGTGCCAGGAGAGGTATGCTCCAGCGTTAATAGGTGCCAGGATAAGCGCTCTCCAGCGTGAGTCAGTGCCAGGAGAAGCATGCTCCAGTTTGAATCAGCGCCAGGAGAAGCGTGCTCCAGTTTGAGTCAGTGGCAGGAGAAGCGTGCTCCAGCGTGAGTCAGTGCCAGGAGAAGCCTTCTCCAGCGTGAGTCAGTGCCAGGACAAGCGTGCTCCAGCATCAGTCAGTGCCAGGAGAGGCGTGCTACAGCGTGAGTCAGTGCCAGGAGAATTGTGCTGCAGCATGAGTGTGCCAGGAGAAGCGTGATCCAGAGTGCGTCTGTGCCAGGAGAAGCAAGCTCCAGCGTGAGTCTGTGCCAAAAGAAGCATGCTCCAGCGTGAGTCAGTGCCAGGAGGAGCTTGCTCCAGCGTAAGTCAGTGCCAGGAGAAGCATGCTCCAGTGTGAGTCAGTGCCTGGAGAAGCATGCTCCAGCGTGAGTCAGTGCCAGGAGAAGCATGCACCAGCATGAGACAGTGCCAGGAAAGCATGCTTCAGCATGAGACAGTGCCAGGAGAAGCCTGCTCCAGCGTGAGTCAGTGCCAGGATAAGCATTCTACAGCTTAAGTCAGCGCCAGAAGGGTGCTCCAGTGTGAGTCAGTGCCAGGAGAAGCATGCTCCAGCGTGAGGCAGTGCCAGCAGAAGCATGCTTCAGCGTCAGTCAGTGCCAGAAGCGTGCTCCAGTTTGTGTCAGTGCCAGGAGAAGCGTGCTACAGCATGAGTCAGTGCCAGAAGCGTGCTCCAGCGTGAGTCAGTGCCAGGAGAAGCATGCTCTCGCGTGAGTCAGTGCCAGGAGAAGCGTGCTCAAGCGTGAGTCAGTGCCAAAGGAAGCGTGCTCCAGCGTGAGTCAGTGCCAAAGGAAGCGTGCTCCAGCGTGAGTCAGTGCCAGGAGAAGCGTGCTCCAGTTTGTGTCAGTGCCAGTAGAAGCGTGCGACAGCGTGAGTCAGTGCCAGGAGGAGCATGCTCCAGCGTGAGTCAGTGCCAAAGGAAGCGTGCTCCAGCGTGAGTCAGTGCCAGGAGAAGCGTGCTCCAGTTTGTGTCAGTGCCAGTAGAAGCATGCGACAGCGTGAGTCAGTGCTAGGGGAAGCGTGCTCCAGCGTGAGTCAGTGCCAGGAGGAGCATGCTCCAGCTTGAGACAGTGCCAGGAGAAACCTGCTCCAGAGTGAGTAAGTGCCAGGAGAAGCATGCTCTAGCGTGAGTCAGTGCCAAGAGAAGCATGCTCCAGCATGAGTCAGTGGCAGGAGGAGCATGCTCCAGTTTGAGGCAGTGCCAGGAGCGGTATGCTCCAGCGTTAGTAGGTGCCAGGAGAAGCGTGCTCCAGCGTGAGTCAGTGCCAGGAGAAACATGCTCCAGCATGAGACAGTGCCAGGAGAAGCATGCTCCAGCATGAGACAGTGCCAGGAGAATCATGCTCCAGCATGAGACAGTGCCAGGAGAAGCATGCTCCAGCACGAGACAGTGCCAGGAGAAGCATGCTCCTGCATGAGTCAGTGCCAGGAGAAGCGTGCTCCAGCGTGAGTGAGAGCCAGGAGAAGCATGCTCCAGTTTGAGTCAGTGCCAGGGGAAGTGTGCTCCAGCGTCAGTCATTGCCAGGAGAAGCATGCTCCAGTTTCAGTCAGTGCCAGGAGAGGCATGCTCCAGTTTGAGTCAGTGCCAGGAGAAGCATGCTCCAGCGTCAGTCAGTGCCAGGAGAAGCATGCTCCAGTTTGAGTCAGGGGCAGGAGAAGGGTGCTCCAGTTTGAGTCAGGGCCAGGAGAAGGGTGCTCCAGTTTGAGTCAGTGCCAGGCGAAGCCTTCTCCAGCGTGAGTCAGTGCCAGGAGAAGCGTGTTCCAGTTTGAGTCAGTGCCAGGAGAAGCCTTCTCCAGCATCAGTCATTGCCACGAGAGGTGTGCTCCAGCGTGAGTCAGTGCCAGGAGAAGCGTGCTGCAGCATGAGTCTGTGCCAGGAGAAGCGTGCTCCAGCGTGAGTCTGTGCCAGGAGAAGCATGCTCCAGCGTGATTCAGTGACTGGAGAAGCATGCTCGAGCGTGAGTCAGTGCCAGGAGATGCATGCTCCAGTTTGAGTCAGGGCCAGGAGAAGCGAGCTCCAGAGTGAGTCAGTGCCAGGAGAAGCGTGCTCCAGAGTGAGTCAGTGCCAGGAGAAGCATGCTCCAGCGTGAGTCAGTGCCAGGAGAAGCATGCTCCAGAGTCAGTCAGTGCCAGGAGAAGCGTGCTCCAGCATGAGTCATTGCCAGGAGAAGCTTGCTCCAGTGTGAGGCAGTGCCAAGAGAATCGTGAGTCAGTGCCAGGAGAGGCGTGCTCCAGCGCGAGTCAATGCTTGGAGAAGCGTACTCCAGCGTGAGTCAGTGCCAGGAGAAGTGTGCTCCAACATGACTCAGTGCCAGGAAAAGCCTGCTCCAGCGTGTGTCAGCGCCAGAGGAGGCATGCTCCAGCGTCAGTCAGCGCCAGGGGAAGCCTGCTCCAGCGTGTGTCAGTGCCAGGAGAAGCGTGCTCCAGCGTGAGTCAGTGCCAGGAGGAGCATGCTCCAGCGTGAGTCAGTGCCAGGAGAAGCATGCTCCAGTGTGGGTCAGTGCCAGGAGAAGCATGCTCCAGCGTGAGTCAGTGCCAGGGGTAGCCTGCTCCAGCGTGAGTCAGTGCAAGGTGAAGCCGGCTCCAGCGTGAGTCAGTGCCAGGATAAGCATTCTACAGCGTTAGTCAGTGCCAGGGGAAGCCTGCTCCAGCGTGTGTCAGTGCCAGGAGAAGCGTGCTACAGCGTGAGTCAGTGCCAGGAGAAGAATGGTCCAGCTTGAGTCAGTGCCAGGAGAAGCCTGCTCCAGCGTGAGGCAGTGCCAGGAGAAGGGTGCTCCAGAGTGAGTCAGTGCCAGGAGAAACCTGCTCCAGTGTGAGTCAGTGCCAGGGGATGCATGCTCCAGCGTGAGTCAGTGCCAGGAGAAGCATGCTCCAGTGTGAGTCAGAGCAAGGAGAAGCATGCTCCAGCACGAGTCAGTGCCAGGAGCAGCATGCTCCAGTTTGAGTCAGTGCCAGGAGAGGTATGCTCCAGCGTTAATAGGTGCCAGGATAAGCGCTCTCCAGCGTGAGTCAGTGCCAGGAGAAGCATGCTCCAGTTTGAATCAGCGCCAGGAGAAGCGTGCTCCAGTTTGAGTCAGTGGCAGGAGAAGCGTGCTCCAGCGTGAGTCAGTGCCAGGAGAAGCCTTCTCCAGCGTGAGTCAGTGCCAGGACAAGCGTGCTCCAGCATCAGTCAGTGCCAGGAGAGGCGTGCTACAGCGTGAGTCAGTGCCAGGAGAATTGTGCTGCAGCATGAGTGTGCCAGGAGAAGCGTGATCCAGAGTGCGTCTGTGCCAGGAGAAGCAAGCTCCAGCGTGAGTCTGTGCCAAAAGAAGCATGCTCCAGCGTGAGTCAGTGCCAGGAGGAGCTTGCTCCAGCGTAAGTCAGTGCCAGGAGAAGCATGCTCCAGTGTGAGTCAGTGCCTGGAGAAGCATGCTCCAGCGTGAGTCAGTGCCAGGAGAAGCATGCACCAGCATGAGACAGTGCCAGGAAAGCATGCTTCAGCATGAGACAGTGCCAGGAGAAGCCTGCTCCAGCGTGAGTCAGTGCCAGGATAAGCATTCTACAGCTTAAGTCAGCGCCAGAAGGGTGCTCCAGTGTGAGTCAGTGCCAGGAGAAGCATTCTCCAGCGTGAGGCAGTGCCAGCAGAAGCATGCTTCAGCGTCAGTCAGTGCCAGAAGCGTGCTCCAGTTTGTGTCAGTGCCAGGAGAAGCGTGCTACAGCATGAGTCAGTGCCAGAAGCGTGCTCCAGCGTGAGTCAGTGCCAGGAGAAGCATGCTCTCGCGTGAGTCAGTGCCAGGAGAAGCGTGCTCAAGCATGAGTCAGTGCCAAAGGAAGCGTGCTCCAGCGTGAGTCAGTGCCAAAGGAAGCGTGCTCCAGCGTGAGTCAGTGCCAGGAGAAGCGTGCTCCAGTTTGTGTCAGTGCCAGTAGAAGCGTGCGACAGCGTGAGTCAGTGCCAGGAGGAGCATGCTCCAGCGTGAGTCAGTGCCAAAGGAAGCGTGCTCCAGTGTGAGTGCCAGGAGAAGCGTGCTCCAGTTTGTGTCAGTGCCAGTAGAAGCGTGCGACAGCGTGAGTCAGTGCCAGGGGAAGCGTGCTCCATCGTGAGTCAGTGCCAGGAGGAGCATGCTCCAGCTTGAGACAGTGCCAGGAGAAGCGTGCTCCAGTTTGAGTCAGTGCCAGGAGAAACCTGCTCCAGAGTGAGTAAGTGCCAGGAGAAGCATGCTCTAGCGTGAGTCAGTGCCAAGAGAAGCATGCTCCAGCATGAGTCAGTGGCAGGAGGAGCATGCTCCAGTTTGAGGCAGTGCCAGGAGAGGTATGCTCCAGCGTTAGTAGGTGCCAGGAGAAGCGTGCTCCAGCGTGAGTCAGTGCCAGGAGAAACATGCTCCAGCATGAGACAGTGCCAGGAGAAGCATGCTCCAGCATGAGACAGTGCCAGGAGAAGCGTGCTCCAGTGTGAGACAGTGCCAGGAGAAGCATGCTCCAGCACGAGACAGTGCCAGGAGAAGCGTGCTCCAGTTTGAGTCAGTGCCAGGAGGAGCATGCTCCAGCATGAGACAGTGCCAGGAGAAGCATGCTCCAGCGTGAGTCAGTGCCAGGAGAAGCCTGCTCCAGCTTGAGACAGTGCCAGGAGAAGCGTGCTCCAGTTTGAGTCAGTGCCAGGAGAAACCTGCTCCAGAGTGAGTAAGTGCCAGGAGAAGCATGCTCTAGCGTGAGTCAGTGCCAAGAGAAGCATGCTCCAGCATGAGTCAGTGGCAGGAGGAGCATGCTCCAGTTTGAGGCAGTGCCAGGAGAGGTATGCTCCAGCGTTAGTAGGTGCCAGGAGAAGCGTGCTCCAGCGTGAGTCAGTGCCAGGAGAAACATGCTCCAGCATGAGACAGTGCCAGGAGAAGCATGCTCCAGCACGAGACAGTGCCAGGAGAAGCATGCTCCTGCATGAGTCAGTGCCAGGAGAAGCATGCTCCAGCGTCAGTCATTGCCAGGAGAAGCATGCTCCAGTTTGAGTCAGTGCCAGGAGAGGCATGCTCCAGTTTGAGTCAGTGCCAGGAGAAGCATGCTCCAGCGTCAGTCAGTGCCAGGAGAAGCATGCTCCAGTTTGAGTCAGGGCCAGGAGAAGGGTGCTCCAGTTTGAGTCAGTGCCAGGCGAAGCCTTCGCCAGCGTGAGTCAGTGCCAGGAGAAGCGTGTTCCAGTTTGAGTCAGTGCCAGGAGAAGCCTTCTCCAGCATCAGTCAGTGCCAGGAGAGGCGTGCTCCAGCGTGAGTCAGTGCCAGGAGAAGCGTGCTGCAGCATGAGTCTGTGCCAGGAGAAGCGTGCTCCAGCGTGAGTCTGCGCCAGGAGAAGCTGGCTCCAGTGTGAGTCAGTGCCAGGGGAAGCATGAGTCAGTGCCAGGAGAAGCGTGCTCCAGTTTGTGTCAGTGCCAGGAGAAGCGTGCTACAGCGTGAGTCAGTGCCAGGGGAAGCGTGCTACAGCGTGAGTCAGTGCCAGGAGGAGCATGCTCCAGCGTGAGTCAGTGCCAGGAGAAGCATACACCAGTGTGAGGCAGTGCCAGGAGAAGCATGCTCCAGTTTGAGTCAGTGGCAGGAGAAGTCTTCTCCAGCGTGAGTCAGTGCCAGGAGAAGCTTGCTCTAGTTTGAGTCAGTGCCAGGAGAAGCCTTCTCCAGCGTGGTTCAGCGCCAGGACAAGCGTGCTCCAGCATCAGTCAGTGCCAGGAGAAGCCTGCACCAGCGTGCGTCAGTGCCAGGAGAAGCATTCTACAGCGTGAGTGAGAGCCAGGAGAAGCGTGCTTCAGTGTGAGTCAGTTCCAGGAGAAGCATGCTCCAGCATCAGTCAGTGCCAGGAGAAGCGTGCTCCAGCTTGAGACAGTGCCAGGAGAAGCATGCTCCAGCGTGAGTAAGTGCCAGGAGAAGCATGTTTCTGCGTCAGTCAGCGCCAGGAGAAGCATGTTTCTGCGTCAGTCAGCGCCAGGAGAAGCATGCTCCAGCGTGAGTGAGAGCCAAGAGAAGCATGCTCCAGCACGAGACAGTGCCAGGATAAGCATTCTACAGTGTGAGTCAGCGCCAGAAGCTTGCTCCAGCGTGAGACAGTGCCAGGAGAAGCATGCTCCAGCGTGAGTAAGTGCCAGGAGAAGCATGTTTCTGCGTCAGTCAGCGCCAGGAGAAGCATGCTCCAGCGTGAGTGAGAGCCAAGAGAAGCATGCTCCAGCATGAGACAGTGCCAGGAGAAGCATGCTCCAGCATGAGACAGTGCCAGGAGAAGCATGCTCCAGCATGAGTCAGAGCCAGGAGAAGCATGGTCCTGCATGAGTCAGTGCCAGGAGAAGCATGCTCCTGCATGAGTCAGTGCCAGGAGAAGCATGCTCCTGCATGAGTCAGTGCCAGGAGAAGCATGCTCCAGCGTCAGTCAGTGCCAGGAGAAGCATGCACCAGTGTGAGTCAGTGCCAGGAGAAGCGTGCTCCAGCGTGAGTCAGTGCCAGGAGAAGCCTGCTCCAGCCTGAGTCAGTGCCAGGAGAAGCCTGCTCCAGTGTGAGTCAGTGCCAGGAGAAGCCTGCTCCAGCGTGAGTCAGTGCCAGGAGAAGCATTCTACAGCGTGAGTCTGCGCCAGGAGAAGCGTGCTCCAGCGTGAGTGAGAGCCAGGAGAAGCGTGCTTCAGTGTGAGTCAGTGCCAGGAGAAGCGTGCTCCAGCTTGAGTCAGTGCCAGGAGAAGCGTGCTACAGCATGAGACAGTGCCAGGAAAAGGATTCTACAGCATAAGTCAGTACCAGGAGAAGCGTGAACCTGTGTGAGTCAGCGCCAGAAGATGCATGCTCCAGCGTGAGTCAGGGCGAGGAGAATTCTTCAGCGTGAATCAGTGCCAGGAGAAGCATGCTACAGTTTGAGTCAGTGCCAGGCGAAGCATGCTCCAGTGTGAGTCAATGCCAGGAGAAGCGTGCTCCAGCGTGAGTCAGTGCCAGAAGCATGCTCCAGCATGAGTCAGTGCCAGGAGGAGCGTGCTCCAGCATGAGTCAGTGCCAGGAGGAGCGTGCTCCAGCGTGAGTCAGTGCCAGGAGGAGCGTGCTCCAGCGTGAGTCAGTGCCAGGAGAAGCCTGCTCCAGGGTGAGTCAGTGCCAGGATAAGCATTCTACAGTGTGAGTCAGCGCCAGAAGCTTGCTCCAGCGTGAGTTTGTGCCAGGAGAAGCATGCTCCAGCGTGAGTAAGTGCCAGGAGAAGCATGTTTCTGCGTCAGTCAGCGCCAGGAGAAGCATGCTCCAGGGTGAGTGAGAGCCAAGAGAAAAGCATGCTCCAGCATGAGACAGTGCCAGGAGAAGCATGCTCCAGCATGAGACAGTGGCAGGAGAAGCATGCTCCAGCATGAGACAGTGCCAGGAGAAGCATGCTCCTGCATGAGTCAGTGCCAGGAGAAGCATGCTCCAGCGTCAGTCAGTGCCAGGAGAAGCATGCTCCAGTTTGAGTCAGTGCCAGGAGAGGCATGCTCCAATTTGAGTCAGTGCCAGGAGAAGCATGCCCCAGCATGAGACTGTGCCAGAAGCATGATCCAGCATGAGACAGTGCCAGGAGAAGCATGCTCCAGCGTGAGACAGTGCCAGGAGAAGCATGCTCCAGCGTCAGTCAGTGCCAGGAGAAACATGCTCCAGTTTGAGTCAGGGCCAAGAGAAGGGTGCTCCAGTTTGAGTCAGGGCCAGGAGAAGGGTGCTCCAGTTTGAGTCAGTGCCAGGAGAAGCCTTCTCCAGCGTGAGTCAGTGCCAGGAGAAGCGTGTTGCAGTTTGAGTCAGTGCCAGGAGGAGCCTTCTCCAGCATCAGTCAGTGCCAGGAGAGGCGTGCTCCAGCATGAGTCAGTGCCAGGAGAAGCGTGCTGCAGCATGAGTCTGTGCCAGGAGAAGCGTGCTCCAGCGTGAGTCTGCGCCAGGAGAAGCATGCTCCAGCGTGAGTCTGTGCCAAAAGAAGCTGGCTCCAGTGTGAGTCAGTGCCAGGGGAAGCGTGAGTCAGTGCCAGGGGAAGCATGCTCCAGTTTGTGTTCGTGCCAGGAGAAGCGTGCTACAGCGTGAGTCAGTGCCAGGGGAAGCGTGCTACAGCGTGAGTCAGTGCCAGGAGGAGCATGCTCCAGCGTGAGTCAGTGCCAGGAGGAGCATGCACCAGTGTGAGTCAGTGCCAGGAGAAGCGTGCTCCAGCGTGAGTCAGTGCCAGGAAAAGCCTGCTCCAGCCTGAGTCAGTGCGAGGAGAAGCCTGCTCCAGCCTGAGTCAGTGCCAGGAGATGCCTGCTCCAGCGTGAGTCAGTGCCAGGAGAAGCATTCTACAGCGTGAGTCAGCGCCAGGAGAAGCGTGCTCCAGCGTGAGTGAGAGCCAGGAGAAGCATGCTTCAGTGTGAGTCAGTGCCAGGAGAAGCGTGCTCCAGCTTGAGTCAGTGCCAGGAGAAGCGTGCTACAGCATGAGACAGTGCCAGGATAAGGATTCTACAGCATAAGTCAGCACCAGGAGAAGCGTGCACCTGTGTGAGTCTGCGCCAGAAGATGCATGCTCCAGTGTGAGTCAGGGCGAGGAGATGAATTCTTCAGCGTGAATCAGTGCCAGGAGAAGCATGCTACAGTTTGAGACAGTGCCAGGAGAGGCATGCTCCAGCGTGTCAGTGCCAGGAGGAGAATGCTGCAGCGTGAGTCAGTGCCAGGAGGAGCATGCTCCAGTGTGAGTCAATGCCAGGAGAAGCGTGCTCCAGCGTGAGTCAGTGCCAGGAGAAGCATGCTCCAGCATGAGTCAGTGCCAGGAGGAGCATGCTCCAGCGTGAGTCTGTGCCAGGAGAAGCATGCTCCAGAGTGAGTCAGTGCCAGGAGAAGCGTGCTCCAGCGTGAGTCAGTGCCAGGAGGAGCGTGCTCCAGCGTGAGTCAGTGCCAGGAGCAGCGTGCTCCAGCGTGAGTCAGTGCCAGGAGAAGCCTGCTCCAGCGTGAGTCAGTGCCAGGAGAGGCATACTCCAGTGTGAGGCAGTGCCAGGAGAAGCATACTCCAGTGTGAGGCAGTGCCAGGAGAAGTGGGCTCCAGCTTGAGTCAGTGCCAGGAGAAGCATGCTTCAGCATGAGTCAGTCCCAGGAGCAGCATGCTCCAGCGTGAGTCAGTGCCAGGAGAAGCATGCTCCAGCGTGAGTCTGTGCCAGGAGAAGCATGCTCCAGAGTGAGTCAGTGCCAGGAGAAGCGTGCTCCAGCGTGAGTCAGTGCCAGGAGAAGCGTGCTCCAGTTTGAGTCAGTGCCAGGAGAAGTGGGCTCCTACGTGAGTCACTACCAGGAGAAGCGTGAGTCAGTGCCAAGAGAAGCCTGCTCCAGCGTGAATCAGTTTCAGGAGAAGCATCCTCCAACATGAATCAATGCCAGGAGAGGCGTGCTCCAGCGTGAGTCAGTGCCAAGAGAAGCGCGCTCCAGCGTAAGTCAGTGCCAAGTGAAGCGTGCTCCAGCGTGAATCAGTTTCAGGAGAAGCATCCTCCAACATGAGTCAGTGCCAGGAGAGGCGTGCTCCAGTTTGAGTCAGTGCCAGGAGAAGCGTGCTCCAGTGTGAGTCAGTGCCAGGAGAAGCGTGTTGCAGTTTGAGTCAGTGCCAGGAGGAGCCTTCTCCAGCATCAGTCAGTGCCAGGAGAGGCGTGCTCCAGCATGAGTCAGTGCCAGGAGAAGCGTGCTGCAGCATGAGTCTGTGCCAGGAGAAGCGTGCTCCAGCGTGAGTCTGCGCCAGGAGAAGCATGCTCCAGCGTGAGTCTGTGCCAAAAGAAGCTGGCTCCAGTGTGAGTCAGTGCCAGGGGAAGCGTGAGTCAGTGCCAGGGGAAGCATGCTCCAGTTTGTGTTCGTGCCAGGAGAAGCGTGCTACAGCGTGAGTCAGTGCCAGGGGAAGCGTGCTACAGCGTGAGTCAGTGCCAGGAGGAGCATGCTCCAGCGTGAGTCAGTGCCAGGAGGAGCATGCACCAGTGTGAGTCAGTGCCAGGAGAAGCGTGCTCCAGCGTGAGTCAGTGCCAGGAAAAGCCTGCTCCAGCCTGAGTCAGTGCGAGGAGAAGCCTGCTCCAGCCTGAGTCAGTGCCAGGAGATGCCTGCTCCAGCGTGAGTCAGTGCCAGGAGAAGCATTCTACAGCGTGAGTCAGCGCCAGGAGAAGCGTGCTCCAGCGTGAGTGAGAGCCAGGAGAAGCATGCTTCAGTGTGAGTCAGTGCCAGGAGAAGCGTGCTCCAGCTTGAGTCAGTGCCAGGAGAAGCGTGCTACAGCATGAGACAGTGCCAGGATAAGGATTCTACAGCATAAGTCAGCACCAGGAGAAGCGTGCACCTGTGTGAGTCTGCGCCAGAAGATGCATGCTCCAGTGTGAGTCAGGGCGAGGAGATGAATTCTTCAGCGTGAATCAGTGCCAGGAGAAGCATGCTACAGTTTGAGACAGTGCCAGGAGAGGCATGCTCCAGCGTGTCAGTGCCAGGAGGAGAATGCTGCAGCGTGAGTCAGTGCCAGGAGGAGCATGCTCCAGTGTGAGTCAATGCCAGGAGAAGCGTGCTCCAGCGTGAGTCAGTGCCAGGAGAAGCATGCTCCAGCATGAGTCAGTGCCAGGAGGAGCATGCTCCAGCGTGAGTCTGTGCCAGGAGAAGCATGCTCCAGAGTGAGTCAGTGCCAGGAGAAGCGTGCTCCAGCGTGAGTCAGTGCCAGGAGGAGCGTGCTCCAGCGTGAGTCAGTGCCAGGAGCAGCGTGCTCCAGCGTGAGTCAGTGCCAGGAGAAGCCTGCTCCAGCGTGAGTCAGTGCCAGGAGAGGCATACTCCAGTGTGAGGCAGTGCCAGGAGAAGCATACTCCAGTGTGAGGCAGTGCCAGGAGAAGTGGGCTCCAGCTTGAGTCAGTGCCAGGAGAAGCATGCTTCAGCATGAGTCAGTCCCAGGAGCAGCATGCTCCAGCGTGAGTCAGTGCCAGGAGAAGCATGCTCCAGCGTGAGTCTGTGCCAGGAGAAGCATGCTCCAGAGTGAGTCAGTGCCAGGAGAAGCGTGCTCCAGCGTGAGTCAGTGCCAGGAGAAGCGTGCTCCAGTTTGAGTCAGTGCCAGGAGAAGTGGGCTCCTACGTGAGTCACTACCAGGAGAAGCGTGAGTCAGTGCCAAGAGAAGCCTGCTCCAGCGTGAATCAGTTTCAGGAGAAGCATCCTCCAACATGAATCAATGCCAGGAGAGGCGTGCTCCAGCGTGAGTCAGTGCCAAGAGAAGCGCGCTCCAGCGTAAGTCAGTGCCAAGTGAAGCGTGCTCCAGCGTGAATCAGTTTCAGGAGAAGCATCCTCCAACATGAGTCAGTGCCAGGAGAGGCGTGCTCCAGTTTGAGTCAGTGCCAGGAGAAGCGTGCTCCAGTGTGAGTCAGTGCCAGGAGAAGCGTGCTCCAGTTTGAGTCAGTGCCAGGAGAAGCATGCTCCAGCGTGAGTCAGTGCCAGGAGAAGCATGCTCCAGCACCAATCAGTGCCAGGAGAAGCATGCTCCAGCACCAGTCAGTGCCAGGAGAAGCATGCTCCAGCGTGAGTCAGTGGCAGGAGAAGCATGCCCCAGCGTGAGTAAGTGCCAGCAGAAGTATGCTCCAGCATGAGTCAGTGCCTGGAGAAGCGTGCTCCAGCGTGAGTCAGTGGCAGGAGAAGCATGCTCCAGCGTGAGTAAGTGCCAGCAGAAGTATGCTCCAGCATGAGTCAGTGCCTGGAGAAGCATGCCCCAGCGTGAGTAAATGCCAGCAGAAGCATGCTCCAGCGTGAGTCAGTGCCTGGAGAAGCATTCAGAAGCGTGAGTCAGTGCCAGGAGAAGCATTCAGAAGCGTGAGCCAGTGCCAGGAGAAGCATGCTCCAGCGTGAGTAAGTGCCAGCAGAAGTATGCTCCAGCGTGAGTCAGTGCCAGGACAAGCATGCTCCAGCGTGAGTAAGTGCCAGCAGAAGCATGCTCCAGCGTGAGTCAGTGCCAGGAGAAGCATGCTCCAGCGTGAGTCAGTGCCCGGAGAAGCATGCTCCAGCGTGAGTCAGTGCCAGGAGAAGCATGCTCCAGCGTGAGAAAGTGCCAGCAGAAGCATGCTCCAGCGTGAGTCAGAGCAAGGAGAAGCATGCTCCAGTTTGAGTCAGTGCCAGGGGAAGCGTGCTCCAGTTTGAGTCAGTGCCAGGAGAAGCATGCTCCAGCGTGAGTCAGTGCCAGGAGAAGCGTGCTCCAGCGTGAGTCAGTGCCAGGAGAAGCCTGCTCCAGCGTGAGTCAGTACCAGGAGAAGCCTGCTCCAGCGTGAGTCAGTGCCAGGAGAAGCCTGCTCCAGCCTGAGTCAGTGCCAGAAGAAGCCTGCTCCAGTGTGAGTCAGTGCCAGGAGAAGCCCGCTCCAGCGTGAGTCAGTGCCAGGAGAAGCATTCTACAGCGTGAGTCTGCGCCAGGAGAAGCGTGCTCCAGCGTGAGTCTGCGCCAGGAGAAGTGTGCTCCAGCGTGAGTCAGTGCCAGGAGAAGCGTGCTTCAGTGTGAGTCAGTGCCAGGAGAAGCGTGCTACAGCATGAGACAGTGCCAGGAAAAGGATTCTACAGCATAAGTCAGCACCAGGAGAAGCGTGAACCTGTGTGAGTCAGCGCCAGAAGATGCATGCTCCAGCGTGAGTCAGGGCGAGGAGAATTCTTCAGCGTGAGTCAGTGCCAGGAGAAGCATTCTACAGCGTGAGTCTGCGCCAGGAGAAGCGTGCTCCAGCGTGAGTCTGCGCCAGGAGAAGTGTGCTCCAGCGTGAGTCAGTGCCAGGAGAAGCGTGCTTCAGTGTGAGTCAGTGCCAGGAGAAGCGTGCTCCAGCTTGAGTCAGTGCCAGGAGAAGCATGCTACAGCATGAGACAGTGCCAGGATAAGGATTCTACAGCATAAGTCAGCACCAGGAGAAGCGTGCACCTGTGTGAGTCTGCGCCAGAAGATGCATGCTCCAGTGTGAGTCAGGGCGAGGAGATGAATTCTTCAGCGTGAATCAGTGCCAGGAGAAGCATGCTACAGTTTGAGACAGTGCCAGGAGAGGCATGCTCCAGCGTGTCAGTGCCAGGAGGAGAATGCTGCAGCGTGAGTCAGTGCCAGGAGGAGCATGCTCCAGTGTGAGTCAATGCCAGGAGAAGCGTGCTCCAGCGTGAGTCAGTGCCAGGAGAAGCATGCTCCAGCATGAGTCAGTGCCAGGAGGAGCATGCTCCAGCGTGAGTCAGTGCCAGGAGGAGCGTGCTCCAGCGTGAGTCAGTGCCAGGAGCAGCGTGCTCCAGCGTGAGTCAGTGCCAGGAGAGGCATACTCCAGTGTGAGGCAGTGCCAGGAGAAGCATACTCCAGTGTGAGGCAGTGCCAGGAGAAGTGGGCTCCAGCTTGAGTCAGTGCCAGGAGAAGCATGCTTCAGCGTGAGTCAGTCCCAGGAGCAGCATGCTCCAGCGTGAGTCAGTGCCAGGAGAAGCATGCTCCAGCGTGAGTCTGTGCCAGGAGAAGCATGCTCCAGAGTGAGTCAGTGCCAGGAGAAGCGTGCTCCAGCGTGAGTCAGTGCCAGGAGAAGCGTGCTCCAGCGTGAGTCAGTGCCAGGAGAAGCGTGCTCCAGTTTGAGTCAGTGCCAGGAGAAGTGGGCTCCTACGTGAGTCACTACCAGGAGAAGCGTGAGTCAGTGCCAAGAGAAGCCTGCTCCAGCGTGAATCAGTTTCAGGAGAAGCATCCTCCAACATGAATCAATGCCAGGAGAGGCGTGCTCCAGCGTGAGTCAGTGCCAAGAGAAGCGCGCTCCAGCGTAAGTCAGTGCCAAGTGAAGCGTGCTCCAGCGTGAATCAGTTTCAGGAGAAGCATCCTCCAACATGAGTCAGTGCCAGGAGAGGCGTGCTCCAGTTTGAGTCAGTGCCAGGAGAAGCGTGCTCCAGTGTGAGTCAGTGCCAGGAGAAGCGTGCTCCAGTTTGAGTCAGTGCCAGGAGAAGCATGCTCCAGCGTGAGTCAGTGCCAGGAGAAGCATGCTCCAGCACCAGTCAGTGCCAGGAGAAGCATGCTCCAGCACCAGTCAGTGCCAGGAGAAGCATGCTCCAGCGTGAGTCAGTGGCAGGAGAAGCATGCCCCAGCGTGAGTAAGTGCCAGCAGAAGTATGCTCCAGCATGAGTCAGTGCCTGGAGAAGCGTGCTCCAGCGTGAGTCAGTGGCAAAAGAAGCATGCTCCAGCGTGAGTAAGTGCCAGCAGAAGTATGCTCCAGCATGAGTCAGTGCCTGGAGAAGCATGCCCCAGCGTGAGTAAATGCCAGCAGAAGCATGCTCCAGCGTGAGTCAGTGCCCGGAGAAGCATGCTCCAGCGTGAGTCAGTGCCAGGAGAAGCATGCTCCAGCGTGAGAAAGTGCCAGCAGAAGCATGCTCCAGCGTGAGTCAGAGCAAGGAGAAGCATGCTCCAGTTTGAGTCAGTGCCAGGGGAAGCGTGCTCCAGTTTGAGTCAGTGCCAGGAGAAGCATGCTCCAGCGTGAGTGAGTGCCAGGAGAAGCGTGCTCCAGCGTGAGTCAGTGCCAGGAGAAGCCTGCTCCAGCGTGAGTCAGTGCCAGGAGAAGCATGCTTCAGCATCAGTCAGTGCCAGGAGAAGCCTGCTCCAGCGTGAGTCAGTGCCAGGAGAAGCCTGCTCCAGCCCGAGTCAGTGCCAGAAGAAGCCTGCTCCAGTGTGAGTCAGTGCCAGGAGAAGCCCGCTCCAGCGTGAGTCAGTGCCAGGAGAAGCATTCTACAGCGTGAGTCTGCGCCAGGAGAAGCGTGCTCCAGCGTGAGTCTGCGCCAGGAGAAGTGTGCTCCAGCGTGAGTCAGTGCCAGGAGAAGCGTGCTTCAGTGTGAGTCAGTGCCAGGAGAAGCGTGCTACAGCATGAGACAGTGCCAGGAAAAGGATTCTACAGCATAAGTCAGCACCAGGAGAAGCGTGAACCTGTGTGAGTCAGCGCCAGAAGATGCATGCTCCAGCGTGAGTCAGGGCGAGGAGAATTCTTCAGCGTGAATCAGTGCCAGGAGAAGCATGCTACAGTTTGAGACAGTGCCAGGAGAGGCGTGCTCCAGCATGAGACAGAGCCAGGAGAAGCGTGCTCCAGCGTGTGAGAGCCAGGAGAAGCGTGCTTCAGTGTGTGTCAGTGCCAGGAGAAGCGTGCTCCAGCTTGAGTCAGTGCCAGGAGAAGCGTGCTCCAGCGTGAGTGAGAGCCAGGAGAAGCGTGCTTCAGTGTGAGTCAGTGCCAGGAGAAGCGTGCTCCAGCTTGAGTCAGTGCCAGGAGAAGCGTGCTACAGCATGAGTCAGCGCCAGGAGAAGCGTGCTCCAGCGTGTGAGAGCCAGGAGAAGCGTGCTTCAGTGTGTGTCAGTGCCAGGAGAAGTGTGCTCCAGTTTGTGTCAGTGCCAGGAGAAGCGTGCTACAGCGTGAGTCAGTGCCAGGAGAAGCGTGCTACAGCATGAGACAGTGCCAGGAAAAGGATTCTACAGCATAAGTCAGCACCAGGAGAAGCGTGAACCTGTGTGAGTCAGCGCCAGAAGATGCATGCTCCAGCGTGAGTCAGGGCGAGGAGAATTCTTCAGCGTGAATCAGTGCCAGGAGAAGCATGCTACAGTTTGAGTCAGTGCCAGGAGAGGCGTGCTCCAGCGTGAGTCAGTGCCAGAAGCATGCTCCAGCATGAGTCAGTGCCAGGAGGAGCGTGCTCCAGCGTGAGTCAGTGCCAGGAGCAGCGTGCTCCAGCGTGAGTCAGTGCCAGGAGAAGCCTGCTCCAGCGTGAGTCAGTGCCAGGATAAGCATTCTACAGTGTGAGTCAGCGCCAGAAGCTTGCTCCAGCGTGAGTTTGTGCCAGGAGAAGCATGCTCCAGCGTGAGTAAGTGCCAGGAGAAGCATGTTTCTGCGTCAGTCAGCGCCAGGAGAAGCATGCTCCAGGGTGAGTGAGAGCCAAGAGAAAAGCATGCTCCAGCATGAGACAGTGCCAGGAGAAGCATGCTCCAGCATGAGACAGTGCCAGGAGAAGCATGCTCCAGCATGAGACAGTGCCAGGAGAAGCATGCTCCAGCATGAGACAGTGCCAGGAGAAGCATGCTCCTGCATGAGTCAGTGCCAGGAGAAGCATGCTCCAGCGTCAGTAAGTGCCAGGAGAAGCATGCTCCAGTTTGAGTCAGTGCCAGGAGAGGCATGCTCCAATTTGAGTCAGTGCCAGGAGAAGCATGCTCCAGCATGAGACAGTGCCAGAAGCATGATCCAGCATGAGACAGTGCCAGGAGAAGCATGCTCCAGCGTGAGACAGTGCCAGGAGAAGCATGCTCCAGCGTCAGTCAGTGCCAGGGGAAGCATGCTCCAGTTTGAGTCAGGGCCAGGAGAAGGGTGCTCCAGTTTGAGTCAGGGCCAGGAGAAGGGTGCTCCAGTTTGAGTCAGTGCCAGGAGAAGCAGTCTTCAGTTTGAGTCAGTGCCAGGAGCAGCATGCTCCAGCAGAAGTCAGTGCCAGGAGAAGCATGGTCCAGCGTGAGTCAGTGCCAGGAGAAGCATGGTCCAGCATGAGTCAGTGCCAGGAGAAGTGTGCTACAGCGTGAGTCAGTGCCAGGAGAAACCTGCTCCAGCGTGAGTCAGTGCCAAGAGAAGCATGCTCCAATGTGAGTCAGTGCCAGGTGAAGCGTGCTCCAGGTTGAGTCAGCGCCAGGAGAAGCATGCTCCAGTTTGAGTCAGTACCAGGAGATGAATACTCCAGCGTGAGTCAATGCCAGGGGAAGCATGCTCCAGTGCGAGTCAGGGCCAGGAGAAGCATGCTTCAGCGTCAGTCAGTGCCAGGAGAAGCGTGCTCCAGCGTGAGTGAGAGCCAGGAGAAGCGTGCTCCAGTGTGAGTCAGTGCCAGGAGAAGCGTGCTCCAGTTTGAGTCAGTGCCAGGAGAAGCGTGCTACAGTGTGAGTCAGTGCCAGGAGAAGCGTGCTCCAGTGTAAGGCAGTGCCAGAAGAAGCAGGTTCCAGCATGAGTCAGTGCCAGGAGCAGCATGCTCCAGCATGAGTCAGTGCCAGGAGAAGCCTGCTCCAGCGTGAGTCAGTGCCAAGAGAAGCATTCTCCAATGTGAGTCAGTGCCAGGAGAAGCATGCTCCAGCGTGAGTCAGTGCCAGGAGAAGCAGGTTCCAGCATGAGTCAGTGCCAGGAGCAGCATGCTCCAGCATGAGTCAGTGCCAGGAGAAGCCTGCTCCAATGTGAGTCAGTGCCAGGAGAAGCGTGCTCCAGCTTGAGTCAGTGCCAGGAGAAACATGCTCCAGTTTGAGTCAGTGCCAGGTGATGCATGCACCAGCGTGAGTCAGTGCCAGGGGAAGCGTGATCCAGCGTGAGTCACTGTCAAGGGAAGAGTGATCCAGCGTGAATCAGTGCCAGGAGAAGCGTGCTCCAGTGTGAGTCAGTGCCAGGAGAAGAGGGCTCCAACGTGAGTCACTACAAAGAGAAGCGTGAGTCAGTGCCAGGAGAAGCGTGCTGCAGCGTGAGTCAGAGCCAAGAGAAGCGTGCTCCAGCGTGAATCAGTTTCAGGAGAGGCGTCCTCCAACGTGAGTCAATGCCAGGAGAAGAGTGCTCCAGTTTGATTCAGTGCCAGGAGAAGCGTGCTCCAGTGTGAATCAGTGCCGGGAGAAGCATGCTGCAGTGTGTCAGTGCCAGGAGAAGCCTGCTCCAGCGTGAGTCTGTGCCAGGAGAAGCGTGCTCCAGCGTGAGTCAGTGCCAGGAGATGCATGCTCCAGCGTGAGTCAGTGCCAGGAGAAGCCTGCTCCAGCGTGAGTCTGTGCCAGGAGAAGCGTGCTCCAGCGTGAGTCAGTGCCAGGAGAAGCATGCTGCAGTGTGAGACAGTGCCAGGAGAAGCCTGCTCCAGCGTCAGTCAGTGCCAGGAGAAGCGTGGTCCAGCGTGAGTCAGTGCCAGGAGGAGCGTGCTCCAGGTTGATTCAGTGCCAGGAGAAGCATGCTCCATTTTCAGTCAGTGCCAGGAGAAGCATGCTCCAGCGTGAGTCGGTGCCAGGAGAAGCGTGCTCCAGCCTGAGTCAGTGCCAGGAGAAGCCTGCTCCAGTGTGAGTCAGTGCCAGAAGAAGCCTGCTCCAGCGTGAGTCAGTGCCAGGAGAAGCATTCTACAGCGTGAGTCAGCGCCAGGAGAAGCGTGCTCCAGCGTGAGTGAGAGCCAGGAGAAGCGTGCTTCAGTGTGAGTCAGTGCCAGGAGAAGCATGCTCCAGCTTGAGTCAGTGCCAGGAGAAGCGTGCTACAGCATGAGACAGTGCCAGGATAAGGATTCTACAGCATAAGTCAGCACCAGGAGAAGCGTGCACCTGTGTGAGTCAGCACCAGAAGATGCATGCTCCAGCGTGAGTCAGGGCGAGGAGAAGCATTCTTCAGCGTGAATCAGTGCCAGGAGAAGCATGCTACAGTTTGTGTCAGTGCCAGGAGAGGCGTGCTCCAGCGTGAGTCAGTGCCAGGAGGAGAATGCTGCAGCGTGAGTCAGTGCCAGGAGAAGCATGCTCCAGTGTGAGTCAATGCCAGGAGAAGCGTGCTCCAGCATGAGTCAGTGCCAGAAGCATGCTCCAGCATGAGTCAGTGCCAGGAGGAGCGTGCTCCAGCGTGAGTCAGTGCCAGGAGGAGCGTGCTCCAGCGTGAGTCAGTGCCAGGAGGAGCGTGCTCCAGCGTGAGTCAGTGCCAGGAGCAGCGTGCTCCAGCGTGAGTCAATGCCAGGAAAGCTATGCTCCACTTTGAGTCAGTGCCAGGGGAAGCATGCTCCAGCGTGAGTCAGTGCCAGGAGAAGCATGCTGCAGCACCAGTCAGTGCCAGGAGAAGCATGCTCCAGCACCAGTCAGTGCCAGGAGAAGCATGCTCCAGCACCAGTCAGTGCCAGGAGAAGCATGCTCCAGCACCAGTCAGTGCCAGGAGAAGCATGCTCCAGCACCAGTCAGTGCCAGGAGAAGCATGCTCCAGCACCAGTCAGTGCCAGGAGAAGCATGCTCCAGCGCAGGTCAGTGCCAGGAGAAGCATGCTCCAGCGCGGGTCAGTGCCAGGAGAAGCGTGCTCCACCGTGAGTCAATGCCAGGAGAAGCATTCACCAGCGTGAGTCAGTGCCAGGAGAAGCATGCTCCAGCGTCAGTGCCAGGAGAAGCGTGCTCCAGAGTGAGTCAGTGCCAGGAGAAACCTGCTCCAGTGTGAGTCAGTGCCAGGAGAAGCATGCTCCAGCGTGAGTCAGTGCCAGAAGAAGCCTGCTCCAGCGTGAGTCAGTGCCAGGAGAAGCATACTCCAGTGTGAGGCAGTGCCAGGAGAAGCCTGCTCCAGCGTGAGTCAGTGCCAGGAGAAACCTGCTCCAGCATGCGTCAGTGACAGGAGAAGCGTTCTCCAATGTGTGTCAGTGCCAGGAGAAGCCAGCTCCAATGTGAGTCAGTGCCAGGAGCAGCGTGATCCAGTTTGAGTCAGTGCCAGGAGAAGCATGCTCCAGCGTAAGTCTGTGCCAGGAGAAGAATGCTCCAGCTTGAGTCAGTGCCAGGAGAAGCATGCTCCAGCACGAGCAGTGCCAGGAGAAGCATGCTCCAGCACGAGTCAGTGCCAGGAGAAGCATGCTCCAACGTGAGTCTGTGCCAGGAGAAGCATGCCCAGCGTGAGTCAGTGCCAGGAGAAGCATGCTCCAGCGTGAGTCAGTGCCAGGAGAAGCATGCTCCAGAGTGAGTCAGTGCCAGGAGAAGCGTGCTCCAGTGTGAGTCAGTGGCAGGAGAAGCATGCTCCAGCGTGAGTCAGTGCCAGGAGAAGCATGCTCCAGCGTGAGTCAGTGCCAGCAGAAGTATGCTCCAGCGTGAGTCAGTGCCAGGAGAAGCATGCTCCAGCGTGAGTAAGTGCCAGCAGAAGCATGCTCCAGCGTGAGTCATTGCCAGGAGAAGCGTCCTCCAGTGTGAGTCAGTGCAAGGAGAAGCGTGCTCCAGTGTGAGTCAGTGCAAGGAGAAGTGTGCTCCATCGTCAGTCAGTGCCAGGAGAAGCGTGCTCCAGTTTGAGACAGTGCCAGGAGGAGCATGCTCCAGTTTGAGGCAGTGCCAGGAGAGGTATGCTCCAGCGTTAGTAGGTGCCAGGAGAAGCGTGCTCCAGCGTGAGTCAGTGCCAGGAGAAACATGCTCCAGCATGAGACAGTGCTAGGAGAAGCATGCTCCAGCACGAGACAGTGCCAGGAGAAGCATGCTCCTGCATGAGTCAGTGCCAGGAGAAGCATGCTCCAGCGTCAGTCATTGCCAGGAGAAGCATGCTCCAGTTTGAGTCAGTGCCAGGAGAGGCATGCTCCAGTTTGAGTCAGTGCCAGGAGAAGCATGCTCCAGCGTCAGTCAGTGCCAGGAGAAGCATGCTCCAGTTTGAGTCAGGGCCAGGAGAAGGGTGCTCCAGTTTGAGTCAGTGCCAGGCGAAGCCTTCGCCAGCGTGAGTCAGTGCCAGGAGAAGCGTGTTCCAGTTTGAGTCAGTGCCAGGAGAAGCCTTCTCCAGCATCAGTCAGTGCCAGGAGAGGCGTGCTCCAGCGTGAGTCAGTGACAGGAGAAGCGTGCTGCAGCATGAGTCTGTGCCAGGAGAAGCGTGCTCCAGCGTGAGTCTGCGCCAGGAGAAGCTGGCTCCAGTGTGAGTCAGTGCCAGGGGAAGCATGAGTCAGTGCCAGGAGAAGCGTGCTCCAGTTTGTGTCAGTGCCAGGAGAAGCGTGCTACAGCGTGAGTCAGTGCCAGGGGAAGCGTGCTACAGCGTGAGTCAGTGCCAGGAGGAGCATGCTCCAGCGTGAGTCAGTGCCAGGAGAAGCATACACCAGTGTGAGGCAGTGCCAGGAGAAGCGTGCTCCAGCTTGAGACAGTGCCAGGAGAAGCATGCTCCAGCGTGAGTAAGTGCCAGGAGAAGCATGTTTCTGCGTCAGTCAGCGCCAGGAGAAGCATGTTTCTGCGTCAGTCAGCGCCAGGAGAAGCATGCTCCAGCGTGAGTGAGAGCCAAGAGAAGCATGCTCCAGCACGAGACAGTGCCAGGATAAGCATTCTACAGTGTGAGTCAGCGCCAGAAGCTTGCTCCAGCGTGAGACAGTGCCAGGAGAAGCATGCTCCAGCGTGAGTAAGTGCCAGGAGAAGCATGTTTCTGCGTCAGTCAGCGCCAGGAGAAGCATGCTCCAGCGTGAGTGAGAGCCAAGAGAAGCGTGCTCCAGCATGAGACAGTGCCAGGAGAAGCATGCTCCAGCATGAGACAGTGCCAGGAGAAGCATGCTCCAGCACGAGTCAGAGCCAGGAGAAGCATGGTCCTGCATGAGTCAGTGCCAGGAGAAGCATGCTCCTGCATGAGTCAGTGCCAGGAGAAGCATGCTCCAGCGTCAGTCAGTGCCAGGAGAAGCATGCACCAGTGTGAGTGAGTGCCAGGAGAAGCGTGCTCCAGCGTGAGTCAGTGCCAGGAGAAGCCTGCTCCAGCCTGAGTCAGTGCCAGGAGAAGCCTGCTCCAGTGTGAGTCAGTGCCAGGAGAAGCCTGCTCCAGCGTGAGTCAGTGCCAGGAGAAGCATTCTACAGCGTGAGTCTGCGCCAGGAGAAGCGTGCTCCAGCGTGAGTGAGAGCCAGGAGAAGCGTGCTTCAGTGTGAGTCAGTGCCAGGAGAAGCGTGCTCCAGCTTGAGTCAGTGCCAGGAGAAGCGTGCTACAGCATGAGACAGTGCCAGGAAAAGGATTCTACAGCATAAGTCAGTACCAGGAGAAGCGTGAACCTGTGTGAGTCAGCGCCAGAAGATGCATGCTCCAGCGTGAGTCAGGGCGAGGAGAATTCTTCAGCGTGAATCAGTGCCAGGAGAAGCATGCTACAGTTTGAGTCAGTGCCAGGAGAGGCGTGCTCCAGCGTGAGTCAGTGCCAGGAGGAGAATGCTGCAGCGTGAGTCAGTGCCAGGCGAAGCATGCTCCAGTGTGAGTCAATGCCAGGAGAAGCGTGCTCCAGCGTGAGTCAGTGCCAGAAGCATGCTCCAGCATGAGTCAGTGCCAGGAGGAGCGTGCTCCAGCATGAGTCAGTGCCAAAAGGAGCGTGCTCCAGCGTGAGTCAGTGCCAGGAGGAGCGTGCTCCAGCGTGAGTCAGTGCCAGGAGAAGCCTGCTCCAGGGTGAGTCAGTGCCAGGATAAGCATTCTACAGTGAGAGTCAGCGCCAGAAGCTTGCTCCAGCGTGAGTTTGTGCCAGGAGAAGCATGCTCCAGCGTGAGTAAGTGCCAGGAGAAGCATGTTTCTGCGTCAGTCAGCGCCAGGAGAAGCATGCTCCAGCGTGAGTGAGAGCCAAGAGAAAAGCATGCTCCAGCATGAGACAGTGCCAGGAGAAGCATGCTCCAGCATGAGACAGTGGCAGGAGAAGCATGCTCCAGCATGAGACAGTGCCAGGAGAAGCATGCTCCTGCATGAGTCAGTGCCAGGAGAAGCATGCTCCAGCGTCAGTCAGTGCCAGGAGAAGCATGCTCCAGTTTGAGTCAGTGCCAGGAGAGGCATGCTCCAATTTGAGTCAGTGCCAGGAGAAGCATGCCCCAGCATGAGACTGTGCCAGAAGCATGATCCAGCATGAGACAGTGCCAGGAGAAGCATGCTCCAGCGTGAGACAGTGCCAGGAGAAGCATGCTCCAGCGTCAGTCAGTGCCAGGAGAAACATGCTCCAGTTTGAGTCAGGGCCAAGAGAAGGGTGCTCCAGTTTGAGTCAGGGCCAGGAGAAGGGTGCTCCAGTTTGAGTCAGTGCCAGGAGAAGCCTTCTCCAGCGTGAGTCAGTGCCAGGAGAAGCGTGTTGCAGTTTGAGTCAGTGCCAGGAGGAGCCTTCTCCAGCATCAGTCAGTGCCAGGAGAGGCGTGCTCCAGCATGAGTCAGTGCCAGGAGAAGCGTGCTGCAGCATGAGTCTGTGCCAGGAGAAGCGTGCTCCAGCGTGAGTCTGCGCCAGGAGAAGCATGCTCCAGCGTGAGTCTGTGCCAAAAGAAGCTGGCTCCAGTGTGAGTCAGTGCCAGGGGAAGCGTGAGTCAGTGCCAGGGGAAGCATGCTCCAGTTTGTGTTCGTGCCAGGAGAAGAGTGCTACAGCGTGAGTCAGTGCCAGGGGAAGCGTGCTACAGCGTGAGTCAGTGCCAGGAGGAGCATGCTCCAGCGTGAGTCAGTGCCAGGAGGAGCATGCACCAGTGTGAGTCAGTGCCAGGAGAAGCGTGCTCCAGCGTGAGTCAGTGCCAGGAAAAGCCTGCTCCAGCCTGAGTCAGTGCCAGGAGAAGCCTGCTCCAGCCTGAGTCAGTGCCAGGAGAAGCCTGCTCCAGCGTGAGTCAGCGCCAGGAGAAGCGTGCTCCAGCGTGAGTGAGAGCCAGGAGAAGCATGCTTCAGTGTGAGTCAGTGCCAGGAGAAGCGTGCTCCAGCTTGAGTCAGTGCCAGGAGAAGCGTGCTACAGCATGAGACAGTGCCAGGATAAGGATTCTACAGCATAAGTCAGCACCAGGAGAAGCGTGCACCTGTGTGAGTCTGCGCCAGAAGATGCATGCTCCAGTGTGAGTCAGGGCGAGGAGAAGAATTCTTCAGCGTGAATCAGTGCCAGGAGAAGCATGCTACAGTTTGAGACAGTGCCAGGAGAGGCATGCTCCAGCGTCAGTACCAGGAGGAGAATGCTGCAGCGTGAGTCAGTGCCAGGAGGAGCATGCTCCAGTGTTAGTCAATGCCAGGAGAAGCGTGCTCCAGCGTGAGTCAGTGCCAGGAGAAGCATGCTCCAGCATGAGTCAGTGCCAGGAGGAGCATGCTCCAGCGTGAGTCAGTGCCAGGAGGAGCGTGCTCCAGCGTGAGTCAGTGCCAGGAGCAGCGTGCTCCAGCGTGAGTCAGTGCCAGGAGAAGCCTGCTCCAGCGTGAGTCAGTGCCAGGAGAAGCATACTCCAGTGTGAGGCAGTGCCAGGAGAAGCATACTCCAGTGTGAGGCAGTGCCAGGAGAAGCATACTCCAGTGTGAGGCAGTGCCAGGAGAAGTGGGCTCCAGCTTGAGTCAGTGCCAGGAGAGGCGTGCTCCAGCTTGAGTCAGTGCCAGGAGAAGCGGGTTCCAGCTTGAGTCAGTGCCAGGAGAGGCCTGCTCCAGCGTGAGTCAGTCCCAGGAGCAGCATGCTCCAGCGTGAGTCAGTGCCAGGAGAAGCGTGCTCCAGCGTGAGTCAGTGCCAGGAGAGGCATGCTCCAGCGTGAGTCAGTCCCAGGAGCAGCATGCTCCAGCGTGAGTCAGTGCCAGGAGAAGCATGCTCCAGCGTGAGTCAGTGCCAGGAGAAGCATGCTTCAGCATGAGTCAGTCCCAGGAGCAGCATGCTCCAGCGTGAGTGAGTGCCAGGAGAAGCCTGCTCCAGCGTGAGTCAGTGTCAGGAGAAACCTGCTCCAGCGTGCGTCAGTGACAGGAGAAGCGTGCTCCAATGTGTGTCAGTGCCAGGAGAAGCCAGCTCCAATGTGAGTCAGTGCCAGGAGAAGCGTGATCCAGTTTGAGTCAGTGCCAGGAGAAGCGTGCTCCAGCGTGAGTCAGTGCCAGGAGAAGCATGCTCCAGCGTAAGTCTGTGCCAGGAGAAGAATGCTCCAGTTTGAGTCAGTGCCAGGAGAAGCGTGCTCCAGTTTGAGTCAGTGCCAGGAGAAGCGTGCTCCAGCGTGAGTCAGTGCCAGGAGAAGCATGCTCCAGCGTGAGTCAGTGCCAGGAGAAGCGTGCTCCAGCGTGAGTCAGTGCCAGGAGAAGCGTGCTCCAGTTTGAGTCAGTGCCAGGAGAAGTGGGCTCCTACGTGAGTCACTACCAGGAGAAGCGTGAGTCAGTGCCAAGAGAAGCCTGCTCCAGCGTGAATCAGTTTCAGGAGAAGCATCCTCCAACATGAATCAATGCCAGGAGAGGCTTGCTCCAGCGTGAGTCAGTGCCAAGAGAAGCGCGCTCCAGCGTAAGTCAGTGCCAAGTGAAGCGTGCTCCAGCGTGAATCAGTTTCAGGAGAAGCATCCTCCAACGTGAGTCAGTGCCAGGAGAGGCGTGCTCCAGTTTGAGTCAGTGCCAGGAGAAGCGTGCTCCAGTGTGAGTCAGTGCCAGGAGAAGCGTGCTCCAGTTTGAGTCAGTGCCAGGAGAAGCATGCTCCAGCGTGAGTCAGTGCCAGGAGAAGCATGCTCCAGCACCAGTCAGTGCCAGGAGAAGCATGCTCCAGCACCAGTCAGTGCCAGGAGAAGCATGCTCCAGCGTGAGTCAGTGGCAGGAGAAGCATGCCCCAGCGTGAGTAAGTGCCAGCAGAAGTATGCTCCAGCATGAGTCAGTGCCTGGAGAAGCGTGCTCCAGCGTGAGTCAGTGGCAGGAGAAGCATGCTCCAGCGTGAGTAAGTGCCAGCAGAAGTATGCTCCAGCATGAGTCAGTGCCTGGAGAAGCATGCCCCAGCGTGAGTAAATGCCAGCAGAAGCATGCTCCAGCGTGAGTCAGTGCCTGGAGAAGCATTCAGAAGCGTGAGTCAGTGCCAGGACAAGCATGCTCCAGCGTGAGTAAGTGCCAGCAGAAGCATGCTCCAGCGTGAGTCAGTGCCAGGAGAAGCATGCTCCAGCGTGAGTCAGTGCCAGGAGAAGCATGCTCCAGCGTGAGTCAGTGCCAGGAGAAGAATGCTCCAGCGTGAGAAAGTGCCAGCAGAAGGATGCTCCAGCGTGAGCCAGAGCAAGGAGAAGCATGCTCCAGTTTGAGTCAGTGCCAGGGGAAGCGTGCTCCAGTTTGAGTCAGTGCCAGGAGAAGCATGCTCCAGCGTGAGTCAGTGCCAGGAGAAGCGTGCTCCAGCGTGAGTCAGTGCCAGGAGAAGCCTGCTCCAGCGTGAGTCAGTGCCAGGAGAAGCATGCTTCAGCATCAGTCAGTGCCAGGAGAAGCCTGCTCCAGCGTGAGTCAGTGCCAGGAGAAGCCTGCTCCAGCCTGAGTCAGTGCCAGAAGAAGCCTGCTCCAGTGTGAGTCAGTGCCAGGAGAAGCCCGCTCCAGCGTGAGTCAGTGCCAGGAGAAGCATTCTACAGCGTGAGTCTGCGCCAGGAGAAGCGTGCTCCAGCGTGAGTCTGCGCCAGGAGAAGCGTGCTCCAGCGTGAGTCAGTGCCAGGAGAAGCGTGCTACAGCATGAGACAGTGCCAGGAAAAGGATTCTACAGCAAAAGTCAGCACCAGGAGAAGCGTGAACCTGTGTGAGTCAGCGCCAGAAGATGCATGCTCCAGCGTGAGTCAGGGCGAGGAGAATTCTTCAGCGTGAATCAGTGCCAGGAGAAGCATGCTACAGTTTGAGACAGTGCCAGGAGAGGCGTGCTCCAGCATGAGACAGAGCCAGGAGAAGCGTGCTCCAGCGTGTGAGAGCCAGGAGAAGCGTGCTTCAGTGTGTGTCAGTGCCAGGAGAAGCGTGCTCCAGCTTGAGTCAGTGCCAGGAGAAGCGTGCTCCAGCGTGAGTGAGAGCCAGGAGAAGCGTGCTTCAGTGTGAGTCAGTGCCAGGAGAAGCGTGCTCCAGCTTGAGTCAGTGCCAGGAGAAGCGTGCTACAGCATGAGTCAGCGCCAGGAGAAGCGTGCTCCAGCGTGTGAGAGCCAGGAGAAGCGTGCTTCAGTGTGTGTCAGTGCCAGGAGAAGTGTGCTCCAGTTTGTGTCAGTGCCAGGAGAAGCGTGCTACAGCGTGAGTCAGTGCCAGGAGAAGCGTGGTACAGCATGAGACAGTGCCAGGAAAAGGATTCTACAGCATAAGTCAGCACCAGGAGAAGCGTGAACCTGTGTGAGTCAGCGCCAGAAGATGCATGCTCCAGCGTGAGTCAGGGCGAGGAGAATTCTTCAGCGTGAATCAGTGCCAGGAGAAGCATGCTACAGTTTGAGACAGTGCCAGGAGAGGCGTGCTCCAGCATGAGACAGAGCCAGGAGAAGCGTGCTCCAGCGTGTGAGAGCCAGGAGAAGCGTGCTTCAGTGTGTGTCAGTGCCAGGAGAAGCGTGCTCCAGCTTGAGTCAGTGCCAGGAGAAGCGTGCTCCAGCATGAGTGAGAGCCAGGAGAAGCGTGCTTCAGTGTGAGTCAGTGCCAGGAGAAGCGTGCTCCAGCTTGAGTCAGTGCCAGGAGAAGCGTGCTACAGCATGAGTCAGCGCCAGGAGAAGCGTGCTCCAGCGTGTGAGAGCCAGGAGAAGCGTGCTTCAGTGTGTGTCAGTGCCAGGAGAAGTGTGCTCCAGTTTGTGTCAGTGCCAGGAGAAGCGTGCTACAGCGTGAGTCAGTGCCAGGAGAAGCGTGCTACAGCATGAGACAGTGCCAGGAAAAGGATTCTACAGCATAAGTCAGCACCAGGAGAAGCGTGAACCTGTGTGAGTCAGCGCCAGAAGATGCATGCTCCAGCGTGAGTCAGGGCGAGGAGAATTCTTCAGCGTGAATCAGTGCCAGGAGAAGCATGCTACAGTTTGAGTCAGTGCCAGGAGAGGCGTGCTCCAGCGTGAGTCAGTGCCAGAAGCATGCTCCAGCATGAGTCAGTGCCAGGAGGAGCGTGCTCCAGCGTGAGTCAGTGCCAGGAGCAGCGTGCTCCAGCGTGAGTCAGTGCCAGGAGAAGCCTGCTCCAGCGTGAGTCAGTGCCAGGATAAGCATTCTACAGTGTGAGTCAGCGCCAGAAGCTTGCTCCCGCGTGAGTTTGTGCCAGGAGAAGCATGCTCCAGCGTGAGTAAGTGCCAGGAGAAGCATGTTTCTGCGTCAGTCAGCGCCAGGAGAAGCATGCTCCAGGGTGAGTGAGAGCCAAGAGAAAAGCATGCTCCAGCATGAGACAGTGCCAGGAGAAGCATGCTCCAGCATGAGACAGTGCCAGGAGAAGCATGCTCCAGCATGAGACAGTGCCAGGAGAAGCATGCTCCAGCATGAGACAGTGCCAGGAGAAGCATGCTCCTGCATGAGTCAGTGCCAGGAGAAGCATGCTCCAGCGTCAGTAAGTGCCAGGAGAAGCATGCTCCAGTTTGAGTCAGTGCCAGGAGAGGCATGCTCCAATTTGAGTCAGTGCCAGGAGAAGCATGCTCCAGCATGAGACAGTGCCAGAAGCATGATCCAGCATGAGACAGTGCCAGGAGAAGCATGCTCCAGCGTGAGACAGTGCCAGGAGAAGCATGCTCCAGCGTCAGTCAGTGCCAGGGGAAGCATGCTCCAGTTTGAGTCAGGGCCAGGAGAAGGGTGCTCCAGTTTGAGTCAGGGCCAGGAGAGGCGTGCTCCAGTTTGAGTCAGTGCCAGGAGAAGCAGTCTTCAGTTTGAGTCAGTGCCAGGAGCAGCATGCTCCAGCAGAAGTCAGTGCCAGGAGAAGCATGGTCCAGCGTGAGTCAGTGCCAGGAGAAGCATGGTCCAGCATGAGTCAGTGCCAGGAGAAGTGTGCTACAGCGTGAGTCAGTGCCAGGAGAAACCTGCTCCAGCGTGAGTCAGTGCCAAGAGAAGCATGCTCCAATGTGAGTCAGTGCCAGGTGAAGCGTGCTCCAGGTTGAGTCAGCGCCAGGAGAAGCATGCTCCAGTTTGAGTCAGTACCAGGAGATGAATACTCCAGCGTGAGTCAATGCCAGGGGAAGCATGCTCCAGTGCGAGTCAGGGCCAGGAGAAGCATGCTTCAGCGTCAGTCAGTGCCAGGAGAAGCGTGCTCCAGCGTGAGTGAGAGCCAGGAGAAGCGTGCTCCAGTGTGAGTCAGTGCCAGGAGAAGCGTGCTCCAGTTTGAGTCAGTGCCAGGAGAAGCGTGCTACAGTGTGAGTCAGTGCCAGGAGAAGCGTGCTCCAGTGTAAGGCAGTGCCAGAAGAAGCAGGTTCCAGCATGAGTCAGTGCCAGGAGCAGCATGCTCCAGCATGAGTCAGTGCCAGGAGAAGCCTGCTCCAGCGTGAGTCAGTGCCAAGAGAAGCATTCTCCAATGTGAGTCAGTGCCAGGAGAAGCATGCTCCAGCGTGAGTCAGTGCCAGGAGAAGCAGGTTCCAGCATGAGTCAGTGCCAGGAGCAGCATGCTCCAGCATGAGTCAGTGCCAGGAGAAGCCTGCTCCAATGTGAGTCAGTGCCAGGAGAAGCGTGCTCCAGCTTGAGTCAGTGCCAGGAGAAACATGCTCCAGTTTGAGTCAGTGCCAGGTGATGCATGCACCAGCGTGAGTCAGTGCCAGGGGAAGCGTGATCCAGCGTGAGTCAGTGTCAAGGGAAGAGTGATCCAGCGTGAATCAGTGCCAGGAGAAGCGTGATCCAGTGTGAGTCAGTGCCAGGAGAAGAGGGCTCCAACGTGAGTCACTACAAGGAGAAGCGTGAGTCAGTGCCAGGAGAAGCGTGCTGCAGCGTGAGTCAGAGCCAAAAGAAGCGTGCTCCAGCGTGAATCAGTTTCAGGAGAGGCGTCCTCCAACGTGAGTCAATGCCAGGAGAAGCGTGCTCCAGTTTGATTCAGTGCCAGGAGAAGCGTGCTCCAGTGTGAATCAGTGCCGGGAGAAGCATGCTACAGTGTGAGTCAGTGCCAGGAGAAGCCTGCTCCAGCGTGAGTCTGTGCCAGGAGAAGCGTGCTCCAGCGTGAGTCAGTGCCAGGAGAAGCATGCTCCAGTGTGAGTCAATGCCAGGAGAAGCGTGCTCCAGCATGAGTCAGTGCCAGAAGCATGCTCCAGCATGAGTCAGTGCCAGGAGGAGCGTGCTCCAGCGTGAGTCAGTGCCAGGAGGAGCGTGCTCCAGCGTGAGTCAGTGCCAGGAGCAGCGTGCTCCAGTGTGAGTCAGTGCCAGGAGCAGCGTGCTCCAGCGTGAGTCAGTGCCAGGAGAAGCCAGCTCCAGCGTGAGTCAGTGCCAGGAGAAGCCTGCTCCAGCGTGAGTCTGTGCCAGGAGAAGCGTGCTCCAGCGTGAGTCAGTGCCAGGAGAAGCATGCTGCAGTGTGAGACAGCGCCAGAAGCTTGCTCCAGCGTGAGTCAATGCCAGGAAAGCTATGCTCCACTTTGAGTCAGTGCCAGGGGAAGCATGCTCCAGCGTGAGTCAGTGCCAGGAGAAGCATGCTGCAGCACCAGTCAGTGCCAGGAGAAGCATGCTCCAGCACCAGTCAGTGCCAGGAGAAGCATGCTCCAGCACCAGTCAGTGCCAGGAGAAGCATGCTCCAGCACCAGTCAGTGCCAGGAGAAGCATGCTCCAGCACCAGTCAGTGCCAGGAGAAGCATGCTCCAGCACCAGTCAGTGCCAGGAGAAGCATGCTCCAGCGCAGGTCAGTGCCAGGAGAAGCATGCTCCAGCGCGGGTCAGTGCCAGGAGAAGCGTGCTCCACCGTGAGTCAATGCCAGGAGAAGCATTCACCAGCGTGAGTCAGTGCCAGGAGAAGCATGCTCCAGCGTCAGTGCCAGGAGAAGCGTGCTCCAGAGTGAGTCAGTGCCAGGAGAAACCTGCTCCAGTGTGAGTCAGTGCCAGGAGAAGCATGCTCCAGCGTGAGTCAGTGCCAGAAGAAGCCTGCTCCAGCGTGAGTCAGTGCCAGGAGAAGCATACTCCAGTGTGAGGCAGTGCCAGGAGAAGCCTGCTCCAGCGTGAGTCAGTGCCAGGAGAAACCTGCTCCAGCATGCGTCAGTGACAGGAGAAGCGTTCTCCAATGTGTGTCAGTGCCAGGAGAAGCCAGCTCCAATGTGAGTCAGTGCCAGGAGAAGCGTGATCCAGTTTGAGTCAGTGCCAGGAGAAGCATGCTCCAGCGTAAATCTGTGCCAGGAGAAGAATGCTCCAGCTTGAGTCAGTGCCAGGAGAAGCATGCTCCAGCACGAGTCAGTGCCAGGAGAAGCATGCTCCAGCGTGAGTCAGTGCCAGGAGAAGCGTGCTCCAGTTTGAGTCAGTGCCAGGAGAAGCGTGCTCCAGTTTGAGTCAGTGCCAGGAGAAGCGTGCTCCAGCGTGAGTCAGTGCCAGGAGAAGCGTGGTACAGCATGAGACAGTGCCAGGAAAAGGATTCTACAGCATAAGTCAGCACCAGGAGAAGCGTGAACCTGTGTGAGTCAGCGCCAGAAGATGCATGCTCCAGCGTGAGTCAGGGCGAGGAGAATTCTTCAGCGTGAATCAGTGCCAGGAGAAGCATGCTACAGTTTGAGACAGTGCCAGGAGAGGCGTGCTCCAGCATGAGACAGAGCCAGGAGAAGCGTGCTCCAGCGTGTGAGAGCCAGGAGAAGCGTGCTTCAGTGTGTGTCAGTGCCAGGAGAAGCGTGCTCCAGCTTGAGTCAGTGCCAGGAGAAGCGTGCTCCAGCATGAGTGAGAGCCAGGAGAAGCGTGCTTCAGTGTGAGTCAGTGCCAGGAGAAGCGTGCTCCAGCTTGAGTCAGTGCCAGGAGAAGCGTGCTACAGCATGAGTCAGCGCCAGGAGAAGCGTGCTCCAGCGTGTGAGAGCCAGGAGAAGCGTGCTTCAGTGTGTGTCAGTGCCAGGAGAAGTGTGCTCCAGTTTGTGTCAGTGCCAGGAGAAGCGTGCTACAGCGTGAGTCAGTGCCAGGAGAAGCGTGCTACAGCATGAGACAGTGCCAGGAAAAGGATTCTACAGCATAAGTCAGCACCAGGAGAAGCGTGAACCTGTGTGAGTCAGCGCCAGAAGATGCATGCTCCAGCGTGAGTCAGGGCGAGGAGAATTCTTCAGCGTGAATCAGTGCCAGGAGAAGCATGCTACAGTTTGAGTCAGTGCCAGGAGAGGCGTGCTCCAGCGTGAGTCAGTGCCAGAAGCATGCTCCAGCATGAGTCAGTGCCAGGAGGAGCGTGCTCCAGCGTGAGTCAGTGCCAGGAGCAGCGTGCTCCAGCGTGAGTCAGTGCCAGGAGAAGCCTGCTCCAGCGTGAGTCAGTGCCAGGATAAGCATTCTACAGTGTGAGTCAGCGCCAGAAGCTTGCTCCCGCGTGAGTTTGTGCCAGGAGAAGCATGCTCCAGCGTGAGTAAGTGCCAGGAGAAGCATGTTTCTGCGTCAGTCAGCGCCAGGAGAAGCATGCTCCAGGGTGAGTGAGAGCCAAGAGAAAAGCATGCTCCAGCATGAGACAGTGCCAGGAGAAGCATGCTCCAGCATGAGACAGTGCCAGGAGAAGCATGCTCCAGCATGAGACAGTGCCAGGAGAAGCATGCTCCAGCATGAGACAGTGCCAGGAGAAGCATGCTCCTGCATGAGTCAGTGCCAGGAGAAGCATGCTCCAGCGTCAGTAAGTGCCAGGAGAAGCATGCTCCAGTTTGAGTCAGTGCCAGGAGAGGCATGCTCCAATTTGAGTCAGTGCCAGGAGAAGCATGCTCCAGCATGAGACAGTGCCAGAAGCATGATCCAGCATGAGACAGTGCCAGGAGAAGCATGCTCCAGCGTGAGACAGTGCCAGGAGAAGCATGCTCCAGCGTCAGTCAGTGCCAGGGGAAGCATGCTCCAGTTTGAGTCAGGGCCAGGAGAAGGGTGCTCCAGTTTGAGTCAGGGCCAGGAGAGGCGTGCTCCAGTTTGAGTCAGTGCCAGGAGAAGCAGTCTTCAGTTTGAGTCAGTGCCAGGAGCAGCATGCTCCAGCAGAAGTCAGTGCCAGGAGAAGCATGGTCCAGCGTGAGTCAGTGCCAGGAGAAGCATGGTCCAGCATGAGTCAGTGCCAGGAGAAGTGTGCTACAGCGTGAGTCAGTGCCAGGAGAAACCTGCTCCAGCGTGAGTCAGTGCCAGGAGAAACCTGCTCCAGCGTGAGTCAGTGCCAAGAGAAGCATGCTCCAATGTGAGTCAGTGCCAGGTGAAGCGTGCTCCAGGTTGAGTCAGCGCCAGGAGAAGCATGCTCCAGTTTGAGTCAGTACCAGGAGATGAATACTCCAGCGTGAGTCAATGCCAGGGGAAGCATGCTCCAGTGCGAGTCAGGGCCAGGAGAAGCATGCTTCAGCGTCAGTCAGTGCCAGGAGAAGCGTGCTCCAGCGTGAGTGAGAGCCAGGAGAAGCGTGCTCCAGTGTGAGTCAGTGCCAGGAGAAGCGTGCTCCAGTTTGAGTCAGTGCCAGGAGAAGCGTGCTACAGTGTGAGTCAGTGCCAGGAGAAGCGTGCTCCAGTGTAAGGCAGTGCCAGAAGAAGCAGGTTCCAGCATGAGTCAGTGCCAGGAGCAGCATGCTCCAGCATGAGTCAGTGCCAGGAGAAGCCTGCTCCAGCGTGAGTCAGTGCCAAGAGAAGCATTCTCCAATGTGAGTCAGTGCCAGGAGAAGCATGCTCCAGCGTGAGTCAGTGCCAGGAGAAGCAGGTTCCAGCATGAGTCAGTGCCAGGAGCAGCATGCTCCAGCATGAGTCAGTGCCAGGAGAAGCCTGCTCCAATGTGAGTCAGTGCCAGGAGAAGCGTGCTCCAGCTTGAGTCAGTGCCAGGAGAAACATGCTCCAGTTTGAGTCAGTGCCAGGTGATGCATGCACCAGCGTGAGTCAGTGCCAGGGGAAGCGTGATCCAGCGTGAGTCAGTGTCAAGGGAAGAGTGATCCAGCGTGAATCAGTGCCAGGAGAAGCGTGATCCAGTGTGAGTCAGTGCCAGGAGAAGAGGGCTCCAACGTGAGTCACTACAAGGAGAAGCGTGAGTCAGTGCCAGGAGAAGCGTGCTGCAGCGTGAGTCAGAGCCAAAAGAAGCGTGCTCCAGCGTGAATCAGTTTCAGGAGAGGCGTCCTCCAACGTGAGTCAATGCCAGGAGAAGCGTGCTCCAGTTTGATTCAGTGCCAGGAGAAGCGTGCTCCAGTGTGAATCAGTGCCGGGAGAAGCATGCTACAGTGTGAGTCAGTGCCAGGAGAAGCCTGCTCCAGCGTGAGTCTGTGCCAGGAGAAGCGTGCTCCAGCGTGAGTCAGTGCCAGGAGAAGCATGCTCCAGTGTGAGTCAATGCCAGGAGAAGCGTGCTCCAGCATGAGTCAGTGCCAGAAGCATGCTCCAGCATGAGTCAGTGCCAGGAGGAGCGTGCTCCAGCGTGAGTCAGTGCCAGGAGGAGCGTGCTCCAGCGTGAGTCAGTGCCAGGAGCAGCGTGCTCCAGTGTGAGTCAGTGCCAGGAGCAGCGTGCTCCAGCGTGAGTCAGTGCCAGGAGAAGCCAGCTCCAGCGTGAGTCAGTGCCAGGAGAAGCCTGCTCCAGCGTGAGTCTGTGCCAGGAGAAGCGTGCTCCAGCGTGAGTCAGTGCCAGGAGAAGCATGCTGCAGTGTGAGACAGCGCCAGAAGCTTGCTCCAGCGTGAGTCAATGCCAGGAAAGCTATGCTCCACTTTGAGTCAGTGCCAGGGGAAGCATGCTCCAGCGTGAGTCAGTGCCAGGAGAAGCATGCTGCAGCACCAGTCAGTGCCAGGAGAAGCATGCTCCAGCACCAGTCAGTGCCAGGAGAAGCATGCTCCAGCACCAGTCAGTGCCAGGAGAAGCATGCTCCAGCACCAGTCAGTGCCAGGAGAAGCATGCTCCAGCACCAGTCAGTGCCAGGAGAAGCATGCTCCAGCACCAGTCAGTGCCAGGAGAAGCATGCTCCAGCGCAGGTCAGTGCCAGGAGAAGCATGCTCCAGCGCGGGTCAGTGCCAGGAGAAGCGTGCTCCACCGTGAGTCAATGCCAGGAGAAGCATTCACCAGCGTGAGTCAGTGCCAGGAGAAGCATGCTCCAGCGTCAGTGCCAGGAGAAGCGTGCTCCAGAGTGAGTCAGTGCCAGGAGAAACCTGCTCCAGTGTGAGTCAGTGCCAGGAGAAGCATGCTCCAGCGTGAGTCAGTGCCAGAAGAAGCCTGCTCCAGCGTGAGTCAGTGCCAGGAGAAGCATACTCCAGTGTGAGGCAGTGCCAGGAGAAGCCTGCTCCAGCGTGAGTCAGTGCCAGGAGAAACCTGCTCCAGCATGCGTCAGTGACAGGAGAAGCGTTCTCCAATGTGTGTCAGTGCCAGGAGAAGCCAGCTCCAATGTGAGTCAGTGCCAGGAGAAGCGTGATCCAGTTTGAGTCAGTGCCAGGAGAAGCATGCTCCAGCGTAAATCTGTGCCAGGAGAAGAATGCTCCAGCTTGAGTCAGTGCCAGGAGAAGCATGCTCCAGCACGAGTCAGTGCCAGGAGAAGCATGCTCCAGCGTGAGTCAGTGCCAGGAGAAGCGTGCTCCAGTTTGAGTCAGTGCCAGGAGAAGCGTGCTCCAGTTTGAGTCAGTGCCAGGAGAAGCGTGCTCCAGCGTGAGTCAGTGCCAGGAGAAGTGGGCTCCTACGTGAGTCACTACCAGGAGAAGCGTGAGTCAGTGCCAAGAGAAGCCTGCTCCAGCGTGAATCAGTTTCAGGAGAAGCATCCTCCAACATGAATCAATGCCAGGAGAGGTGTGCTCCAGCGTAAGTCAGTGCCAAGTGAAGCTTGCTCCAACGTGAATCAGTTTCAGGAGAAGCAAACTCCAACGTGAGTCAGTGTCAGGAGAAGCATGCTCCAACGTGAGTCTGTGCCAGGAGAAGCATGCCCCAGCGTGAGTCAGTGCCAGGAGAAGCATGCTCCAGCGTGAGTCAGTGCCAGGAGAAGCATGCTCCAGAGTGAGTCAGTGCCAGGAGAAGCGTGCTCCAGTGTGAGTCAGTGGCAGGAGAAGCATGCTCCAGCGTGAGTCAGTGCCAGGAGAAGCATGCTCCAGCGTGAGTCAGTGCCAGCAGAAGTATGCTCCAGCGTGAGTCAGTGCCAGGAGAAGCATGCTCCAGCGTGAGTAAGTGCCAGCAGAAGCATGCTCCAGCGTGAGTCAGAGCAAGGAGAAGCATGCTCCAGTTTGAGTCACTGCCAGGGGAAGCGTGCTCCAGCGTGAGTCAGTGCCAGGAGAAGCGTGCTCCAGTTTGATTCAGTGCCAGGAGAAGCGTGCTCCAGTTTGAGTCAGTGCCAGGAGAAGCATGCTCCAGCGTGAGTCAGTGTCAGGAGAAGCATGCTCCAACGTGAGTCTGTGCCAGGAGAAGCATGCCCCAGCGTGAGTCAGTGCCAGGAGAAGCATGCTCCAGCGTGAGTCAGTGCCAGGAGAAGCATGCTCCAGAGTGAGTCAGTGCCAGGAGAAGCGTGCTCCAGTGTGAGTCAGTGGCAGGAGAAGCATGCTCCAGCGTGAGTCAGTGCCAGGAGAAGCATGCTCCAGCGTGAGTCAGTGCCAGCAGAAGTATGCTCCAGCGTGAGTCAGTGCCAGGAGAAGCATGCTCCAGCGTGAGTAAGTGCCAGCAGAAGCATGCTCCAGCGTGAGTCAGAGCAAGGAGAAGCATGCTCCAGTTTGAGTCAGTGCCAGGGGAAGCGTGCTCCAGCGTGAGTCAGTGCCAGGAGAAGCGTGCTCCAGTTTGAGTCAGTGCCTGGAGCATGCTCCAGTTTGAGTCAGTGCCAGGAGAAGCATGCTTCAGCCTGAGTCAGTGCCAGGAGAAGCATGCTCCAGCGTGAGTCATTGCCAGGAGAAGCGTCCTCCAGTGTGAGTCAGTGCAAGGAGAAGCGTGCTCCAGTGTGAGTCAGTGCCAGGAGAAGCGTGCTCCAGTTTGAGACAGTGCCAGGAGGAGCATGCTCCAGTTTGAGGCAGTGCCAGGAGAGGTATGCTCCAGCGTTAGTAGGTGCCAGGAGAAGCGTGCTCCAGCGTGAGTCAGTGCCAGGAGAAACATGCTCCAGCATGAGACAGTGCCAGGAGAAGCATGCTCCAGCACGAGACAGTGCCAGGAGAAGCATGCTCCTGCATGAGTCAGTGCCAGGAGAAGCATGCTCCAGCGTCAGTCATTGCCAGGAGAAGCATGCTCCAGTTTGAGTCAGTGCCAGGAGAGGCATGCTCCAGTTTGAGTCAGTGCCAGGAGAAGCATGCTCCAGCGTCAGTCAGTGCCAGGAGAAGCATGCTCCAGTTTGAGTCAGGGCCAGGAGAAGGGTGCTCCAGTTTGAGTCAGTGCCAGGCGAAGCCTTCGCCAGCATGAGTCAGTGCCAGGAGAAGCGTGTTCCAGTTTGAGTCAGTGCCAGGAGAAGCCTTCTCCAGCATCAGTCAGTGCCAGGAGAGGCGTGCTCCAGCGTGAGTCAGTGCCAGGAGAAGCGTGCTGCAGCATGAGTCTGTGCCAGGAGAAGCGTGCTCCAGCGTGAGTCTGCGCCAGGAGAAGCTGGCTCCAGTGTGAGTCAGTGCCAGGGGAAGCATGAGTCAGTGCCAGGAGAAGCGTGCTCCAGTTTGTGTCAGTGCCAGGAGAAGCGTGCTACAGCGTGAGTCAGTGCCAGGGGAAGCGTGCTACAGCGTGAGTCAGTGCCAGGAGGAGCATGCTCCAGCGTGAGTCAGTGCCAGGAGAAGCATACACCAGTGTGAGGCAGTGCCAGGAGAAGCATGCTCCAGTTTGAGTCAGTGGCAGGAGAAGTCTTCTCCAGCGTGAGTCAGTGCCAGGAGAAGCTTGCTCTAGTTTGACTCAGTGCCAGGAGAAGCCTTCTCCAGCGTGGTTCAGCGCCAGGACAAGCGTGCTCCAGCATCAGTCAGTGCCAGGAGAAGCCTGCACCAGCGTGCGTCAGTGCCAGGAGAAGCATTCTACAGCGTGAGTGAGAGCCAGGAGAAGCGTGCTTCAGTGTGAGTCAGTTCCAGGAGAAGCATGCTCCAGCATCAGTCAGTGCCAGGAGAAGCGTGCTCCAGCTTGAGACAGTGCCAGGAGAAGCATGCTCCAGCGTGAGTAAGTGCCAGGAGAAGCATGTTTCTGCGTCAGTCAGCGCCAGGAGAAGCATGTTTCTGCGTCAGTCAGCGCCAGGAGAAGCATGCTCCAGCGTGAGTGAGAGCCAAGAGAAGCATGCTCCAGCACGAGACAGTGCCAGGATAAGCATTCTACAGTGTGAGTCAGCGCCAGAAGCTTGCTCCAGCGTGAGACAGTGCCAGGAGAAGCATGCTCCAGCGTGAGTAAGTGCCAGGAGAAGCATGTTTCTGCGTCAGTCAGCGCCAGGAGAAGCATGCTCCAGCGTGAGTGAGAGCCAAGAGAAGCGTGCTCCAGCATGAGACAGTGCCAGGAGAAGCATGCTCCAGCATGAGACAGTGCCAGGAGAAGCATGCTCCAGCACGAGACAGTGCCAGGAGAAGCATGCTCCAGCATGAGACAGTGCCAGGAGAAGCATGCTCCAGCATGAGTCAGAGCCAGGAGAAGCATGCTCCTGCATGAGTCAGTGCCAGGAGAAGCATGCTCCTGCATGAGTCAGTGCCAGGAGAAGCATGCTCCTGCATGAGTCAGTGCCAGGAGAAGCATGCTCCAGCGTCAGTCAGTGCCAGGAGAAGCATGCAACAGTGTGAGTCAGTGCCAGGAGAAGCGTGCTCCAGCGTGAGTCAGTGCCAGGAGAAGCCTGCTCCAGCCTGAGTCAGTGCCAGGAGAAGCCTGCTCCAGTGTGAGTCAGTGCCAGGAGAAGCCTGCTCCAGCGTGAGTCAGTGCCAGGAGAAGCATTCTACAGCGTGAGTCTGCGCCAGGAGAAGCGTGCTCCAGCGTGAGTGAGAGCCAGGAGAAGCGTGCTTCAGTGTGAGTCAGTGCCAGGAGAAGCGTGCTCCAGCTTGAGTCAGTGCCAGGAGAAGCGTGCTACAGCATGAGACAGTGCCAGGAAAACGATTCTACAGCATAAGTCAGTACCAGGAGAAGCGTGAACCTGTGTGAGTCAGCGCCAGAAGATGCATGCTCCAGCGTGAGTCAGGGCGAGGAGAATTCTTCAGCGTGAATCAGTGTCAGGAGAAGCATGCTACAGTTTGAGTCAGTGCCAGGAGAGGCGTGCTCCAGCGTGAGTCAGTGCCAGGAGGAGAATGCTGCAGCGTGAGTCAGTGCCAGGCGAAGCATGCTCCAGTGTGAGTCAATGCCAGGAGAAGCGTGCTCCAGCGTGAGTCAGTGCCAGAAGCATGCTCCAGCATGAGTCAGTGCCAGGAGGAGCGTGCTCCAGCATGAGTCAGTGCCAGGAGGAGCGTGCTCCAGCGTGAGTCAGTGCCAGGAGGAGCGTGCTCCAGCGTGAGTCAGTGCCAGGAGGAGCGTGCTCCAGCGTGAGTCAGTGCCAGGAGAAGCCTGCTCCAGGGTGAGTCAGTGCCAGGAGAAGCATTCTCCAGCGTGAGAAAGTGCCAGCAGAAGCATGCTCCAGCGTGAGTCAGAGCAAGGAGAAGCGTGCTCCAGTTTGAGTCAGTGCCAGGAGAAGCATGCTCCAACGTAAGTCTGTGCCAGGAGAAGCATGCTCCAGTTTGAGTCAGTGCCAGGAGAAGCATTCTCCAGCACGAGTCAGTGCCAGGAGAAGCGTGCTCCAGCGTGAGTCAGTGCCAGGAGAAGCCTGCTCCAGCGTGAGTCAGTGCCAGGAGAAGCATGCTTCAGCATCAGTCAGTGCCAGGAGAAGCGTGCTCCAGAGTGAGTCGGTGCCAGGAGAAGCCTGCTCCAGCCTGAGTCAGTGCCAGAAGAAGCCTGCTCCAGTGTGAGTCAGTGCCAGGAGAAGCCCGCTCCAGCGTGAGTCAGTGCCAGGAGAAGCATTCTACAGCGTGTGTCTGCGCCAGGAGAAGCGTACTCCAGCGTGAGTCTGCGCCAGGAGAAGCGTGCTCCAGCGTGAGTCAGTGCCAGGAGAAGCGTGCTTCAGTGTGAGTCAGTGCCAGGAGAAGCGTGCTACAGCATGAGACAGTGCCAGGAAAAGGATTCTACAGCATAAGTCAGCACCAGGAGAAGCGTGAACCTGTGTGAGTCAGCGCCAGAAGATGCATGCTCCAGCGTGAGTCAGGGCGAGGAGAATTCTTCAGCGTGAATCAGTGCCAGGAGAAGCATGCTACAGTTTGAGACAGTGCCAGGAGAGGCGTGCTCCAGCATGAGACAGAGCCAGGAGAAGCGTGCTCCAGCGTGTGAGAGCCAGGAGAAGCGTGCTTCAGTGTGTGTCAGTGCCAGGAGAAGCGTGCTCCAGCTTGAGTCAGTGCCAGGAGAAGCGTGCTCCAGCGTGAGTGAGAGCCAGGAGAAGCGTGCTTCAGTGTGAGTCAGTGCCAGGAGAAGCGTGCTCCAGCTTGAGTCAGTGCCAGGAGAAGCGTGCTACAGCATGAGTCAGCGCCAGGAGAAGCGTGCTCCAGCGTGTGAGAGCCAGGAGAAGCGTGCTTCAGTGTGTGTCAGTGCCAGGAGAAGTGTGCTCCAGTTTGTGTCAGTGCCAGGAGAAGCGTGCTACAGCGTGAGTCAGTGCCAGGAGAAGCGTGCTACAGCATGAGACAGTGCCAGGAAAAGGATTCTACAGCATAAGTCAGCACCAGGAGAAGCGTGAACCTGTGTGAGTCAGCGCCAGAAGATGCATGCTCCAGCGTGAGTCAGGGCGAGGAGAATTCTTCAGCGTGAATCAGTGCCAGGAGAAGCATGCTACAGTTTGAGTCAGTGCCAGGAGAGGCGTGCTCCAGCGTGAGTCAGTGCCAGAAGCATGCTCCAGCATGAGTCAGTGCCAGGAGGAGCGTGCTCCAGCGTGAGTCAGTGCCAGGAGGAGCGTGCTCCAGCGTGAGTCAGTGCCAGGAGCAGCGTGCTCCAGCGTGAGTCAGCGCCAGGAGAAGCCTGCTCCAGCGTGAGTCAGTGCCAGGATAAGCATTCTACAGTGTGAGTCAGCGCCAGAAGCTTGCTCCAGCGTGAGTTTGTGCCAGGTGAAGCATGCTCCAGCGTGAGTAAGTGCCAGGAGAAGCATGTTTCTGCGTCAGTCAGCGCCAGGAGAAGCATGCTCCAGGGTGAGTGAGAGCCAAGAGAAAAGCATGCTCCAGCATGAGACAGTGCCAGGAGAAGCATGCTCCAGCATGAGACAGTGCCAGGAGAAGCATGCTCCAGCATGAGACAGTGCCAGGAGAAGCATGCTCCAGCATGAGACAGTGCCAGGAGAAGCATGCTCCTGCATGAGTCAGTGCCAGGAGAAGCATGCTCCAGCGTCAGTAAGTGCCAGGAGAAGCATGCTCCAGTTTGAGTCAGTGCCAGGAGAGGCATGCTCCAATTTGAGTCAGTGCCAGGAGAAGCATGCTCCAGCATGAGACAGTGCCAGAAGCATGATCCAGCATGAGACAGTGCCAGGAGAAGCATGCTCCAGCGTGAGACAGTGCCAGGAGAAGCATGCTCCAGCGTCAGTCAGTGCCAGGGGAAGCATGCTCCAGTTTGAGTCAGGGCCAGGAGAAGGGTGCTCCAGTGTAAGGCAGTGCCAGAAGAAGCAGGTTCCAGCATGAGTCAGTGCCAGGAGCAGCATTCTCCAGCATGAGTCAGTGCCAGGAGAAGCCTGCTCCAGCGTGAGTCAGTGCCAAGAGAAGCATTCTCCAATGTGAGTCAGTGCCAGGAGAAGCATGCTCCAGCGTGAGTCAGTGCCAGGAGAAGCAGGTTCCAGCATGAGTCAGTGCCAGGAGCAGCATGCTCCAGCATGAGTCAGTGCCAGGAGAAGCCTGCTCCAATGTGAGTCAGTGCCAGGAGAAGCGTGCTCCAGCTTGAGTCAGTGCCAGGAGAAACATGCTCCAGTTTGAGTCAGTGCCAGGTGATGCATGCACCAGCGTGAGTCAGTGCCAGGGGAAGCGTGATCCAGCATGAGTCAGTGTCAAGGGAAGAGTGATCCAGCGTGAATCAGTGCCAGGAGAAGCGTGCTCCAGTGTGAGTCAGTGCCAGGAGAAGAGGGCTCCAACGTGAGTCACTACAAGGAGAAGCGTGAGTCAGTGCCAGGAGAAGCGTGCTCCAGCGTGAATCAGTTTCAGGAGAGGCGTCCTCCAACGTGAGTCAATGCCAGGAGAAGCGTGCTCCAGTTTGATTCAGTGCCAGGAGAAGCGTGCTCCAGTGTGAATCAGTGCCGGGAGAAGCATGCTGCAGTGTGAGTCAGTGCCAGGAGAAGCCTGCTCCAGCGTGAGTCTGTGCCAGGAGAAGCGTGCTCCAGCGTGAGTCAGTGCCAGGAGAAGCATGCTCCAGCGTGAGTCAGTGCCAGGAGAAGCCTGCTCCAGCGTGAGTCTGTGCCAGGAGAAGCGTGCTCCAGCGTGAGTCAGTGCCAGGAGAAGCATGCTGCAGTGTGAGACAGTGCCAGGAGAAGCCTGCTCCAGCGTCAGTCAGTGCCAGGAGAAGCGTGGTCCAGCGTGAGTCAGTGCCAGGAGAAGCGTGCTCCAGGTTGATTCAGTGCCAGGAGAAGCATGCTCCATTTTCAGTCAGTGCCAGGAGAAGCATGCTCCAGCGTGAGTCGGTGCCAGGAGAAGCGTGCTCCAGCCTGAGTCAGTGCCAGGAGAAGCCTGCTCCAGTGTGAGTCAGTGCCAGAAGAAGCCTGCTCCAGCGTGAGTCAGTGCCAGGAGAAGCATTCTACAGCGTGAGTCAGCGCCAGGAGAAGCGTGCTCCAGCGTGAGTGAGAGCCAGGAGAAGCGTGCTTCAGTGTGAGTCAGTGCCAGGAGAAGCGTGCTCCAGCTTGAGTCAGTGCCAGGAGAAGCGTGCTACAGCATGAGACAGTGCCAGGATAAGGATTCTACAGCATAAGTCAGCACCAGGAGAAGCGTGCACCTGTGTGAGTCAGCACCAGAAGATGCATGCTCCAGCGTGAGTCAGGGCGAGGAGAAGCATTCTTCAGCGTGAATCAGTGCCAGGAGAAGCATGCTACAGTTTGTGTCAGTGCCAGGAGAGGCGTGCTCCAGCGTGAGTCAGTGCCAGGAGGAGAATGCTGCAGCGTGAGTCAGTGCCAGGAGAAGCATGCTCCAGTGTGAGTCAATGCCAGGAGAAGCGTGCTCCAGCATGAGTCAGTGCCAGAAGCATGCTCCAGCATGAGTCAGTGCCAGGAGGAGCGTGCTCCAGCGTGAGTCAGTGCCAGGAGGAGCGTGCTCCAGCGTGAGTCAGTGCCAGGAGGAGCGTGCTCCAGCGTGAGTCAGTGCCAGGAGCAGCGTGCTCCAGCGTGAGTCAGTGCCAGGAGAAGCCTGCTCCAGCGTGAGTCAGTGCCAGGAGAAGCCTGCTCCAGCGTGAGTCTGTGCCAGGAGAAGCGTGCTCCAGCGTGAGTCAGTGCCAGGAGAAGCATGCTGCAGTGTGAGACAGCGCCAGAAGCTTGCTCCAGCGTGAGTCAATGCCAGGAAAGCTATGCTCCACTTTGAGTCAGTGCCAGGGGAAGCATGCTCCAGCGTGAGTCAGTGCCAGGAGAAGCATGCTGCAGCACCAGTCAGTGCCAGGAGAAGCATGCTCCAGCACCAGTCAGTGCCAGGAGAAGCATGCTCCAGCACCAGTCAGTGCCAGGAGAAGCATGCTCCAGCACCAGTCAGTGCCAGGAGAAGCATGCTCCAGCACCAGTCAGTGCCAGGAGAAGCATGCTCCAGCACCAGTCAGTGCCAGGAGAAGCATGCTCCAGCGCAGGTCAGTGCCAGGAGAAGCATGCTCCAGCGCGGGTCAGTGCCAGGAGAAGCGTGCTCCACCGTGAGTCAATGCCAGGAGAAGCATTCACCAGCGTGAGTCAGTGCCAGGAGAAGCATGCTCCAGCGTCAGTGCCAGGAGAAGCGTGCTCCAGAGTGAGTCAGTGCCAGGAGAAACCTGCTCCAGTGTGAGTCAGTGCCAGGAGAAGCATGCTCCAGCGTGAGTCAGTGCCAGAAGAAGCCTGCTCCAGCGTGAGTCAGTGCCAGGAGAAGCATACTCCAGTGTGAGGCAGTGCCAGGAGAAGCCTGCTCCAGCGTGAGTCAGTGCCAGGAGAAACCTGCTCCAGCATGCGTCAGTGACAGGAGAAGCGTTCTCCAATGTGTGTCAGTGCCAGGAGAAGCCAGCTCCAATGTGAGTCAGTGCCAGGAGAAGCGTGATCCAGTTTGAGTCAGTGCCAGGAGAAGCATGCTCCAGCGTAAGTCTGTGCCAAGAGAAGAATGCTCCAGCTTGAGTCAGTGCCAGGAGAAGCATGCTCCAGCACGAGTCAGTGCCAGGAGAAGCATGCTCCAGCGTGAGTCAGTGCCAGGAGAAGCGTGCTCCAGTTTGAGTCAGTGCCAGGAGAAGCGTGCTCCAGTTTGAGTCAGTGCCAGGAGAAGCGTGCTCCAGCGTGAGTCAGTGCCAGGAGAAGTGGGCTCCTACGTGAGTCACTACCAGGAGAAGCGTGAGTCAGTGCCAAGAGAAGCCTGCTCCAGCGTGAATCAGTTTCAGGAGAAGCATCCTCCAACATGAATCAATGCCAGGAGAGGTGTGCTCCAGCGTAAGTCAGTGCCAAGTGAAGCTTGCTCCAACGTGAATCAGTTTCAGGAGAAGCAAACTCCAACGTGAGTCAGTGCCAGGAGAGGCGTGCTCCAGTTTGATTCAGTGCCAGGAGAAGCGTGCTCCAGTTTGAGTCAGTGCCAGGAGAAGCATGCTCCAGCGTGAGTCAGTGCCAGGAGAAGCATGCTCCAACGTGAGTCTGTGCCAGGAGAAGCATGCCCCAGCGTGAGTCAGTGCCAGGAGAAGCATGCTCCAGCGTGAGTCAGTGCCAGGAGAAGCATGCTCCAGAGTGAGTCAGTGCCAGGAGAAGCGTGCTCCAGCGTGAGTCAGTGCCAGGAGGAGCGTGCTCCAGCGTGAGTCAGTGCCAGGAGAAGCCTGCTCCAGGGTGAGTCAGTGCCAGGAGAAGCATTCTCCAGCGTGAGAAAGTGCCAGCAGAAGCATGCTCCAGCGTGAGTCAGAGCAAGGAGAAGCGTGCTCCAGTTTGAGTCAGTGCCAGGAGAAGCATGCTCCAACGTAAGTCTGTGCCAGGAGAAGCATGCTCCAGTTTGAGTCAGTGCCAGGAGAAGCATTCTCCAGCACGAGTCAGTGCCAGGAGAAGCGTGCTCCAGCGTGAGTCAGTGCCAGGAGAAGCCTGCTCCAGCGTGAGTCAGTGCCAGGAGAAGCATGCTTCAGCATCAGTCAGTGCCAGGAGAAGCGTGCTCCAGAGTGAGTCGGTGCCAGGAGAAGCCTGCTCCAGCCTGAGTCAGTGCCAGAAGAAGCCTGCTCCAGTGTGAGTCAGTGCCAGGAGAAGCCCGCTCCAGCGTGAGTCAGTGCCAGGAGAAGCATTCTACAGCGTGTGTCTGCGCCAGGAGAAGCGTACTCCAGCGTGAGTCTGCGCCAGGAGAAGCGTGCTCCAGCGTGAGTCAGTGCCAGGAGAAGCGTGCTTCAGTGTGAGTCAGTGCCAGGAGAAGCGTGCTACAGCATGAGACAGTGCCAGGAAAAGGATTCTACAGCATAAGTCAGCACCAGGAGAAGCGTGAACCTGTGTGAGTCAGCGCCAGAAGATGCATGCTCCAGCGTGAGTCAGGGCGAGGAGAATTCTTCAGCGTGAATCAGTGCCAGGAGAAGCATGCTACAGTTTGAGACAGTGCCAGGAGAGGCGTGCTCCAGCATGAGACAGAGCCAGGAGAAGCGTGCTCCAGCGTGTGAGAGCCAGGAGAAGCGTGCTTCAGTGTGTGTCAGTGCCAGGAGAAGCGTGCTCCAGCTTGAGTCAGTGCCAGGAGAAGCGTGCTCCAGCGTGAGTGAGAGCCAGGAGAAGCGTGCTTCAGTGTGAGTCAGTGCCAGGAGAAGCGTGCTCCAGCTTGAGTCAGTGCCAGGAGAAGCGTGCTACAGCATGAGTCAGCGCCAGGAGAAGCGTGCTCCAGCGTGTGAGAGCCAGGAGAAGCGTGCTTCAGTGTGTGTCAGTGCCAGGAGAAGTGTGCTCCAGTTTGTGTCAGTGCCAGGAGAAGCGTGCTACAGCGTGAGTCAGTGCCAGGAGAAGCGTGCTACAGCATGAGACAGTGCCAGGAAAAGGATTCTACAGCATAAGTCAGCACCAGGAGAAGCGTGAACCTGTGTGAGTCAGCGCCAGAAGATGCATGCTCCAGCGTGAGTCAGGGCGAGGAGAATTCTTCAGCGTGAATCAGTGCCAGGAGAAGCATGCTACAGTTTGAGTCAGTGCCAGGAGAGGCGTGCTCCAGCGTGAGTCAGTGCCAGAAGCATGCTCCAGCATGAGTCAGTGCCAGGAGGAGCGTGCTCCAGCGTGAGTCAGTGCCAGGAGGAGCGTGCTCCAGCGTGAGTCAGTGCCAGGAGCAGCGTGCTCCAGCGTGAGTCAGCGCCAGGAGAAGCCTGCTCCAGCGTGAGTCAGTGCCAGGATAAGCATTCTACAGTGTGAGTCAGCGCCAGAAGCTTGCTCCAGCGTGAGTTTGTGCCAGGTGAAGCATGCTCCAGCGTGAGTAAGTGCCAGGAGAAGCATGTTTCTGCGTCAGTCAGCGCCAGGAGAAGCATGCTCCAGGGTGAGTGAGAGCCAAGAGAAAAGCATGCTCCAGCATGAGACAGTGCCAGGAGAAGCATGCTCCAGCATGAGACAGTGCCAGGAGAAGCATGCTCCAGCATGAGACAGTGCCAGGAGAAGCATGCTCCAGCATGAGACAGTGCCAGGAGAAGCATGCTCCTGCATGAGTCAGTGCCAGGAGAAGCATGCTCCAGCGTCAGTAAGTGCCAGGAGAAGCATGCTCCAGTTTGAGTCAGTGCCAGGAGAGGCATGCTCCAATTTGAGTCAGTGCCAGGAGAAGCATGCTCCAGCATGAGACAGTGCCAGAAGCATGATCCAGCATGAGACAGTGCCAGGAGAAGCATGCTCCAGCGTGAGACAGTGCCAGGAGAAGCATGCTCCAGCGTCAGTCAGTGCCAGGGGAAGCATGCTCCAGTTTGAGTCAGGGCCAGGAGAAGGGTGCTCCAGTGTAAGGCAGTGCCAGAAGAAGCAGGTTCCAGCATGAGTCAGTGCCAGGAGCAGCATTCTCCAGCATGAGTCAGTGCCAGGAGAAGCCTGCTCCAGCGTGAGTCAGTGCCAAGAGAAGCATTCTCCAATGTGAGTCAGTGCCAGGAGAAGCATGCTCCAGCGTGAGTCAGTGCCAGGAGAAGCAGGTTCCAGCATGAGTCAGTGCCAGGAGCAGCATGCTCCAGCATGAGTCAGTGCCAGGAGAAGCCTGCTCCAATGTGAGTCAGTGCCAGGAGAAGCGTGCTCCAGCTTGAGTCAGTGCCAGGAGAAACATGCTCCAGTTTGAGTCAGTGCCAGGTGATGCATGCACCAGCGTGAGTCAGTGCCAGGGGAAGCGTGATCCAGCATGAGTCAGTGTCAAGGGAAGAGTGATCCAGCGTGAATCAGTGCCAGGAGAAGCGTGCTCCAGTGTGAGTCAGTGCCAGGAGAAGAGGGCTCCAACGTGAGTCACTACAAGGAGAAGCGTGAGTCAGTGCCAGGAGAAGCGTGCTCCAGCGTGAATCAGTTTCAGGAGAGGCGTCCTCCAACGTGAGTCAATGCCAGGAGAAGCGTGCTCCAGTTTGATTCAGTGCCAGGAGAAGCGTGCTCCAGTGTGAATCAGTGCCGGGAGAAGCATGCTGCAGTGTGAGTCAGTGCCAGGAGAAGCCTGCTCCAGCGTGAGTCTGTGCCAGGAGAAGCGTGCTCCAGCGTGAGTCAGTGCCAGGAGAAGCATGCTCCAGCGTGAGTCAGTGCCAGGAGAAGCCTGCTCCAGCGTGAGTCTGTGCCAGGAGAAGCGTGCTCCAGCGTGAGTCAGTGCCAGGAGAAGCATGCTGCAGTGTGAGACAGTGCCAGGAGAAGCCTGCTCCAGCGTCAGTCAGTGCCAGGAGAAGCGTGGTCCAGCGTGAGTCAGTGCCAGGAGAAGCGTGCTCCAGGTTGATTCAGTGCCAGGAGAAGCATGCTCCATTTTCAGTCAGTGCCAGGAGAAGCATGCTCCAGCGTGAGTCGGTGCCAGGAGAAGCGTGCTCCAGCCTGAGTCAGTGCCAGGAGAAGCCTGCTCCAGTGTGAGTCAGTGCCAGAAGAAGCCTGCTCCAGCGTGAGTCAGTGCCAGGAGAAGCATTCTACAGCGTGAGTCAGCGCCAGGAGAAGCGTGCTCCAGCGTGAGTGAGAGCCAGGAGAAGCGTGCTTCAGTGTGAGTCAGTGCCAGGAGAAGCGTGCTCCAGCTTGAGTCAGTGCCAGGAGAAGCGTGCTACAGCATGAGACAGTGCCAGGATAAGGATTCTACAGCATAAGTCAGCACCAGGAGAAGCGTGCACCTGTGTGAGTCAGCACCAGAAGATGCATGCTCCAGCGTGAGTCAGGGCGAGGAGAAGCATTCTTCAGCGTGAATCAGTGCCAGGAGAAGCATGCTACAGTTTGTGTCAGTGCCAGGAGAGGCGTGCTCCAGCGTGAGTCAGTGCCAGGAGGAGAATGCTGCAGCGTGAGTCAGTGCCAGGAGAAGCATGCTCCAGTGTGAGTCAATGCCAGGAGAAGCGTGCTCCAGCATGAGTCAGTGCCAGAAGCATGCTCCAGCATGAGTCAGTGCCAGGAGGAGCGTGCTCCAGCGTGAGTCAGTGCCAGGAGGAGCGTGCTCCAGCGTGAGTCAGTGCCAGGAGGAGCGTGCTCCAGCGTGAGTCAGTGCCAGGAGCAGCGTGCTCCAGCGTGAGTCAGTGCCAGGAGAAGCCTGCTCCAGCGTGAGTCAGTGCCAGGAGAAGCCTGCTCCAGCGTGAGTCTGTGCCAGGAGAAGCGTGCTCCAGCGTGAGTCAGTGCCAGGAGAAGCATGCTGCAGTGTGAGACAGCGCCAGAAGCTTGCTCCAGCGTGAGTCAATGCCAGGAAAGCTATGCTCCACTTTGAGTCAGTGCCAGGGGAAGCATGCTCCAGCGTGAGTCAGTGCCAGGAGAAGCATGCTGCAGCACCAGTCAGTGCCAGGAGAAGCATGCTCCAGCACCAGTCAGTGCCAGGAGAAGCATGCTCCAGCACCAGTCAGTGCCAGGAGAAGCATGCTCCAGCACCAGTCAGTGCCAGGAGAAGCATGCTCCAGCACCAGTCAGTGCCAGGAGAAGCATGCTCCAGCACCAGTCAGTGCCAGGAGAAGCATGCTCCAGCGCAGGTCAGTGCCAGGAGAAGCATGCTCCAGCGCGGGTCAGTGCCAGGAGAAGCGTGCTCCACCGTGAGTCAATGCCAGGAGAAGCATTCACCAGCGTGAGTCAGTGCCAGGAGAAGCATGCTCCAGCGTCAGTGCCAGGAGAAGCGTGCTCCAGAGTGAGTCAGTGCCAGGAGAAACCTGCTCCAGTGTGAGTCAGTGCCAGGAGAAGCATGCTCCAGCGTGAGTCAGTGCCAGAAGAAGCCTGCTCCAGCGTGAGTCAGTGCCAGGAGAAGCATACTCCAGTGTGAGGCAGTGCCAGGAGAAGCCTGCTCCAGCGTGAGTCAGTGCCAGGAGAAACCTGCTCCAGCATGCGTCAGTGACAGGAGAAGCGTTCTCCAATGTGTGTCAGTGCCAGGAGAAGCCAGCTCCAATGTGAGTCAGTGCCAGGAGAAGCGTGATCCAGTTTGAGTCAGTGCCAGGAGAAGCATGCTCCAGCGTAAGTCTGTGCCAAGAGAAGAATGCTCCAGCTTGAGTCAGTGCCAGGAGAAGCATGCTCCAGCACGAGTCAGTGCCAGGAGAAGCATGCTCCAGCGTGAGTCAGTGCCAGGAGAAGCGTGCTCCAGTTTGAGTCAGTGCCAGGAGAAGCGTGCTCCAGTTTGAGTCAGTGCCAGGAGAAGCGTGCTCCAGCGTGAGTCAGTGCCAGGAGAAGTGGGCTCCTACGTGAGTCACTACCAGGAGAAGCGTGAGTCAGTGCCAAGAGAAGCCTGCTCCAGCGTGAATCAGTTTCAGGAGAAGCATCCTCCAACATGAATCAATGCCAGGAGAGGTGTGCTCCAGCGTAAGTCAGTGCCAAGTGAAGCTTGCTCCAACGTGAATCAGTTTCAGGAGAAGCAAACTCCAACGTGAGTCAGTGCCAGGAGAGGCGTGCTCCAGTTTGATTCAGTGCCAGGAGAAGCGTGCTCCAGTTTGAGTCAGTGCCAGGAGAAGCATGCTCCAGCGTGAGTCAGTGCCAGGAGAAGCATGCTCCAACGTGAGTCTGTGCCAGGAGAAGCATGCCCCAGCGTGAGTCAGTGCCAGGAGAAGCATGCTCCAGCGTGAGTCAGTGCCAGGAGAAGCATGCTCCAGAGTGAGTCAGTGCCAGGAGAAGCGTGCTCCAGTGTGAGTCAGTGGCAGGAGAAGCATGCTCCAGCGTGAGTCAGTGCCAGGAGAAGCATGCTCCAGCGTGAGTCAGTGCCAGCAGAAGTATGCTCCAGCGTGAGTCAGTGCCAGGAGAAGCATGCTCCAGCGTGAGTAAGTGCCAGCAGAAGCATGCTCCAGCGTGAGTCAGAGCAAGGAGAAGCATGCTCCAGTTTGAGTCAGTGCCAGGAGAAGCGTGCTCCAGTTTGAGTCAGTGCCAGAAGCGTGCTCCAGTTTGAGTCAGTGCCAGGAGAAGCATGCTTCAGCCTGAGTCAGTGCCAGGAGAAGCATGCTCCAGCGTGAGTCATTGCCAGGAGAAGCGTCCTCCAGTGTGAGTCAGTGCAAGGAGAAGCGTGCTCCAGTGTGAGTCAGTGCCAGGAGAAGCGTGCTCCAGTTTGAGACAGTGCCAGGATAAGCCAGCTCCAGAGTGAGACAGTGCCAGGAAAAGCCTGCTCCAGTGTGAGTCACTGCCAGGAGAAGCGTGCTACAGTGTGAGTCAGTGCCAGGAGAAGCGTGCTCCAGCGTGAGGCAGTGCCGGGAGAAGCAGTCTGCAGTTTGAGTCAGTGCCAGGAGCAGCATGCTCCAGCAGAAGTCAGTGCCAGGAGAAGCGTGCTCCAGCATGAGTCAGTGCCAGGAGCAGCATGCTCCAGCGTGAGTCAGTGCCAGGAGAAGCGTGCTACAGCGTGAGTCAGTGCCAGGAGAAACCTGCTCCAGCGTGAGTCAGTGCCAAGAGAAGCATGCTCCAATGTTAGTCAGTGCCAGGAGAAGCATGCTCCAGCATGAATCAGTGCCAGGAGAAGCATGCTCCAATGTGAGTCAGTGCCAGGAGGAGCGTGCTCCAGGTTGAGTCAGTGCCAGGAGAAACATGCTCCAGTTTGAGTCAGTGCCAGGAGATGCATGCTCCAGCGTGAGTCAGTGCCAGGAGAAGCATGCTCCAGCGTCAGACAGTGCCAGGAGATGCATGCTCCAGCGTGAGTCAGTGCCAGGAGAAGAGTGTTACAACGTGAGTCACTAAAGGAGAAGCATGCTGCAGCGTGAGTCAGTGCCAGGAGAAGCGTGCTCCAGCGTGAGTCAGTGCCAAGAGAAGCGTGCTCCAGCGTGAGTCAGTGCCAAGAGAAGCATGCTCCAATGTGAGTCAGTGCCAGGAGAAACATGCTCCAGTTTGAGTCAGTGCCAGGAGAAACATGCTCCAGTTTGTGTCAGTGCCAGGGGAAGCGTGCTCCAGCGTGAGTCAGTGCCAGGAGAAGCGTGCTCCAGTTTGAGTCAGTGCCAGGAGAAGCGTGCTCCAGTTTGAGTCAGTGCCAGGAGAAGCATGCTCCAGCGCGAGTCACTGCCAGGAGAAGCATGCTTCAGCATCAGTCAGTGCAAGGAGAAGCGTCCTCCAGTGTGAGTCAGCGCCAGGAGAAGCATGCTCCAGCGTCAGTCAGTGCCAGGAGATGCATGCTCCAGCGTGAGTCAGTGCCAGGTGAAGCGTGATCCTGCGTGAGTCAGTGCCAAGGGAAGAGTGATCCAGCGTGAATCAGTGCCAGAGGAAGCGTGCTCCAGTGTGAGTCAGTGCCAGGAGAAGCGTGATGCAGCGTGAGTCAGTGCCAGGAGAAGCGTGCTCCAGCGTGAGTCAGTGCCAGGGGAAGCGTGATGCAGCGTGAGTCAGTGCCAGGAGAAGCATGCTCCAGCATGAATCAGTGCCAGGAGAAGCATGCTCCAATGTGAGTCAGTGCCAGGAGGAGCGTGCTCCAGGTTGAGTCAGTGCCAGGAGAAACATGCTCCAGTTTGAGTCAGTGCCAGGAGATGCATGCTCCAGCGTGAGTCAGTGCCAGGAGATGCATGCTCCAGCGTGAGTCAGTGCCAGGAGAAGAGTGTTACAACGTGAGTCACTAAAGGAGAAGCATGCTGCAGCGTGAGTCAGTGCCAGGAGAAGCGTGCTCCAGCGTGAGTCAGTGCCAAGAGAAGCGTGCTCCAGCGTGAGTCAGTGCCAAGAGAAGCATTCTCCAATGTGAGTCAGTGCCAGGAGAAGCGTGCTCCAGCGTGAGTCAGTGCCAGGAGAAGCAGGTTCCAGTGTGAGTCAGTGCCTGGAGAAACCTGCTCCAGCGTGAGTCAGTGCCAAGAGAAGCATGCTCCAATGTGAGTCAGTGCCAGGAGAAACATGCTCCAGTTTGAGTCAGTGCCAGGAGAAACATGCTCCAGTTTGTGTCAGTGCCAGGGGAAGCGTGCTCCAGCGTGAGTCAGTGCCAGGAGAAGCGTGCTCCAGTTTGAGTCAGTGCCAGGAGAAGCATGCTCCAGCGTGAGTCACTGCCAGGAGAAGCATGCTTCAGCATCAGTCAGTGCAAGGAGAAGCGTCCTCCAGTGTGAGTCAGTGCCAGGAGAAGCATGCTCCAGCGTCAGTCAGTGCCAGGAGATGCATGCTCCAGCGTGAGTCAGTGCCAGGGGAAGCGTGATCCGGCGTGAGTCAGTGCCAAGGGAAGAGTGATCCAGCGTGAATCAGTGCCAGGAGAAGCGTGCTCCAGTGTGAGTCAGTGCCAGGAGAAGAGGGCTCCAACGTGAGTCACTACAAGGAGAAGCGTGAGTCAGTGCCAGGAGAAGCGTGCTCCAGCGTGAGTCAGTGCCAGGAGAAGCATGCTCCAGTTTGAGTCAGTGCCAGGAGAAGCATGCTCCAGCGTGAGTCACTAAAGTAGAAGCGTGCTCCAGTGTGAGTCAGTGCCAGGAGAAGAGGGCTCCAACGTGAGTCACTACAAGGAGAAGCGTGAGTCAGTGCCAGGAGAAGCCTGCTCCAGCGTGAGTCACTGCCAGGAGAAGCATGTTTCAGCATCAGTCAGTGCAAGGAGAAGCGTCCTCCAGTGTGAGTCACTGCCAGGATAAGCCAGCTCCAGAGTGAGACAGTGCAAGGAGAAGCCTGCTCCAGTGTGAGTCACTGCCAGGAGAAGCGTGCTACAGTGTGAGTCAGTGCCAGGAGAAGCATGCTCCAGCGTGAGGCAGTGCCAGGAGAAGCAGTCTCCAGTTTGAGTCAGTGCCAGGAGCAGCATGCTCCAGCAGAAGTCAGTGCCAGGAGAAGCATGCTCCAGCGCCAGTCAGTGCCAGGAGAAACATGCTCCAGCATGAGTCAGTGCCAGGAGAAGCGTGCTACAGCGTGAGTCAGTGCCAGGAGAAACCTGCTCCAGCGTGAGTCAGTGCCAAGAGAAGCATGCTCCAATGTTAGTGCCAGGAGAAGCGTGCTCCAGGTTGAGTCAGTGCCAGGAGAAGCAGTCTCCAGTTTGAGTCAGTGCCAGGAGCAGCATGCTCCAGCAGAAGTCAGTGCCAGGAGAAGCATGCTCCAGCATGAGTCAGTGCCAGGAGAAGCGTGCTACAGCGTGAGTCAGTGCCAGGAGAAACCTGTTCCAACGTGAGTCAGTGCCAAGGGAAGCATGCTCCAGCGTGAGTCAGTGGCAGGGGAAGCGTGATCCAGCGTGAGTCAGTGCCAAGGGAAGAGTGATCCAGCATGAATCAGTGCCAGAAGAAGCGTGCTCCAGTGTGAGTCAGTGCCAGGAGAAGCGTGCTCCAGCGTGAGTCAGTGCCAGGAGAAGTGTGCTCCAGTGTGAGTCAGTGCCAGGAGAAGAGTGTCACAACGTGAGTCACTAAAGGAGAAGCGTGCTGCAGTGTGAGTCAGTGCCAGGAGAAACCTGCTCCAGCGTGAGTCAGTGCCAGGAGAAGTGTGCTCCAGCGTGAGTCAGTGCCAGGAGAAGCATGCTCCAGCATGAGTCAGTGCCAGGAGAAGTGTGCTCCAGCGTGAGTCAGTGCCAGGAGAAACCTGCTCCAGCGTGAGTCAGTGCCAAGAGAAGCATGCTCCAATGTGAGTCAGTGCCAGGAGAAGCGTGCTCCAGCGTGAGTCAGTGCCAGGAGAAGCGTGCTCCAGCGTGAGTCAGTGCCAAGAGAAGCATGCTCCAATGTGAGTCAGTGCCAGGAGAAGCGCGCTCCAGGTTGAGTCAGTGCCAGGAAAAACATGCTCCAGCGTGAATCAGTGCCAGGAGAAGCGTGATGCAGCGTGAGTCAGTGCCAGGAGAAGCATGCTCCAGCGTGAGTCAGTGCCAGGAGAAGCGTGATGCAGCGTGAGTCAGTGCCAGGAGAAGCGTGCTCCAGCGTGAGTCAGTGCCAGGGGAAGCGTGATGCAGCGTGAGTCAGTGCCAGGAGAAGCATGCTCCAGCATGAATCAGTGCCAGGAGAAGCATGCTCCAATGTGAGTCAGTGCCAGGAGGAGCGTGCTCCAGGTTGAGTCAGTGCCAGGAGAAACATGCTCCAGTTTGAGTCAGTGCCAGGAGATGCATGCTCCAGCGTGAGTCAGTGCCAGGAGGAGCATGCTCCAGCGTCAGACAGTGCCAGGAGATGCATGCTCCAGCGTGAGTCAGTGCCAGGAGAAGCGTGCTCCAGTTTGAGTCAGTGCCAGGAGAAACATGCTCCAGTTTGTGTCAGTGCCAGGGGAAGCGTGCTCCAGCGTGAGTCAGTGCCAGGAGAAACATGCTCCAGTTTGTGTCAGTGCCAGGGGAAGCGTGCTCCAGCGTGAGTCAGTGCCAGGAGAAGCGTGCTCCAGTTTGAGTCAGTGCCAGGAGAAGCGTGCTCCAGTTTGAGTCAGTGCCAGGAGAAGCATGCTCCAGCGTGAGTCACTGCTAGGAGAAGCATGCTTCAGCATCAGTCAGTGCAAGGAGAAGCGTCCTCCAGTGTGAGTCAGCGCCAGGAGAAGCGTGCTCCAGCGTCAGTCAGTGCCAGGAGATGCATGCTCCAGCGTGAGTCAGTGCCAGGGGAAGCGTGATCCTGCGTGAGTCAGTGCCAAGGGAAGAGTGATCCAGCGTGAATCAGTGCCAGGAGAAGCGTGCTCCAGTGTGAGTCAGTGCCAGGGGAAGCGTGATGCAGCGTGAGTCAGTGCCAGGAGAAGCATGCTCCAGCGTGAATCAGTGCCAGGAGAAGCATGCTCCAATGTGAGTCAGTGCCAGGAGGAGCGTGCTCCAGGTTGAGTCAGTGCCAGGAGAAACATGCTCCAGTTTGAGTCAGTGCCAGGAGAAGCATGCTCCAGCGTCAGACAGTGCCAGGAGATGCATGCTCCAGCGTGAGTCAGTGCCAGGAGAAGAGTGTTACAACGTGAGTCACTAAAGGAGAAGCATGCTGCAGCGTGAGTCAGTGCCAGGAGAAGCGTGCTCCAGCGTGAGTCAGTGCCAAGAGAAGCGTGCTCCAGCGTGAGTCAGTGCCAAGAGAAGCATTCTCCAATGTGAGTCAGTGCCAGGAGAAGCGTGCTCCAGCGTGAGTCAGTGCCAGGAGAAGCAGGTTCCAGTGTGAGTCAGTGCCTGGAGAAACCTGCTCCAGCGTGAGTCAGTGCCAAGAGAAGCATGCTCCAATGTGAGTCAGTGCCAGGAGAAACATGCTCCAGTTTGAGTCAGTGCCAGGAGAAACATGCTCCAGTTTGTGTCAGTGCCAGGGGAAGCGTGCTCCAGCGTGAGTCAGTGCCAGGAGAAGCGTGCTCCAGTTTGAGTCAGTGCCAGGAGAAGCATGCTCCAGCGTGAGTCACTGCCAGGAGAAGCATGCTTCAGCATCAGTCAGTGCAAGGAGAAGCGTCCTCCAGTGTGAGTCAGTGCCAGGAGAAGCATGCTCCAGCGTCAGTCAGTGCCAGGAGATGCATGCTCCAGCGTGAGTCAGTGCCAGGGAAAGCGTGATCCTGCGTGAGTCAGTGCCAAGGGAAGAGTGATCCAGCGTGAATCAGTGCCAGGAGAAGCGTGCTCCAGGTTGAGTCAGTGCCAGGAGAAGCATGCTCCAGCGTGAGCCAGTGCCAGGAGAAGCGTGCTCCAGCATGCGACAGTGCCAGGAGAAGCGTGCTCCAGCATGAGACAGTGCCAGGAGAAGCATGCTCCAGCATGAGACAGTGCCAGGAGAAGCATGCTCCAGCATGAGACAGTGCCAGGAGAAGCATGCTCTAGCATGAGACAGAGCCAGGAGAAGCATGCCCCAGCATGAGACAGTGCCAGGAGAAGCATGCTCCAGCGTGAGTCAGTGCTAGGAGAACCCTGCACCAGCGTGAGTCATTGCCCGGAGAAGCGTACTCCAGTGTGAGTCATCGCCAGGATTAGCGTGCTCCAGAGACAAGCAGTGCCAGGTGAAGCATTCTCCAGCAACAGTCAGTGCCAGAAGAAGCATGCTCCAGTTTGAGTCATTGCCAGGAAAAGCGTGCTCCAGTGTGAGTCAGTGCCAGGAGAAGCGTGCTCCAGTGTGAGTCAGTGCCAGGAGAAGCGTGCTCCAGCGTGAGTCATTGCCAGGAGAAGCGTGCTCCTGAGACAAGCAGTGCCAGGTGAAGCATGCTCCAGCACCAGTAAGTGCCAGGAGAAGCATGCTCCAGCACCAGTCAGTGCCAGGAGAAGCATGCTCCAGCCCGGGTCAGTGCCAGGAAAGGCATGCTCCAGCGTGAGTCAGTGCCACGAGAAGCCAGCTCCAGCACGAATTAGGGCCAGGAGAAGCGTGCTCCAGTGTGAGGCAGTGCCAGGAGAAGCGAGATCCAGTTTGAGTCAAAGCCAGGAGAAGCATGCTCCACTGTGAGGCAGTGCCAGGAGAAGCGTCCTCCAGCGTTAGTCAGTGCCAGGAGAAGCGTACTCCTCCGTGAGTCAGTGTCAGGAGAGGTATGCTCAAGCGTGAATCAGTGCCAGGAGAAGCAGGCTCCAGCGTGAGTCAGTGCCAGGATAGGCATGCTCCAGTGTGATTCAGTGCCAGGAGAAGCCTGCTCCAGCGTGAGTCAATGCCAGGAAAGCTATGCTCCACTTTGAGTCAGTGCCAGAGAAAGCATGCTCCAGCGTAAGTCAGTGCCAGGAGAAGCATGCACCAGCACCAGTCAGTGCCAGGAGAAGCATGCTCCAGCACCAGTCAGTGCCAGGAGAAGCATGCTCCAGCACCAGTCAGTGCCAGGAGAAGCATGCTCCAGCACCAGTCAGTGCCAGGAGAAGCATGCTCCAGCACCAGTCAGTGCCAGGAGAAGCATGCTCCAGCACCAGTCAGTGCCAGGAGAAGCATGCTCCAGCACCAGTCAGTGCCAGGAGAAGCATGCTCCAGCACCAGTCAGTGCCAGGAGAAGCATGCTCCAGCGCAGGTCAGTGCCAGGAGAAGCATGCTCCAGCGCGGGTCAGTGCCAGGAGAAGCATGCTCCAGCGCGGGTCAGTGCCAGGAGAAGCCTGCTCCACCGTGAGTCAATGCCAGGAGAAGCATTCACCAGCGTGAGTCAGTGCCAGGAGAAGCATGCGCCAGCGTCAGTGCCAGGAGAAGCGTGCTCCAGAGTGAGCCAGTGCCAGGAGAAACCTGCTCCAGTGTGAGTCAGTGCCAGGAGAAGCATGCTCCAGCATGAGTCAGTGCCAGGAGAAGCATGCTCCAGCACCAGTCAGTGCCAGGAGAAGCATGCTCCAGCACCAGTCAGTGCCAGGAGAAGCATGCTCCAGCACCAGTCAGTGCCAGGAGAAGCATGCTCCAGCACCAGTCAGTGCCAGGAGAAGCATGCTCCAGCACCAGTCAGTGCCAGGAGAAGCAGGCTCCAGCGCGGGTCAGTGCCAGGAGAGCCATGCTCCAGCGTGAGTCAGTGCCACGAGAAGCCAGCTCCAGCACAAATTAGTGCCAGGAGAAGCGTGCTCCACCGTGAGTCAATGCCAGGAGAAGCATTCACCAGCGTGAGTCAGTGCCAGGACAAGCATGCTCCAGCGTCAGTGCCAGGAGAAGCATGCTTCAGCATGAGTCAGTGCCAGGAGAAGCGTGCTCCAGAGTGAGTCAGTGCCAGGAGAAACCTGCTCCAGTGTGAGTCAGTGCCAGGAGAAGCATGCTCCAGCGTGTGTCAGTGCCAGGAGAAGCATGCTCCAGCGTGAGTCAGTGCCAGCAGAAGCATGCTCCAGTTTGAGTCAGTGCCAGGAGAGGTATGCTCCATCGTTAGTAGGTGCCAGGAAAAGCATGCTCTAGTATGAGACAGTGCCAGGAGAAGCATGCTCCAGCATGAAACAGTGCCAGGAGTAGCATGCTCCAGTTTGAGTCAGTGACAGGGGAAGCGTGCTCCAGCGTAAGTCAGTGCCAGGAGAAGCCTGATCCAGTTTGAGTCAGTGCCAGGAGAAGCAAGATCCAGCGTGAGTCAGTGACAGGAGAAGCATGCTCCAGCGTGAGTCAGTGCCAGGAGAAGCATGCTCCAGCGTCAGTCAGTGCCAGGAGAAGCATGCTCCAGTATGAGTCAGTGCTAGGAGATGCATGCTCCAGCGTGAGCTAGCGCCAGGAGAAGCATTCTCCAGCGTGAGTAAGTGCCAGGAGATGCATGCTCCAGTTTGAGTCAGTGCCAGGAGAAGCATGCTCCAGCCTAAGTCAGTGCCAGGAGAAGCGTGTTCCAGCATGAGTCAGTGCCAGGAGAAGCATGATCCAGCGTGAGTCAGAGCAAGGAGAAGCATGCTCCAGCGTGAGTCAGTGCCAGCAGAAGCATGCTCCAGCGTGAGTCAGAGCAAGGAGAGGCATCCTCCAGTTTGAGTCAGTGCCAGGTAAGGAATGCTCCATCGTTAGTAGGTGCCAGGAGAAGCATGCTCTAGTATGAGACAGTGCCAGGAGAAGCATGCTCCAAATTGAGACAGTGCCAGGAGAAGCGTGCTCCAGCATGAGACAGTGCCAGGAGAAGCGTGCTCCAGCATGAGACAGTGCCAGGAGAAGCATGCTCCAGCATGAGACAGTGCCAGGAGAAGCATGCTCCAGCATGAGACAGTGCCAGGAGAAGCATGCTCCTGCATGTGTCAGGGCCAGGAGAAGCATGCACCAGTTTGAGTCAGTGACAGGGGAAGCGTGCTCCAGCGTAAGTCAGTGCCAGGAGAAGCCTGATCCAGCGTCAGTCAGTGCCAGGAGAAGCATGCACCAGCGTGAGTCAGTGACAGGAGAAGCATGCTCCAGCGTGAGTCAGTGCCAGGAGAAGCGTGCTCCAGCGTCAGTCAGTGCCAGGAGAAGCATGCTCCAGTATGAGTCAGTGCTAGGAGATGCATGCTCCAGCGTGAGTTAGCGCCAGGAGAAGCATGCTCCAGCGCGGGTCATGCCAGGAGAAGCCTGCTCCACCGTGAGTCAATGCCAGGAGAAGCATTCACCAGCGTGAGTCAGTGCCAGGAGAAGCATGCTCCAGCATCAGTGCCAGGAGAAGGGTGCTCCAGAGTGAGTCAGTGCCAGGAGAAACCTGCTCCAGTGTGAGTCAGTGCCAGGAGAAGCATGCTCCAGCGTGAGTCAGTGCCAGGAGAAGCATGCTCCAGCACCAGTGCCAGGAGAAGCATGCTCCAGCACCAGTCAGTGCCAGGAGAAGCATGCTCCAGCACCAGTCAGTGCCAGGAGAAGCATGCTCCAGCACCAGTCAGTGCCAGGAGAAGCATGCTCCAGCACCAGTCAGTGCCAGGAGAAGCATGCTCCAGCACCAGTCAGTGCCAGGAGAAGCAGGCTCCAGCGCGGGTCAGTGCCAGGAGAGCCATGCTCCAGCGTGAGTCAGTGCCACGAGAAGCCAGCTCCAGCACAAATTAGTGCCAGGAGAAGCGTGCTCCACCGTGAGTCAATGCCAGGAGAAGCATTCACCAGCGTGAGTCAGTGCCAGGACAAGCATGCTCCAGCGTCAGTGCCAGGAGAAGCATGCTCCAGCATGAGTCAGTGCCAGGAGAAGCGTGCTCCAGAGTGAGTCAGTGCCAGGAGAAACCTGCTCCAGTGTGAGTCAGTGCCAGGAGAAGCATGCTCCAGCGTGTGTCAGTGCCAGGAGAAGCATGCTCCAGCGTGAGTCAGTGCCAGCAGAAGCATGCTCCAGTTTGAGTCAGTGCCAGGAGAGGTATGCTCCATCGTTAGTAGGTGCCAGGAAAAGCATGCTCTAGTATGAGACAGTGCCAGGAGAAGCATGCTCCAGCATGAAACAGTGCCAGGAGTAGCGTGCTCCAGTTTGAGTCAGTGACAGGGGAAGCGTGCTCCAGCGTAAGTCAGTGCCAGGAGAAGCCTGATCCAGTTTGAGTCAGTGCCAGGAGAAGCATGCTCCAGCGTCAGTCAGTGCCAGGAGAAGCATGCTCCAGTATGAGTCAGTGCTAGGAGATGCATGCTCCAGCGTGAGCTAGCTCCAGGAGAAGCATTCTCCAGCGTGAGTAAGTGCCAGGAGATGCATGCTCCAGTTTGAGTCAGTGCCAGGAGAAGCATGCTCCAGCCTAAGTCAGTGCCAGGAGAAGCGTGTTCCAGCATGAGTCAGTGCCAGGAGAAGCATGATCCAGCGTGAGTCAGAGCAAGGAGAAGCATGCTCCAGCGTGAGTCAGTGCCAGCAGAAGCATGCTCCAGCGTGAGTCAGAGCAAGGAGAGGCATCCTCCAGTTTGAGTCAGTGCCAGGTAAGGAATGCTCCATCGTTAGTAGGTGCCAGGAGAAGCATGCTCTAGTATGAGACAGTGCCAGGAGAAGCATGCTCCAAATTGAGACAGTGCCAGGAGAAGCGTGCTCCAGCATGAGACAGTGCCAGGAGAAGCGTGCTCCAGCATGAGACAGTGCCAGGAGAAGCATGCTCCAGCATGAGACAGTGCCAGGAGAAGCATGCTCCAGCATGAGACAGTGCCAGGAGAAGCATGCTCCTGCATGTGTCAGGGCCAGGAGAAGCATGCACCAGTTTGAGTCAGTGACAGGGGAAGCGTGCTCCAGCGTAAGTCAGTGCCAGGAGAAGCCTGATCCAGCGTCAGTCAGTGCCAGGAGAAGCATGCTCCAGCGTGAGTCAGTGACAGGAGAAGCATGCTCCAGCGTGAGTCAGTGCCAGGAGAAGCGTGCTCCAGCGTCAGTCAGTGCCAGGAGAAGCATGCTCCAGTATGAGTCAGTGCTAGGAGATGCATGCTCCAGCGTGAGTTAGCGCCAGGAGAAGCATTCTCCAGCGTGAGTCAGTGCCAGGAAAGCCATGCTCCAGTGTGAGTCAGTGCCAGGCGAAGCGTGCTACAGCGTGAGTCAGTGCCAGGAGAAGAATGCTCCAGCACCAGTCAGTGCCAGAAGAAGCATGATCCAGCGTGAGTCAGTGCCAGGAGAAGCGTGCTCCAGCGTGAGTCAGTGCCAGGAGAAGCGTGCTCCAGAGACAAGCAGTGCCAGGTGAAGCATTCTCCAGCACCAGTCAGTGCCAGAAGAAGCATGCTCCAGTTTGAGTCATTGCCAGGAGAAGCATGCTCCAGTGTGAGGCAGTGCCAGGAGAAGCGAGATCCAGTTTGAGTCAATGCCAGGAGAAGCATGCTCCAGCGTTAGTCAGTGCCAGGGGAAGCGTGCTCCAGCGTTAGTCAGTGCCAGGAGAAGCTTACTCCTCCGTGAATCAGTGTCAGGAGAGGTATGCTCCAGCGTGAGTCAATGCCAGGAGAAGCGGGCTCCAGCGTGAGTTAGTGCCAGGAGAAGCATGCTCCAGTGTGATTCAGTGCCAGGAGAAGCGTGCTCCAGTGTGAGTCAATGCCAGGAAAGCCATGCTCCACTTTGACTCAGTGCCAGGAGAAGCCTGCTCCAGCGTGAGTCAGTGCCAGGAGAAGCATGCACCAGCACCAGTCAGTGCCAGGAGAAGCATGCTCCAGCACCAGTCAGTGCCAGGAGAAGCATGCTCCAGCGTGAGACAGAGCCAGGAGAAGCATGCCGCAGCATGAGACAGTGCCAGGAGAAGCATGCTCCAGCGTGAGTCAGTGCTAGGAGAACCCTGCACCAGCGTGAGTCATTGCCCGGAGAAGCGTACTCCAGTGTGAGTCATTGCCAGGATTAGCGTGCTCCAGAGACAAGCAGTGCCAGGTGAAGCATTCTCCAGCAACAGTCAGTGCCAGAAGAAGCATGCTCCAGTTTGAGTCATTGCCAGGAAAAGCGTGCTCCAGTGTGAGTCAGTGCCAGGAGAAGCGTGCTCCAGCGTGAGTCATTGCCAGGAGAAGCGTGCTCCTGAGACAAGCAGTGCCAGGTGAAGCATGCTCCAGCACCAGTAAGTGCCAGGAGAAGCATGCTCCAGCACCAGTCAGTGCCAGGAGAAGCATGCTCCAGCCCGGGTCAGTGCCAGGAAAGGCATGCTCCAGCGTGAGTCAGTGCCACGAGAAGCCAGCTCCAGCACGAATTAGGGCCAGGAGAAGCGTGCTCCAGTGTGAGGCAGTGCCAGGAGAAGCGAGATCCAGTTTGAGTCAAAGCCAGGAGAAGCATGCTCCACTGTGAGGCAGTGCCAGGAGAAGCGTCCTCCAGCGTTAGTCAGTGCCAGGAGAAGCGTACTCCTCCGTGAGTCAGTGTCAGGAGAGGTATGCTCCAGCGTGAATCAGTGCCAGGAGAAGCAGGCTCCAGCGTGAGTCAGTGCCAGGATAGGCATGCTCCAGTGTGATTCAGTGCCAGGAGAAGCCTGCTCCAGCGTGAGTCAATGCCAGGAAAGCTATGCTCCACTTTGAGTCAGTGCCAGGAGAAGCATGCTCCAGCGTAAGTCAGTGCCAGGAGAAGCATGCACCAGCACCAGTCAGTGCCAGGAGAAGCATGCTCCAGCACCAGTCAGTGCCAGGAGAAGCATGCTCCAGCACCAGTCAGTGCCAGGAGAAGCATGCTCCAGCACCAGTCAGTGCCAGGAGAAGCATGCTCCAGCACCAGTCAGTGCCAGGAGAAGCATGCTCCAGCACCAGTCAGTGCCAGGAGAAGCATGCTCCAGCGCAGGTCAGTGCCAGGAGAAGCATGCTCCAGCGCGGGTCAGTGCCAGGAGAAGCCTGCTCCACCGTGAGTCAATGCCAGGAGAAGCATTCACCAGCGTGAGTCAGTGCCAGGAGAAGCATGCTCCAGCGTCAGTGCCAGGAGAAGCGTGCTCCAGAGTGAGTCAGTGCCAGGAGAAACCTGCTCCAGTGTGAGTCAGTGCCAGGAGAAGCATGCTCCAGCGTGAGTCAGTGCCAGGAGAAGCATGCTCCAACACCAGTCAGTGCCAGGAGAAGCATGCTCCAGCACCAGTCAGTGCCAGGAGAAGCATGCTCCAGCACCAGTCAGTGCCAGGAGAAGCATGCTCCAGCACCAATCAGTGCCAGGAGAAGCATGCTCCAGCACCAGTCAGTGCCAGGAGAAGCATGCTCCAGCACCAGTCAGTGCCAGGAGAAGCATGCTCCAGCACCAGTCAGTGCCAGGAGAAGCAGGCTCCAGCGCGGGTCAGTGCCAGGAGAGCCATGCTCCAGCGTGAGTCAGTGCCACGAGAAGCCAGCTCCAGCACAAATTAGTGCCAGGAGAAGCGTGCTCCACCGTGAGTCAATGCCAGGAGAAGCATTCACCAGCGTGAGTCAGTGCCAGGACAAGCATGCTCCAGCGTCAGTGCCAGGAGAAGCATGCTCCAGCATGAGTCAGTGCCAGGAGAAGCGTGCTCCAGAGTGAGTCAGTGCCAGGAGAAACCTGCTCCAGTGTGAGTCAGTGCCAGGAGAAGCATGCTCCAGCGTGTGTCAGTGCCAGGAGAAGCATGCTCCAGCGTGAGTCAGTGCCAGCAGAAGCATGCTCCAGTTTGAGTCAGTGCCAGGAGAGGTATGCTCCATCGTTAGTAGGTGCCAGGAAAAGCATGCTCTAGTATGAGACAGTGCCAGGAGAAGCATGCTCCAGCATGAAACAGTGCCAGGAGAAGCCTGATCCAGTTTGAGTCAGTGCCAGGAGAAGCAAGCTCCAGCATGAGTCAGTGACAGGAGAAGCATGCTCCAGCGTGAGTCAGTGCCAGGAGAAGCATGCTCCAGCGTCAGTCAGTGCCAGGAGAAGCATGCTCCAGTATGAGTCAGTGCTAGGAGATGCATGCTCCAGCGTGAGCTAGCGCCAGGAGAAGCATTCTCCAGCGTGAGTAAGTGCCAGGAGATGCATGCTCCAGTTTGAGTCAGTGCCAGGAGAAGCATGCTCCAGCCTAAGTCAGTGCCAGGAGAAGAGTGTTCCAGCATGAGTCAGTGCCAGGAGAAGCATGATCCAGCGTGAGTCAGAGCAAGGAGAAGCATGCTCCAGCGTGAGTCAGTGCCAGCAGAAGCATGCTCCAGCGTGAGTCAGAGCAAGGAGAGGCATCCTCCAGTTTGAGTCAGTGCCAGGTAAGGAATGCTCCATCGTTAGTAGGTGCCAGGAGAAGCATGCTCTAGTATGAGACAGTGCCAGGAGAAGCATGCTCCAAATTGAGACAGTGCCAGGAGAAGCGTGCTCCAGCATGAGACAGTGCCAGGAGAAGCGTGCTCCAGCATGAGACAGTGCCAGGAGAAGCATGCTCCAGCATGAGACAGTGCCAGGAGAAGCATGCTCCAGCATGAGACAGTGCCAGGAGAAGCATGCTCCTGCATGTGTCAGGGCCAGGAGAAGCATGCACCAGTTTGAGTCAGTGACAGGGGAAGCGTGCTCCAGCGTAAGTCAGTGCCAGGAGAAGCCTGATCCAGCGTGAGTCAGTGCCAGGAAAGCCATGCTCCAGTGTGAGTCAGTGCCAGGCGAAGCGTGCTACAGCGTGAGTCAGTGCCAGGAGAAGAATGCTCCAGCACCAGTCAGTGCCAGAAGAAGCATGATCCAGCGTGAGTCAGTGCCAGGAGAAGCGTGCTCCAGCGTGAGTCAGTGCCAGGAGAAGCGTGCTCCAGCGTGAGTCAGTGCCAGGAGAAGCATGCTCCAGAGACAAGCAGTGCCAGGTGAAGCATTCTCCAGCACCAGTCAGTGCCAGAAGAAGCATGCTCCAGTTTGAGTCATTGCCAGGAGAAGCGTGCTCCAGTGTGAGGCAGTGCCAGGAGAAGCGAGATCCAGTTTGAGTCAATGCCAGGAGAAGCATGCTCCAGCGTTAGTCAGTGCCAGGAGAAGCGTGCTCCAGCGTTAGTCAGTGCCAGGAGAAGCTTACTCCTCCGTGAGTCAGTGTCAGGAGAGGTATGCTCCAGCGTGAGTCAATGCCAGGAGAAGCGGGCTCCAGCGTGAGTTAGTGCCAGGAGAAGCATGCTCCAGTGTGATTCAGTGCCAGGAGAAGCGTGCTCCAGTGTGAGTCAATGCCAGGAAAGCCATGCTCCACTTTGACTCAGTGCCAGGAGAAGCCTGCTCCAGCGTGAGTCAGTGCCAGGAGAAGCATGCACCAGCACCAGTCAGTGCCAGGAGAAGTATGCTCCAGCACCAGTCAGTGCCAGGAGAAGCATGCTCCAGCACCAGTCAGTGCCAGGAGAAGCATGCTCCAGCACCAGTCAGTACCAGGAGAAGCGTGCTCCAGCACCAGTCAGTGCCAGGAGAAGCATGCTCCAGCACGGGTCAGTGCCAGGAGAGGAATGCTCCAGCGTGAGTCAGTGCCACGAGAAGCCAGCTCCAGCACGAATTAGTGCCAGGAGCAGCGTGCTCCACTGTGAATCAATGCCAGGAGAAGCATTCACCAGCGTGAGTCAGTGCCAGGACAAGCATGCTCCAGCGTCAGTGCCAGGAGAAGCATGCTCCAGCGTGACTGAGTGCCAGGAGAAGCATGCTCCAGCACGAATTACTGACAGGAGAAGCATGCACCAGTGTGTGGCAGTGCCAGGAGAAGCGAGCTCCAGCGTGAGTCAGTGCCAGGAGATGCCTGTTCCAGCGTGAGTCAATGCCAGGAGAAGCATGCTCCAGCCTAAGTCAGTGCCAGGAGAAGCGTGCTCCAGCGTGAGTCAGTGCCAGCAGAAGCATGCTCCAGCGTGAGTCAGAGCAAGGAGAGGCATCCTCCAGTTTGAGTCAGTGCCAGGTGAGGTATGCTCCATCATTAGTAGGTGCCAGGAGAAGCATGCTCTAGTATGAGACAGTGCTAGGAGAAGCATGCTCCAAATTGAGACAGTGCCAGGAGAAGCGTGCTCCAGCATGAGACAGTGCCAGGAGAAGCGTGCTCCAGCATGAGACAGTGCCAGGAGAAGCATGCTCCAGCATGAGACAGTGCCAGGAGAAGCATGCTCCAGCATGAGACAGTGCCAGGAGAAGCATGCTCCTGCATGTGTCAGGGCCAGGAGAAGCATGCACCAGTTTGAGTCAGTGACAGGGGAAGCGTGCTCCAGCGTAAGTCAGTGCCAGGAGAAGCCTGATCCAGCGTCAGTCAGTGCCAGGAGAAGCATGCTCCAGCGTGAGTCAGTGACAGGAGAAGCATGCTCCAGCGTGAGTCAGTGCCAGGAGAAGCGTGCTCCAGCGTCAGTCAGTGCCAGGAGAAGCGTGCTCCAGTATGAGTCAGTGCTAGGAGATGCATGCTCCAGCGTGAGTTAGCGCCAGGAGAAGCATTCTCCAGCGTGAGTCAGTGCCAGAAGAAGCATGCTCCAGCATGAGTCAGTGCCAGGAGAAGCATGATCCAGCGTGAGTCAGTGCCAGGAGAAGCGTGCTCCAGCGTGAGTCAGTGCCAGGAGAAGCGTGCTCCAGAGAGAGGCAGTGCCAGGTGAAGCATTCTCCAGCACCAGTCAGTGCCAGAAGAAGCATGCTCCAGTTTGAGTCATTGCCAGGAGAAGCGTGCTCCAGTGTGAGGCAGTGCCAGGAGAAGCGAGATCCAGTTTGAGCCAATGCCAGGAGAAGCATGCTCCAGCGTTAGTCAGTGCCAGGAGAAGCATGCTCCAGTGTGATTCAGTGCCAGGAGAAGCGTGCTCCAGTGTGAGTCAATGCCAGGAAAGCCATGCTCCACTTTGACTCAGTGCCAGGAGAAGCCTGCTCCAGCGTGAGTCAGTGCCAGGAGAAGCATGCACCAGCACCAGTCAGTGCCAGGAGAAGCATGCTCCAGCACCAGTCAGTGCCAGGAGAAGCATGCTCCAGCACCAGTCAGTGCCAGGAGAAGCATGCTCCAGCACCAGTCAGTGCCAGGAGAAGCGTGCTCCAGCACCAGTCAGTGCCAGGAGAAGCAGGCTCCAGCACGGGTCAGTGCCAGGAGAGGAATGCTCCAGCATGAGTCAGTGCCACGAGAAGCCAGCTCCAGCACGAATTAGTGCCAGGAGAAGCGTGCTCCACCGTGAATCAATGCCAGGAGAAGCATTCACCAGCGTGAGTCAGTGCCAGGACAAGCATGCTCCAGCATCAGTGCCAGGAGAAGCATGCTCCAGCATGACTGAGTGCCAGGAGAAGCATGCTCCAGCACGAATTACTGACAGGAGAAGCGTGCACCAGTGTGTGGCAGTGCCAGGAGAAGCATGCTCCAACGTGAGTCAGTGCCAGGAGAGGTATGCTCCAGCGTGAGTCTGTGCCAGGAGAAGCATGCTCCAGCGTGAGACAGTGCCAGGAGAAGCAAACTCCAGTTTGAGTCAGTGCCAGGAGATGCATGCTCCAGTTTGAGTCAGTGCCAGGAGATGCATGCTCCAGTTTGAGTCAGTGCCAGGAGATGCATGCTCCAGTTTGAGTCAGTGCCAGGAGATGCATGTACAAGTTTGAGTCAGTGCCAGGGGAAACGTGAGTCAGTGCCAGGAGAAGCGTGCTCCAGCGTGAGTCAGTGCCAGGAGAAGCGTGCTCCAGCGTGAGTCAGTGCCAGGAGCAGCGTGCTGCAACTTGAGTCAGTGCCAGGAGCAGCGTGCTCCAACGTGGGTCAGTGCCATGAGCAGCGTCCTCCAACGTAAGTCAGTGCCAGGAGTTGCGTGCTCCAGTTTGAGTCAGTGCCAGGAGAAGCGTGCTCCAGCGTGAGTCAGTGCCAGGAGATGCGTGCTCCCGCGTCGGTCAGTGGCAGGCGAAGCTTGCTCCAGCGTCAATCAGTGCCAGGAGAAGCATGCTCCAGCACCAGTCAGTACCAGGAGAAGCGTGCTCCAGCATGAGTCAGTGCCAGGAGAAGCATGATCCATCGCGGCTCAGTGCCAGGAGAAGCGCGCTCCACCATGAGTCAGTGCATGGAGAAGCCAGCTCCAGCGTGAGTCATTGCCAGGAGAAGCATGCTCCAGGAGAGGCAGTGCCAGGTGAAGCATTCTCCAGCACCAGTCAGTGCCAGAAGAAGCATGCTCCAGTTTGAGTCATTGCCAGGAGAAGCGTGCTCCAGAAAGAGGCAGTGCCAGGAGAAGCCTGCTACAGAGAGAGGCAGTGCCAGGTGAAGCATTCTCCAGCACCAGTCAGTGCCAGAAGAAGCATGCTCCAGTTGGAGTCATTGCCAGGAGAAGCGTGCTCCAGTGTGAGGCAGTGCCAGGCGAAGCGTGCTACAGCGTGAGTCAGTGCCAGGAGAAGAATGCTCCAGCACCAGTCAGTGCCAGAAGAAGCATGCTCCAGTTGGAGTCATTGCCAGGAGAAGCGTGCTCCAGTGTGAGGCAGTGCCAGGCGAAGCGTGCTACAGCGTGAGTCAGTGCCAGGAGAAGAATGCTCCAGCACCAGTCAGTGCCAGAAGAAGCATGATCCAGCGTGAGTCAGTGCCAGGAGAAGCGTGCTCCAGCGTGAGTCAGTGCCAGGAGAAGCGTGCTCCAGAGACAAGCAGTGCCAGGTGAAGCATTCTCCAGCACCAGTCAGTGCCAGAAGAAGCATGCTCCAGTTTGAGTCATTGCCACGAGAAGCGTGCTCCAGTGTGAGGCAGTGCCAGGAGAAGCGAGATCCAGTTTGAGTCAATGCCAGGAAAAGCATGCTCCAGCGTTAGTCAGTGCCAGGAGAAGCGTGCTCCAGCGTTAGTCAGTGCCAGGAGAAGCTTACTCCTCCGTGAGTCAGTGTCAGGAGAGGTATGCTCCAGCGTGAGTCAATGCCAGGAGAAGCGGGCTCCAGCGTGAGTTAGTGCCAGGAGAAGCATGCTCCAGTGTGATTCAGTGCCAGGAGAAGCGTGCTCCAGTGTGAGTCAATGCCAGGAAAGCCATGCTCCACTTTGACTCAGTGCCAGGAGAAGCCTGCTCCAGCGTGAGTCAGTGCCAGGAGAAGCATGCACCAGCACCAGTCAGTGCCAGGAGAAGCATGCTCCAGCACCAGTCAGTGCCAGGAGAAGCATGCTCCAGCACCAGTCAGTGCCAGGAGAAGCATGCTCCAGCACCAGTCAGTACCAGGAGAAGCATGCTCCAGCACCAGTCAGTGCCAGGAGAAGCATGCTCCAGCACGGGTCAGTGCCAGGAGAGGAATGCTCCAGCGTGAGTCAGTGCCACGAGAAGCCAGCTCCAGCACGAATTAGTGCCAGGAGCAGCGTGCTCCACTGTGAATCAATGCCAGGAGAAGCATTCACCAGCGTGAGTCAGTGCCAGGACAAGCATGCTCCAGCGTCAGTGCCAGGAGAAGCATGCTCCAGCGTGACTGAGTGCCAGGAGAAGCATGCTCCAGCACGAATTACTGACAGGAGAAGCATGCACCAGTGTGTGGCAGTGCCAGGAGAAGCGAGCTCCAGCGTGAGTCAGTGCCAGGAGATGCCTGTTCCAGCGTGAGTCAATGCCAGGAGAAGCATGCTCCAGCATGAGTCAGTGCCAGGAGAAGCATGATCCAGCGTGAGTCAGAGCAAGGAGAAGCATGCTCCAGCGTGAGTCAGTGCCAGCAGAAGCATGCTCCAGCGTGAGTCAGAGCAAGGAGAGGCATCCTCCAGTTTGAGTCAGTGCCAGGTGAGGTATGCTCCATCATTAGTAGGTGCCAGGAGAAGCATGCTCTAGTATGAGACAGTGCCAGGAGAAGCATGCTCCAAATTGAGACAGTGCCAGGAGAAGCGTGCTCCAGCATGAGACAGTGCCAGGAGAAGCGTGCTCCAGCATGAGACAGTGCCAGGAGAAGCATGCTCCAGCATGAGACAGTGCCAGGAGAAGCATGCTCCAGCATGAGACAGTGCCAGGAGAAGCATGCTCCTGCATGTGTCAGGGCCAGGAGAAGCATGCACCAGTTTGAGTCAGTGACAGGGGAAGCGTGCTCCAGCGTAAGTCAGTGCCAGGAGAAGCCTGATCCAGCGTCAGTCAGTGCCAGGAGAAGCATGCTCCAGCGTGAGTCAGTGACAGGAGAAGCATGCTCCAGCGTGAGTCAGTGCCAGGAGAAGCGTGCTCCAGCGTCAGTCAGTGCCAGGAGAAGCGTGCTCCAGTATGAGTCAGTGCTAGGAGATGCATGCTCCAGCGTGGGTTAGCGCCAGGAGAAGCATTCTCCAGCGTGAGTCAGTGCCAGGAGAAGCATGATCCAGCCTAAGTCAGTGCCAGGAAAGCCATGCTCCAGTGTAAGTCAGTGCCAGGTGAAGCGTGCTACAGCGTGAGTCAGTGCCAGGAGAAGAATGCTCCAGCACCAGTCAGTGCCAGAAGAAGCATGCTCCAGCATGAGTCAGTGCCAGGAGAAGCATGATCCAGCGTGAGTCAGTGCCAGGAGAAGCGTGCTCCAGCGTGAGTCAGTGCCAGGACAAGCGTGCTCCAGAGAGAGGCAGTGCCAGGTGAAGCATTCTCCAGCACCAGTCAGTGCCAGAAGAAGCATGCTCCAGTTTGAGTCATTGCCAGGAGAAGCGTGCTCCAGTGTGAGGCAGTGCCAGGAGAAGCGAGATCCAGTTTGAGCCAATGCCAGGAGAAGCATGCTCCAGCGTTAGTCAGTGCCAGGAGAAGCATGCTCCAGCGTTAGTCAGTGCCAGGAGAAGCATGCTCCAGTGTGATTCAGTGCCAGGAGAAGCGTGCTCCAGTGTGAGTCAATGCCAGGAAAGCCATGCTCCACTTTGACTCAGTGCCAGGAGAAGCCTGCTCCAGCGTGAGTCAGTGCCAGGAGAAGCATGCACCAGCACCAGTCAGTGCCAGGAGAAGCATGCTCCAGCACCAGTCAGTGCCAGGAGAAGCATGCTCCAGCACCAGTCAGTGCCAGGAGAAGCATGCTCCAGCACCAGTCAGTGCCAGGAGAAGCATGCTCCAGCACCAGTCAGTGCCAGGAGAAGCGTGCTCCAGCACCAGTCTGTGCCAGGAGAATCAGGCTCCAGCACGGGTCAGTGCCAGGAGAGGAATGCTCCAGCGTGAGTCAGTGCCACGAGAAGCCAGCTCCAGCACGAATTAGTGCCAGGAGAAGCGTGCTCCACCGTGAATCAATGCCAGGAGAAGCATTCACCAGCGTGAGTCAGTGCCAGGACAAGCATGCTCCAGCATCAGTGCCAGGAGAAGCATGCTCCAGCGTGACTGAGTGCCAGGAGAAGCATGCTCCAGCACGAATTACTGACAGGAGAAGCGTGCACCAGTGTGTGGCAGTGCCAGGAGAAGCGAGCTCCAGCGTGAGTCAGTGCCAGGAGATGCCTGTTCCAGCGTGAGTCAATGCCAGGAGAAGCATGCTCCAGCACCAGTCAGTGCCAGGAGAAGCATGCTCCAACGTGAGTCAGTGCCAGGAGAGGTATGCTCCAGCGTGAGTCTGTGCCAGGAAAAGCATGCTCCAGCGTGAGACAGTGCCAGGAGAAGCAAACTCCAGTTTGAGTCAGTGCCAGGAGATGCATGCTCCAGTTTGAGTCAGTGCCAGGAGATGCATGCTCCAGTTTGAGTGAGTGCCAGGAGATGCATGCTCCAGTTTGAGTCAGTGCCAGGAGATGCATGTTCCAGTTTGAGTCAGTGCCAGGGGAAACGTGAGTCAGTGCCAGGAGAAGCGTGCTCCAGCGTGAGTCAGTGCCAGGAGAAGCGTGCTCCAGCGTGAGTCAGTGCCAGGAGCAGCGTGCTGCAACTTGAGTCAGTGCCAGGAGCAGCGTGCTCCAACGTGGGTCAGTGCCATGAGCAGCGTCCTCCAACGTAAGTCAGTGCCAGGAGATGCGTGCTCCAGTTTGAGTCAGTGCCAGGAGAAGCGTGCTCCAGCGTGAGTCAGTGCCAGGAGATGCGTGCTCCCGCGTCGGTCAGTGGCAGGCGAAGCTTGCTCCAGCGTCAATCAGTGCCAGGAGAAGCATGCTCCAGCACCAGTCAGTACCAGGAGAAGCGTGCTCCAGCATGAGTCAGTGCCAGGAGAAGCATGATCCAGCGCGGCTCAGTGCCAGGAGAAGCGCGCTCCACCATGAGTCAGTGCATGGAGAAGCCAGCTCCAGCGTGAGTCATTGCCAGGAGAAGCATGCTCCAGGAGAGGCAGTGCCAGGTGAAGCATTCTCCAGCACCAGTCAGTGCCAGAAGAAGCATGCTCCAGTTTGAGTCATTGCCAGGAGAAGCGTGCTCCAGAAAGAGGCAGTGCCAGGAGAAGCCTGCTACAGAGAGAGGCAGTGCCAGGTGAAGCATTCTCCAGCACCAGTCAGTGCCAGAAGAAGCATGCTCCAGTTGGAGTCATTGCCAGGAGAAGCGAGCTCCAGTGTGAGGCAGTGACAGGAGAAGCATGCTCCAGTTTGAGTCAATGCCAGGAGAAGCGTGCTCCAGCGTTAGTCAGTGCCAGGAGAAGCTTGCTCCTCCGTGAGTCAGTGTCAGGAGCGGTATGCCCCAGCGTGAATCAGTGCCAGGAGAAGCGGGGTCCAGCGTTAGTTAGTGCCAGGAGAAGCATGCTCCAGTGTGATTCAGTGCCAGGAGGAGCGTGCTCCAGCGTGAGTCAATGCCAGGAAACCCATGCTCCACTTTGAGTCAGTGCCAGGAGAAGCCTGCTCCAGCACCAGTCAGTGCCAGGAGAAGCATGCTCCAGCGCGGGTCAGTGCCAGGAGAGGCATGCTCCAGCGTGAGTCAGTGCCACGAGAAGCATGCTCCAGCGTGAGTCAATGCCAGAAGAAGCATACACCAGCGTGAGTCAGTGCCATGACAAGCATGCTCCAGAGTCAGTGCCAGGAGAAGCATGCTCCAGCGTGAGTCAGTGCCAGGAGAAGCATACTCCAGCACGAATTACTGACAGGAGAAGCGTGCACCAGCGTATGGCAGTGCCAGGAGATGCGAGCTCCAGCGTGAGTCAGTGCCAGGAGAAGCCTGTTCCAGAATGAGTCAATGCCAGGAGAAGCATGCTCCAGCACCAGTCAGTGCCAGGAGAAGCATGCTCCAACATGAGTCAGTGCCAGGAGAAGCGTGCTCCAGCATGAGTCAGTGCCAGGAGAAGCATGATCCAGCGTGAGTCAGTGCCAGGAGAAGCGTGCTCCAGCTTGAGTCAGTGCCAGGAGAAGCGTGCTCCAGCATGAGACAGTGCCAGGAGAAGCATGCTCTAGCATGAGACAGAGCCAGGAGAAGCATGCCCCAGCATGAGACAGTGCCAGGAGAAGCATACTCCAGCGTGAGTCATTGTCAGAAGCGTGCTCCAGAGACAAGCAATGCCAGGTGAAGCATTCTCCAGCACCAGTCAGTGCCAGAAGAAGTATGCTCCAGTTTGAGTCATTGCCAGGAGAAGCGTGCTCCAGTGTGAGTCAGTGCCAGGAGAAGCGTGCTCCAGCGTGAGTCATTGCCAGGAGAAGCGTGCTCCAGAGACAAGCAGTGCCAGGTGAAGCATGCTCCAGCACCAGTTAGTGCCAGGAGAAGCATGCTCCAGCACCAGTCAGTGCCTGGAGAAGCATGCTCCAGCGCGGGTCAGTGCCAGGAAAGGCATGCTCCAGCGTGAGTCAGTGCCACGAGGAGCCAGCTGCAGCACGAATTAGGGCCAGGAGAAGCGTGCTCCATTGTGAGGCAGCGCCAGGAGAAGCGAGATCCAGTTTGAGTCAATGCCAGGAGAAGCATGCTCCAGCACCAGTCAGTGCCAGGAGAAGCATGCTCCAGCGTTAGTCAGTGCCAGGAGAAGCGTACTCCTCCGTGAGTCAGTGTCAGGAGAGGTATGCTCCAGCGTGAATCAGTGCCAGGAGAAGCAGGCTCCAGCGTGAGTCAGTGCTAGGAGAGGCATGCTCCAAAGTGATTCAGTGCCAGGAGAAGCCTGCTCCAGCGTGAGTCAATGCTAGGAAAGCCATGCTCCACTTTGAGTCAGTTCCAGGAGAAGCCTGCTCCAGCGTGAGTCAGTGCCAGGAGAAGCATGCACCAGCACCAGTCAGTGCCAGGAGAAGCATGCTCCAGCGCCAGTCAATGCCAGGAGAAGCATGCTCCAGCACCAGTCAGTGCCAGGAGAAGCATGCTCCAGCGCGGGTCAATGCCAGGAGAGCCATGCTCCAGCGTGAGTCAGTGCCACGAGAAGCCAGCTCCAGCATGAATTAGTGCCAGGAGAAGTGTGCTCCACCGTGAGCCAATGCCAGGAGAAGCATTCACCAGCGTGAGTCAGTGCCAGGACAAGCATGCTCCAGCGTCAGTGCCAGGAGAAGCATGCTCCAGCGTGAGTCAGTGGCAGGAGAAGCGTGCTCCAGAGTGAGTCAGTGCCAGGAGAAACATGCTCCAGTGTGAGTCAGTGCCAGGAGAAGCATGCTCCAGCGTGAGTCAGTGCCAGGAGAAGCATGCTCCAGCGTGAGTCAGAGCAAGGAGAAGCATGCTCCAGCGTGAGTCAGTGCCAGTAGAAGCATGCTACAGCGTGAGTCAGAGCAAGGATAAGCATCCTACAGTTTGAGTCAGTGCCAGGAGAGGTATGCTCCATCGTTAGTAGGTGCCAGGAGAAGCATGCTCTAGTATGAGACAGTGCCAGGAGAAGCATGCTCCAGCATGAGACCGTGCCAGGAGCAGCGTGCTCCAGCATGAGACAGTGCCAGGAGAAGCATGCTCCAGCATGAGACAGTGCCAGGAGAAGCATGCTCCAGCATGAGACAGTGCCAGGAGAAGCATGCACCAGTTTGAGTCAGTGACAGGGGAAGCATGATGCAGCATGAGTCAGTGCCAGGAAAGCCATGCTCCAGTGTGAGTCAGTGCCAGGAGAAGCGTGCTCCAGCATGAGTCAGTGCCAGGAGCAGCATGCTGCAACGTGAGTCAGTGCCAGGAGCAGCATGCTCCAACGTGAGTCAGTGCCAGGAGCAGTGTGCTCCAACGTAAGTCAGTGCCAGGAGAAGCATGCTCCAGCGTGAGTCAGTGCCAGGAGAAGCATGCTCCAGCACGAATTACTGACAGGAGAAGCGTGCACCAGCGTATGGCAGTGCCAGGAGATGCGAGCTCCACTTTGAGTCAGTGCCAGGAGAAGCATGCTCCAGCACCAGTCATTGCCAGGAGAAGCATGCTCCAGCGCGGGTCAGTGCCAGGAGAGGCATGCTCCAGCGTGAGTCTTGCCACGAGAAGCCAGGTCCAGCACGAATTAGTGCCAGGAGAAGCGTGCACCAGCGTATGGCAGTGCCAGGAAATGCGTGCTCCAGCGTGAGTCAGTGCCAGGAGAAGCCTGTTCCAGCGTGAGTCAATGCCAGGAGAAGCATGCTCCAGCACCAGTCAGTGCCAGGAGAAGCATGCTCCAACGTGAGTCAGTGCCAGGAGAGGTATGCTCCAGCATGAGTCTGTGACAGGAGAAGCATGCTCCAGCGTGAGACAGTGCCAGGAGAAGCAAACTCCAGTTTGAGTCAGTGCCAGGAGATGCATGCTCCAGTTTGAGTCAGTGCCAGGAGATTCATGCTCCAGTTTGAGTCAGTGCCAGGGGAAGCATGAGTCAGTGCCAGGGGAAGCATGAGTCAGTGCCAGGAGAAGCGTGCTCCAACGTGAGTCAGTGCCAGGAGATGCATGCTCCAGTTTGAGTCAGTGCCAGGAGAAGCGTGCTCCAGTTTGAGTCAGTGCCAGGAGAAGCGTGCTCCAGTGTGAGTCAGTGCCAGGAGAAGCGTGCTCCAGCATGAGTCAGTGCCAGGAGCAGCGTGCTGCAACGTGAGTCAGTGCCAGGAGCAGCATGCTCCAACGTGAGTCAGTGCCAGGAGCAGTGTGCTCCAACGTAAGTCAGTGCCAGGAGAAGCGTGCTCCAGCGTGAGTGAGTGCCAGGAAGGAGATGCGTGCTCCCGCGTCGGTCAGTGGCAGGAGAAGCATGCTCCAGCGTCAGTCAGTGTCAGGAGAAGCATGCTCCAGCATGAATCAGTACCAGGAGAAAAAAGCTCCAGTTTGAATCAGTGCCAGGAGAAGCATGCTCCAGCGTGAGACAGTGCCAGGAGAAGCCTGCTCCAGCGTGAGTCAGTGCCAGAAGAAGCATGCTCCAGCGTGAGTCAGTGCCAGGAGAAGGGGGCTCCAGCGTGAAGCAGAGCCAGGAGAAGCGGGCTCCACCATGAGTCAGTGCCAGGAGAAGCCTGCTCCAGCGTCAGTCAGTGCCAGGAGAGGTGTGCTCCAGCACGAATTAGTGCCAGGGGAAGCGTACTCCAGGGTGAGGCAGTGCCAGGAGAAGCATGCTCCAGCACCAGTCACTGCCAGGAGAAGCACGCTCCAGTTTGAGTCAGTGCCAGGAAAGGTATGCTCCAGCGTGCGTCAGTGCCAGGATAAGGTTGCTCCAGCGTGAGTCTGTGCCAGGAGAGGTATGCTCGAGCGTGAATCAGTGCGAGGAGAAGCATGTGCCAGTTTGAGTCAGTGCCAGGAGAAGCATGCTCCAGCGTGAGTCAGTGCCAGGAGAAGCGTGCTCCAGCATGAGGCAGTGCCAGGAGAAGCGTGCTCCAGCGTGAGTCAGTGCCAGGAGAAGCATGCTCCTGCGTGAGTCAGTGCCAGGAGAAGAATGCTCCAGTGTGAGACAGTGCCAGGAGAAGCATGCTCGAGCATGAGACAGTGCCAGGAGAAGCCATGCTCCAGTGTGAGACAGTGCCAAGAGAAGCCATGCTCCATTTTGAGTCAGTGCCACGAGAAGCGGGCTCCAGCATGAGTCAGTGCAAGGAGAGGTGTGCTCCAGCACGAATTAGTGCCAAGAGGAGCGTGCTCCAGTGTGAGTCAACGCCAGGAGAAGCGTGCTCCAGTGTGAGTCATGGCCAGGAGAAGCGTGCTGCAGCGTGAATCAGTGCCAGGAGAAGCCTACTCCAGCGTGAGTCAGCGCCAGGAGAAGTGTGCTCCAGTGTGAGGCAGTGCCAGGAGATGCATGCTCCTGCTTGAGACAGTGCCAGGAGAAGCGTGCTCCAGCGTGAGTCAATGCCAGGAGAAGCGTGCTCCAGTGTGAGTCAATGCCAGGAGAAGTGTGCTCCAGCGTGAGTCAGTGCCAGGAGAAGTGTGCTCCAGTGTGAGTCAATGCCAGGAGAAGCGTGCTCCAGTGTGAGTCAGTACCAGGAGGAGCTGCACCAGCGTGAGTCAGTGCCAGGAGGAGCATGTTCCAGCGTGAGTCAGTGCCAGGAGAAGCATGCTCCAGCTTGAGTCTGTGCCAGGAAAAGCATGCTCCAGTTTGAGTCAGTGCCAGGAGAAGCGTGCTCCAGCATGAGTCAGTGCCAGGAGAAGCCTGCTCAAGCGTGAGTCAGTGCCAGGAGAAGTGTGCTCCAGTGTGAGACAGTGCCAGGAGAAGCATGCTCCAGTGTGAGACAGTGCCAGGAGAAGCCATGCTCCACTTTGAGTCAGTGCCAGGAGAAGCGGGCTCCAGCGTGAGTCAGTGCCAGGAGAAGCAGGCTCCAGCTTGAGTCAGTGCAAGTAGAAGTGTGCTCCAGCACGAATTAGTGCCAGGAGAAGCGTGCTCTAGCCTGAGGCAGTGCCAGGAGAAGCGTGCTCCAGTGTGAGTCAGTGCCAGGAGAAGCGTGCTCCAGCATGAGTCAGTGCCAGGAGCAGCGTGCTGCAACGTGAGTCAATGCCAGGAGCAGCATGCTCCAACGTGAGTCAGTGCCAGGAGCAGTGTGCTCCAACGTAAGTCAGTGCCAGGAGAAGCGTGCTCCAGTGTGAGTGAGTGCCAGGAGATGCGTGCTCCCGCGTCGGTCAGTGGCAGGAGAAGCATGCTCCAGCCTCAGTCAGTGTCAGGAGAAGCATGCTCCAGCATGCATCAGTACCAGGAGAAAAAAGCTCCAGTTTGAATCAGTGCCAGGAGAAGCATGCTCCAGCGTGAGACAGTGCCAGGAGAAGCCTGCTCCAGCGTGAGTCAGTGCCAGAAGAAGCATGCTCCAGTGTGAGTCAGTGCCAGGAGAAGGGGGCTCCAGCGTGAAGCAGAGCCAGGAGAAGCGGGCTCCACCATGAGTCAGTGCCAGGAGAAGCCTGCTCCAGCGTCAGTCAGTGCCAGGAGAGGTGTGCTCCAGCACGAATTAGTGCCAGGGGAAGCGTACTCCAGGGTGAGGCAGTGCCAGGAGAAGCATGCTCCAGCACCAGTCACTGCCAGGAGAAGCACGCTCCAGTTTGAGTCAGTGCCAGGAAAGGTATGCTCCAGCGTGCGTCAGTGCCAGGATAAGGTTGCTCCAGCGTGAGTCTGTGCCAGGAGAGGTATGCTCGAGCGTGAATCAGTGCGAGGAGAAGCATGTGCCAGTTTGAGTCAGTGCCAGGAGAAGCATGCTCCAGCGTGAGTCAGTGCCAGGAGAAGCGTGCTCCAGCATGAGGCAGTGCCAGGAGAAGCGTGCTCCAGCGTGAGTCAGTGCCAGGAGAAGCATGCTCCTGCGTGAGTCAGTGCCAGGAGAAGAATGCTCCAGTGTGAGACAGTGCCAGGAGAAGCATGCTCGAGCATGAGACAGTGCCAGGAGAAGCCATGCTCCAGTGTGAGACAGTGCCAAGAGAAGCCATGCTCCATTTTGAGTCAGTGCCACGAGAAGCGGGCTCCAGCATGAGTCAGTGCAAGGAGAGGTGTGCTCCAGCACGAATTAGTGCCAAGAGGAGCGTGCTCCAGTGTGAGTCAACGCCAGGAGAAGCGTGCTCCAGTGTGAGTCATGGCCAGGAGAAGCGTGCTGCAGCGTGAATCAGTGCCAGGAGAAGCCTACTCCAGCGTGAGTCAGCGCCAGGAGAAGTGTGCTCCAGTGTGAGGCAGTGCCAGGAGATGCATGCTCCTGCTTGAGACAGTGCCAGGAGAAGCGTGCTCCAGCGTGAGTCAATGCCAGGAGAAGCGTGCTCCAGTGTGAGTCAATGCCAGGAGAAGTGTGCTCCAGCGTGAGTCAGTGCCAGGAGAAGTGTGCTCCAGTGTGAGTCAATGCCAGGAGAAGCGTGCTCCAGTGTGAGTCAGTACCAGGAGGAGCTGCACCAGCGTGAGTCAGTGCCAGGAGGAGCATGTTCCAGCGTGAGTCAGTGCCAGGAGAAGCATGCTCCAGCTTGAGTCTGTGCCAGGAAAAGCATGCTCCAGTTTGAGTCAGTGCCAGGAGAAGCGTGCTCCAGCATGAGTCAGTGCCAGGAGAAGCCTGCTCAAGCGTGAGTCAGTGCCAGGAGAAGTGTGCTCCAGTGTGAGACAGTGCCAGGAGAAGCATGCTCCAGTGTGAGACAGTGCCAGGAGAAGCCATGCTCCACTTTGAGTCAGTGCCAGGAGAAGCGGGCTCCAGCGTGAGTCAGTGCCAGGAGAAGCAGGCTCCAGCTTGAGTCAGTGCAAGTAGAAGTGTGCTCCAGCACGAATTAGTGCCAGGAGAAGCGTGCTCTAGCCTGAGGCAGTGCCAGGAGAAGCGTGCTCCAGTGTGAGTCAGTGCCAGGAGAAGCGTGCTCCAGCATGAGTCAGTGCCAGGAGCAGCGTGCTGCAACGTGAGTCAATGCCAGGAGCAGCATGCTCCAACGTGAGTCAGTGCCAGGAGCAGTGTGCTCCAACGTAAGTCAGTGCCAGGAGAAGCGTGCTCCAGTGTGAGTGAGTGCCAGGAGATGCGTGCTCCCGCGTCGGTCAGTGGCAGGAGAAGCATGCTCCAGCCTCAGTCAGTGTCAGGAGAAGCATGCTCCAGCATGCATCAGTACCAGGAGAAAAAAGCTCCAGTTTGAATCAGTGCCAGGAGAAGCATGCTCCAGCGTGAGACAGTGCCAGGAGAAGCCTGCTCCAGCGTGAGTCAGTGCCAGAAGAAGCATGCTCCAGTGTGAGTCAGTGCCAGGAGAAGGGGGCTCCAGCGTGAAGCAGAGCCAGGAGAAGCGGGCTCCACCATGAGTCAGTGCCAGGAGAAGCCTGCTCCAGCGTCAGTCAGTGCCAGGAGAGGTGTGCTCCAGCACGAATTAGTGCCAGGGGAAGCGTACTCCAGGGTGAGGCAGTGCCAGGAGAAGCATGCTCCAGCACCAGTCACTGCCAGGAGAAGCACACTCCAGTTTGAGTCAGTGCCAGGAAAGGTATGCTCCAGCGTGCGTCAGTGCCAGGATAAGGTTGCTCCAGTGTGAGTCTGTGCCAGGAGAGGTATGCTCGAGCGTGAGTCAGTGCGAGGAGAAGCATGTGCCAGTTTGAGTCAGTGCCAGGAGAAGCGTGCTCCAGCATGAGGCAGTGCCAGGAGAAGCGTGCTCCAGCGTGAGTCAGTGCCAGGAGAAGCATGCTCCTGCGTGAGTCAGTGCCAGGAGAAGAATGCTCCAGTGTGAGACAGTGCCAGGAGAAGCATGCTCGAGCATGAGACAGTGCCAGGAGAAGCCATGCTCCAGTGTGAGACAGTGCCAAGAGAAGCCATGCTCCATTTTGAGTCAGTGCCACGAGAAGCGGGCTCCAGCATGAGTCAGTGCAAGGAGAGGTGTGCTCCAGCACGAATTAGTGCCAAGAGGAGCGTGCTCCAGCGTGAGTCAACGCCAGGAGAAGCGTGCTCCAGTGTGAGTCATGGCCCGGAGAAGCGTGCTGCAGCGTGAGTCAGTGCCAGGAGAAGCCTACTCCAGCGTGAGTCAGCGCCAGGAGAAGTGTGCTCCAGTGTGAGGCAGTGCCAGGAGATGCATGCTCCTGCTTGAGACAGTGCCAGGAGAAGCGTGCTCCAGCGTGAGTCAATGCCAGGAGAAGCATGCTCCAGCGTGCGTAAGTGCCAGGAGGAGCATGCTCCAGCGTGAGTCTGTGCCAGGAGAGGTATGCTCCAGCGTGAGTCAGTGCCAGGAGAAGCATGCTCCAGCTTGAGTCTGTGCCAGGAAAAGCATGCTCCAGTTTGAGTCAGTGCCAGAAGAAGCCTGCTCCAGCGTGAGTCAGTGCCAGGAAAAGTGTGCTCCAGCATGAGTCAGTGCCAGGAGAAGCCTGCTCCAGTGTGAGACAGTGCCAGGAGAAGCATGCTCCAGTGTGAGACAGTGCCAGGAGAAGCCATGGTCCACTTTGAGTCAGTGCCAGGAGAAGCGTGCTGCAGCGTGAGTCAGTGCCAGGAGAAGCGTTCTCCAGCGTGAGTCAGTGCCAGGAGAAGCTTGCTCCAGCGTGAGATATCGCCAGGATAAGCATGCTCAAGAGTGAGGCAGTGCCAGGATAAGTGAGCTCCAGCGTGAGTCAGTGCCAGGAGAAGCATGCTCCAGCATGTGACAGGGCCAGGAGGAGCATGCTCCAGCATGAGACAGTGCCAAGAGAAGCATGCTCCAGCATGAGACAGTGCCAGGAGAAGCATGCTCCAGCGTGTGTCAGTGCCAGGAGAAGCGTGCCACAGCGTGAGTCAGTGCCAGGAGAAGCATGGTCCAGCTTGAGTCAGTGCCAGGAGAAGCCTGCTCCTGCGTGAGTCAGTGCCAGGAGAAGAATGCTCCAGTGTGAGACAGTGCCAGGAGAAGCATGCTCGAGCATGAGACAGTGCCAGGAGAAGCCATGCTCCAGTGTGAGACAGTGCCAAGAGAAGCCATGCTCCATTTTGAGTCAGTGCCACGAGAAGCGGGCTCCAGCATGAGTCAGTGCAAGGAGAGGTATGCTCCAGCACGAATTAGTGCCAAGAGGAGCGTGCTCCAGCGTGAGTCAACGCCAGGAGAAGCATGCTCCAGTGTGAGTCATGGCCAGGAGAAGCGTGCTGCAGCGTGAACCAGTGCCAGGAGAAGCCTACTCCAGCGTGAGTCAGCGCCAGAAGTGTGCTCCAGTGTGAGGCAGTGCCAGGAGAAACCTGCTCCAGTGTGAGTCAGTGCCAGGAGAAGCATGCTCCAGCGTGAGTCAGTGCCAGGAGAAGCATGCTCCAGTGTGAGTCAGAGCAAGGAGAAGCATGCTCCAGCACGAGTCAGTGCCAGGAGCAGCATGCTCCAGTTTGAGTCAGTGCCAGGAGAGGTATGCTCCAGCGTTAATAGGTGCCAGGATAAGCGCTCTCCAGCGTGAATCAGCACCAGAAGCGTGCTCCAGTTTGAGTCAGTGGCAGGAGAAGCGTGCTCCAGTATGAGTCAGTGCCAGGAGAAGCCTTCTCCAGCGTGAGTCAGTGCCAGGAGAAGCCTTCTCCAGCGTGAGTCAGTGCCAGGACAAGCGTGCTCCAGCATCAGTCAGTGCCAGGAGAGGCGTGCTACAGCGTGAGTCAGTGCCAGGAGAATTGTGCTGCAGCATGAGTGTGCCAGGAGAAGCATGATCCAGAGTGCGTCTGTGCCAGGAGAAGCAAGCTCCAGCGTGAGTCTGTGCCAAAAGAAGCATGCTCCAGCGTGAGTCAGTGCCAGGAGGAGCTTGCTCCAGCGTGAGTCAGTGCCAGGAGAAGCATGCTCCAGTGTGAGTCAGTGCCTGGAGAAGCATGCTCCAGCGTGAGTCAGTGCCAGGAGAAGCATGCACCAGCATGAGACAGTGCCAGGAAAGCATGTTTTAGCATGAGACAGTGCCAGGAGAAGCCTGCTCCAGCGTGAGTCAGTGCCAGGATAAGCATTCTACAGCTTAAGTCAGCGCCAGAAGCGTGCTCCAGTGTGAGTCAGTGCCAGGAGAAGCATGCTCCAGCGTGAGGCAGTGCCAGGAGAAGCATGCTTCAGCGTCAGTCAGTGCCAGAAGCGTGCTCCAGTTTGTGTCAGTGCCAGGAGAAGCGAGCTACAGCATGAGTCAGTGCCAGAAGTGTGCTCCAGCGAGAGTCAGTGCCAGGAGAAGCATGCTCTCGCGTGAGTCAGTGCCAGGAGAAGCGTGCTCAAGCGTGAGTCAGTGCCAAAGGAAGCGTGCTCCAGCGTGAGTCAGTGCCAAAGGAAGCGTGCTCCAGCGTGAGTCAGTGCCAGGAGAAGCGTGCTCCAGTTTGTGTCAGTGCCAGGGGAAGCGTGCTCCAGCGTGAGTCAGTGCCAGGGGAAGCGTGCTCCAGCGTGAGTCAGTGCCAGGAGAAGCGTGCTCCAGCGTGAGTCAGTGCCAGGAGAAGCATGCTCCTGCGTGAGTCAGCGCCAGGAGAAGAATGCTCCAGTGTGAGACAGTGCCAAGAGAAGCATGCTCGAGCATGAGACAGTGCCAGGAGAAGAATGCTCCAGTGTGAGACAATGCCAGGAGAAGCCATGCTTCATTTTGAGTCAGTGCCAGGAGAAGCGGGCTCCAGCGTGAGTCAGTGCAAGGAGAAGTGTGCTCCAGCACGAATTAGTGCCAAGAGGAGCATGCTCCAGTGTGAGTCAACGCCAGGAGAAGCATGCTCCAGTGTGAGTCATGGCCAGGAGAAGCGTGCTGCAGCGTGAATTACTGCCAGGAGAAGCCTGCTCCAGCGTGAGTCAGTGCCAGGAGAAGTGTGCTCCAGTGTGAGGCAGTGCCAGGAGATGCAAGCTCCTGCTTGAGTCAGTGCCAGGAGAAGCGTGCTCCAGCGTGAGTCAATGCCAGGAGAAGCGTGCTCCTGTGTGAGGCAATGCCAGGAGAAGTGTGCTCCAGCGTGAGTCAGTGCCAGGAGAAGCGTGCTCCAGTGTGAGTCAATGCCAGGAGAAGCGTGCTCCAATGTGAGTCAGTGCCAGGAGAAGCGTGCTCCAGCGTGAGTCAGTGCCAGGAGAAGCTTGCTCCAGCGTGAGTCAGTGCCAGGAGGAGCATGCACCAGCGTGAGTCAGTGCCAGGAGGAGCATGTTCCAGCGTGAGTCTGTGCCAGGAGAGGAATGCTCCAGCGTGAGTCAGTGCCAGGAGAAGCATGCTCCAGCTTGAGTCTGTGCCAGGAAAAGCATGCTCCAGTTTGAGTCAGTGCCAGGAGAAGACTGCTCCAGCGTGAGTCAGTGCCAGGAAAAGTGTGCTCCAGCATGAGTCAATGCCAGGAGAAGCCTGCTCCAGTGTGAGACAGTGCCAGGAGAAGCATGCTCCAGTGTGAGACAGTGCCAGGAGAAGCCATGGTCCACTTTGAGTCAGTGCCAGGAGAAGCGTGCTACAGCGTGAGTCAGTGCCAGGAGAAGCGTGCTCCAGCGTGAGTCCGTGCCAGGAGAAGCTTGCTCCAGCGTGAGATATCGCCAGGAGAAGCATGCTCAAGAGTGAGGCAGTGCCAGGATAAGTGAGCTCCAGTGTGAGTCAGTGCCAGGAGAGTTATGCTCCAGTGTGAGTCAGTGCCAGGAGAAGCATGCTCCAGCTTGAGTCAGTGCCAGAAGAAGCGTGCTCCAGCATGAGTCAGTGCCAGGAGAAGCCTGCTCCAGTGTGAGACAGTGCCAGGGGAAGCATGCTCCAGCGTGAGACAGTGCCAGGAGAAGCCATGGTCCACTTTGAGTCAGTGCCAGGAGAAGCGTGCTACAGCGTGAGTCAGTGCCAGGAGAAGCGTGCTCCAGCGTGAGTCAGTGCCAGGAGAAGCGTGCTCCAGCGTGAGTCAGTGCCAGGAGAAGCTTGCTCCAGCGTGAGATATCGCCAGGATAAGCATGCTCAAGAGTGAGGCAGTGCCAGGATAAGTGAGCTCCAGTGTGAGTCAGTGCCAGGAGAGGTATGCTCCAGCGTGAGTCAGTGCCAGAAGAAGCGTGCTCCAGCGTGAGTCAGTGCCAGGAGAAGCATGCTCCAGCCTGAGTCAGTGGCAGGAGAAGCGTGCTCCAGCCTGAGACAGTGTCAGGAGAAGCATGCTCCAGCCTGAGTCAGTGCCAGGAGAAGTGTGCTCCAGCGTGAGTCAGTGCCAGGAGAAGCGTGCTCCAGCGTGAGTCAGTGCCAGGAGAAGCGTGCTCCAGCGTGAGTCAGTGCCAGGAGAAGCATGCTCCAGCCTGAGTCAGTGCCAGGAGAAGCATGCTCCAGCGTGAGTCAGTGCCAGGAGAAGCGTGCACCAGCGTGAGTCAGTGCCAGGAGAAGCATGCTCCAGCGTGAGTCAGTGCCAGGAGAAGCATGCTCCAGCGTGAGCCAGTGCCAAGAGGAGCGTGCTCCAGTTTGAGTCAGTGCCCGGAGAAGACTGCTCCAGCGTGAGTCAGTGCCAGGAGAAGCATGCTCCAGCATCAGTCAGTGCCAGGAGTGGTGTGCTCCAGCACAAAATAGTGCCAGGAGAAGCGTGCTGCAGCACGAGTCTGTGCCAGCAGAAGCGTGCTCCATCGCGAGTCAGAGTCAAGAGAAGCTTGATCCAGTGTGAGTGAGTGCCGGGAAAAGCCTGCTCCAGCGTGAGTCAGTGCCAGAAGCTTGCTCCAGCGTGAGACATCGCCAGGATAAGCATGCTCAAGAGTGAGGCAGTGCCAGGATAAGTGAGCTCCAGTGTGAGTCAGTGCCAGGAGAGGTATGCACCAGCGTGAGTCAGTGCCAGGAGAAGCATGCTCCAGCATGTGACAGGGCCAGGAGAAGCATGCTCCAGCATGAGACAGTGCCAAGAGAAGCATGCTCCAGCATGAGACAGTGCCAAGAGAAGCGTGCTCCAGTGTGAGGCAGTGCCAGGAGAGGTATGCTCCAGCGTGAGGCAGTACCAGGAGAAGCGTGCTCCAGCCTGAGTCAGTGCTAGGAGAAGCATGCTCCAGCATGAGTCAGTGCCAGGAGAAGCCTGCTCCAGCCTGAGCCAGTGTCAGGAGAAGCATGCTCCAGCCTGAGTCAGTGCCAAGAGAAGTGTGCTCCAGCACGAATTGGTGCCAGGAGAAGCATGCTCCAGCGTGAGTCAGTGCCAGGAGAAGCATTCACCAGCGTGAGTCAAAGCCAGGAGAAGCGTGCACCAGCATGAGGCAGTGCCAGGAGAGGTGTGCTGCAGCGTGAGTCTGTGCCAGGAGAAGCATGCTCCAGCGTAAGTCAGTGCCAGGAGAAGCGTGCTCCAGCGTGAGTCCGTGCCAGGAGAAGCTTGCTCCAGCGTGAGATATCGCCAGGAGAAGCATGCTCAAGAGTGAGGCAGTGCCAGGATAAGTGAGCTCCAGTGTGAGTCAGTGCCAGGAGAGTTATGCTCCAGTGTGAGTCAGTGCCAGGAGAAGCATGCTCCAGCTTGAGTCTGTGCCAGGAAAAGCATGCTCCAGTTTGAGTCAGTGCCAGGAGAAGCCTGCTCCAGCGTGAGTCAGTGCCAGAAGAAGCGTGCTCCAGCATGAGTCAGTGCCAGGAGAAGCCTGCTCCAGTGTGAGACAGTGCCAGGGGAAGCATGCTCCAGTGTGAGACAGTGCCAGGAGAAGCCATGGTCCACTTTGAGTCAGTGCCAGGAGAAGCGTGCTACAGCGTGAGTCAGTGCCAGGAGAAGCGTGCTCCAGCGTGAGTCAGTGCCAGGAGAAGCGTGCTCCAGCGTGAGTCAGTGCCAGGAGAAGCTTGCTCCAGCGTGAGATATCGCCAGGATAAGCATGCTCAAGAGTGAGGCAGTGCCAGGATAAGTGAGCTCCAGTGTGAGTCAGTGCCAGGAGAGGTATGCTCCAGCGTGAGTCAGTGCCAGAAGAAGCGTGCTCCAGCGTGAGTCAGTGCCAGGAGAAGCATGCTCCAGCCTGAGTCAGTGGCAGGAGAAGCGTGCTCCAGCCTGAGACAGTGTCAGGAGAAGCATGCTCCAGCCTGAGTCAGTGCCAGGAGAAGTGTGCTCCAGCGTGAGTCAGTGCCAGGAGAAGCGTGCTCCAGCGTGAGTCAGTGCCAGGAGAAGCGTGCTCCAGCGTGAGTCAGTGCCAGGAGAAGCATGCTCCAGCCTGAGTCAGTGCCAGGAGAAGCATGCTCCAGCGTGAGTCAGTGCCAGGAGAAGCGTGCACCAGCGTGAGTCAGTGCCAGGAGAAGCATGCTCCAGCGTGAGTCAGTGCCAGGAGAAGCATGCTCCAGCGTGAGCCAGTGCCAAGAGGAGCGTGCTCCAGTTTGAGTCAGTGCCCGGAGAAGACTGCTCCAGCGTGAGTCAGTGCCAGGAGAAGCATGCTCCAGCATCAGTCAGTGCCAGGAGTGGTGTGCTCCAGCACAAAATAGTGCCAGGAGAAGCGTGCTGCAGCACGAGTCTGTGCCAGCAGAAGCGTGCTCCATCGCGAGTCAGAGTCAAGAGAAGCTTGATCCAGTGTGAGTGAGTGCCGGGAAAAGCCTGCTCCAGCGTGAGTCAGTGCCAGAAGCTTGCTCCAGCGTGAGACATCGCCAGGATAAGCATGCTCAAGAGTGAGGCAGTGCCAGGATAAGTGAGCTCCAGTGTGAGTCAGTGCCAGGAGAGGTATGCACCAGCGTGAGTCAGTGCCAGGAGAAGCATGCTCCAGCATGTGACAGGGCCAGGAGAAGCATGCTCCAGCATGAGACAGTGCCAAGAGAAGCATGCTCCAGCATGAGACAGTGCCAAGAGAAGCGTGCTCCAGTGTGAGGCAGTGCCAGGAGAGGTATGCTCCAGCGTGAGGCAGTACCAGGAGAAGCGTGCTCCAGCCTGAGTCAGTGCTAGGAGAAGCATGCTCCAGCATGAGTCAGTGCCAGGAGAAGCCTGCTCCAGCCTGAGCCAGTGTCAGGAGAAGCATGCTCCAGCCTGAGTCAGTGCCAAGAGAAGTGTGCTCCAGCACGAATTGGTGCCAGGAGAAGCATGCTCCAGCGTGAGTCAGTGCCAGGAGAAGCATTCACCAGCGTGAGTCAAAGCCAGGAGAAGCGTGCACCAGCATGAGGCAGTGCCAGGAGAGGTGTGCTGCAGCGTGAGTCTGTGCCAGGAGAAGCATGCTCCAGCGTAAGTCAGTGCCAGGAGAAGCATGCTCCAGCATGAGTGAGAGCCAGGAGAAGCGTACTCCAGTGTGAGTCAGTGCCAGAAGCATGCTCCAGCATCAGTCAGTGCCAGGAGTGGTGTGCTCCAGCACAAAATAGTGCCAGGAGAAGCATGCTGCAGCACGAGTCTGTGCCAGCAGAAGCGTGCTCCATCGCGAGTCAGAGCAAAGAGAAGCTTGATCCAGTGTGAGTGAGTGCCGGGAAAAGCCTGCTCCAGCGTGAGTCAGTGCCAGGAGAAGCTTGCTCCAGCGTGAGACATCGCCAGGATAAGCATGCTCAAGAGTGAGGCAGTGGCAGGATAAGTGAGCTCCAGTGTGAGTCAGTGCCAGGAGAGGTATGCACCAGCGTGAGTCAGTGCCAGGAGAAGCATGCTCCAGTATGTGACAGGGCCAGGAGAAGCATGCTCCAGCATGAGACAGTGCCAAGAGAAGCATGCTCCAGCATGAGACAGTGCCAAGAGAAGCATGCTGCAGCATGAGGCAGTGCCAGAAGCATGCTCCAGTGTGAGTCAGTGCCAGGAGAAGCCTGCTCCAGCGTATGTCAGTGCCAGCAGAAGTGTGCTCCAGAGTGAATCTGTGCCAGGACAATCATGCTCCAGAGTGAGTCAGTGCCAGGAGAAGCATGCTCCAGTGTGAGTCAGTGCCAGGAAAAGCCTGCTGCAGCGTGAGTCTGATCCAGGAGAGGCGTGCTCCAGCACGAATTGGTGCCAGGAGAAGCGTGCTCCAGTGTGAGTCAGTGCCAGGAGAAGCATTCTCCAGCGTGAGTCAATGCCAGGAGAAGCGCGCACCAGCATGAGTCAGTGCCAGGAGAAGCCTGCTCCAGCCTGAGTCAGTGCCAGGAGAAGCCTGCTCCAGCCTGAGTCAGTGCCAGGAGAAGCGTGCTCCAGCCTGAGTCAGTGTCAGGAGAAGCATGCTCCAGCCTGAGTCAGTGCCAGGAGAAGCGTGCTCCAACGTGAGTCGGTGCCAGGAGAAGCATGCTCCAGCGTGAGTCAGTGCCAAGAGGAGCGTGCTCCAGTTTGAGTCAGTGCCAGGAAAAGCCTGCTGCAGCGTGAGTCTGTGCCAGGAGAAGCATGCTCCAACGTGAGTCAGTGCCAAGAAGAGCGTGCTCCAGTTTGAGTCAGTGCCCGGAGAAGACTGCTCCAGTGTCAGTCAGTGCCAGGAGAAGCATTCTCCAGCGTGAGTCAGTGCCAGGAGAAGCATTCTCCAGCGTGAGTCAATGCCAGGAGAAGCGCGCACTAGCGTGAGTCAGTGCCAGGAGAAGTATGCTCCAGCACGAAATAGTGATAGAAGAAGCAAGCTCCAGTGTGAGTCAGTGCCAGGAGAAGCATGCTCCAGCGTGAGTCAGTGCCAGGAGAAGCATGCTCCAGCCTGAGTCAGTGCCAGGAGAAGCGTGCTCCAGCGTGAGTCACTGCCAGGAGAAGCGTGCACCAGGGTTAGTCAGTGCCAGGAGAAGCATGCTCCAGCGTGAGTCGGTGCCAGGAGAAGCATGCTCCAGCGTGAGTCAGTGCCAAGAGGAGCGTGCTCCAGTTTGAGTCAGTGCCAGGAGAAGCGTGCTCCAGCGTGAGTCAGTGCCAGGAGAAGCATGCTCCAGCATGTGACAGGGCCAGGAGAAGCATGCTCCAGCATGAGACAGTGCCAAGAGAAGCATGCTCCAGCATGAGACAGTGCCAAGAGAAGCGTGCTCCAGTGTAAGCCAGTGCCAGGAGAGGTATGCTCCAGCGTGAGTCAGTGCCAGGAGAAGCATGCTCCAGCATGAGATAGTGCCAGGAGAAACATGCTCCAGCATGAGTCAGTGCCAGGAGAAACATGCTCCAGCATGAGTCAGTGCCAGGAGAAGCATGCTCCAGCATCAGTCAATGCCATCAGTGGTGTTCTCCAGCGTGAATCAGTGCCAGGGGAAGCGTGCGGCAGCATGAGTCTCGGAGCAGAAGCGTGCTCCAGCGTCAGTCAATGCCAGGAGAAGCATGCTGCAGCATGAGTCAGTGCCAGAAGCATGCTCCAGTGTGAGTCAGCGCCAGGAGAAGCCTGCTCCAGCGTATGTCAGTGCCAGCAGAAGCGTGCTCCAGAGTGAATCTGTGCCAGGACAATCATGCTCCAGAGTGAGTCAGTGCCAGGAGAAGCATGCTCCAGTGTGAGTCAGTGCCAGGAAATGCCTGCTGCAGCGTGAGTCTGATCCAGGAGAGGTGTGCTCCAGCACGAATTGGTGCCAGGAGAAGCGTGCTCCAGTGTGAGCCAGTGCCAGGAGAAGCATTCTCCAGCGTGAGTCAATGCCAGGAGAAGCGCGCACCAGCATGAGTCAGTGCCAGGAGAAGCATGCTCCAGCCTGAGTCAGTGCCAGGAGAAGCGTGCTCCAGCCTGAGTCAGTGTCAGGAGAAGCATGCTCCAGCCTGAGTCAGTGCCAGGAGAAGCGTGCTCCAACGTGAGTCGGTGCCAGGAGAAGCATGCTCCAGCGTGAGTCAGTGCCAAGAGGAGCGTGCTCCAGTTTGAGTCAGTGCCAGGAAAAGCCTGCTGCAGCGTGACTCTGTGCCAGGAGAAGCATGCTCCAGCGTGAGTCAGTGCCAAGAAGAGCGTGCTCCAGTTTGAGTCAGTGCCCGGAGAAGACTGCTCCAGTGTCAGTCAGTGCCAGGAGAAGCGTGCTCCAGCCTGTGTCAGTGCCAGAGGAAGCGTGCTCCAGCGTGAGTCAGTGCCAGGAGAAGCCTGCTCCAGCGTGAGTCAGTGTCAGGATAAGCATTCTACAGTGTGAGTCAGCGCCAGAAGCTTGCTCCAGCGCGAGTTTGTGCCAGGAGAAGCATGCTCCAGCGTGAGTCAGTGCCAGGAGAAGCATGCTCCAGCGTGAGACAGTGCCAAGAGAAGCATGCTCCAGCATGAGACAGTGCCAAGAGAAGCGTGCTCCAGTGTGAGGCAGTGCCAGGAGAGGTATGCTCCAGCGTGAGTCAGTGCCAGGAGAAGCATGCTCCAGCATCAGTCAATGCCATCAGTGGTGTTCTCCAGCGTGAATCAGTGCCAGGGGAAGCGTGTGGCAGCATGAGTCTCGGAGCAGAAGCGTGCTCCAGCGTCAGTCAATGCCAGGAGAAGCATGCTGCAGCATGAGTCAGTGCCAGAAGCATGCTCCAGTGTGAGTCAGTGCCAGGAGAAGCCTGCTCCAGCGTATGTCAGTGCCAGCAGAAGCGTGCTCCAGAGTGAATCTGTGCCAGGACAATCATGCTCCAGAGTGAGTCAGTGCCAGGAGAAGCATGCTCCAGTGTGAGTCAGTGCCAGGAAAAGCCTGCTGCAGCGTGAGTCTGATCCAGGAGAGGCGTGCTCCAGCACGAATTGGTGCCAGGAGAAGCGTGCTCCAGTGTGAGTCAGTGCCAGGAGAAGCATTCTCCAGCGTGAGTCAATGCCAGGAGAAGCGCGCACCAGCATGAGTCAGTGCCAGGAGAAGCATGCTCCAGCCTGAGTCAGTGCCAGGAGAAGCCTGCTCCAGCCTGAGTCAGTGCCAGGAGAAGCATGCTCCTGCATGAGTCAGTGCCAGGAGAAGCATGCTCCAGCATGAGACAGTGCCAGGAGAAGCATGCTCCAGCTTCAGTCAGTGCCAGGAGAAGCATGCTCCAGCGTGAGTCAGTGCCAGGAGAAGCATGCTCCAGCGTCAGTCAGTGCCAGGAGAAGCATGCTCCAGTTTGAGTCAGTGCCAGGAGAGGCATGCTCCAATTTGAGTCAGTGCCAGGAGAAGCATGCTCCAGCATGAGACAGTGCCAGAAGCATGATCCAGCATGAGACAGTGCCAGGAGAAGCATGCTCCAGCGTGAGACAGTGCCAGGAGAAGCATGCTCCAGCGTCAGGAGAAGCATGCTCCAGCGTCAGTCAGTGCCAGGAGAAACATGCTCCAGCCTGAGTCAGTGGCAGGAGAAGCGTGCTCCAGCCTGAGCCAGTGTCAGGAGAAGCATGCTCCAGCCTGAGTCAGTGCCAAGAGAAGCATGCTCCAGCCTGAGTCAGTGCCAGGAGAGGCGTGCTCCAGCGTGAGTCAGTGCCAGGAGGAGAATGCTGCAGCGTGAGTCAGTGCCAGGAGAAGCATGCTCCAGTGTGAGTCAATGCCAGGAGAAGCGTGCTCCAGCGTGAGTCAGTGCCAGGAGAAGCATGCTCCAGCATGAGTCAGTGACAGGAGGAGCGTGCTCCAGCGTGAGTCAGTGCCAGGAGGAGCGTGCACAAGCGTGAGTCAGTGCCAGGAGGAGCGTGCTCCAGCCTGAGTCAGTGCCAGGAGAAGCCTGCTCCAGCGTGAGTCTGCGCCAGGAGAAGCATGCTCCAGCGTGAGTCTGTGCCAAAAGAAGCATGATCCAGCGTGAGTCAGCGCCAGGAGAAGCTGGCTCCAGTGTGAGTCAGTGCCAGGGGAAGCGTGAGTCAGTGCCAGGGGAAGCGTGCTCCAGTTTGTGTCAGTGTCAGGAGAAGCGTGCTACAGCGTGAGTCAGTGCCAGGGGAAGCATGCTACAGCGTGAGTCAGTGCCAGGAGGAGCATGCTCCAGCGTGAGTCAGTGCCAGGAGAAGCATGCACCAGTGTGAGTCAGTGCCAGGAGAAGCGTGCTCCAGTTTGAGTCAGTGCCAGGAGAAGTGGGCTCCTACGTGAGTCACTACCAGGAGAAGCGTGAGTCAGTGCCAAGAGAAGCCTGCTCCAGCGTGAATCAGTTTCAGGAGAAGCATCCTCCAACATGAATCAATGCCAGGAGAGGCGTGCTCCAGCGTGAGTCAGTGCCAAGAGAAGCGCGCTCCAGCGTAAGTCAGTGCCAAGTGAAGCGTGCTCCAGCGTGAATCAGTTTCAGGAGAAGCATCCTCCAACGTGAGTCAGTGCCAGGAGAGGCGTGCTCCAGTTTGAGTCAGTGCCAGGAGAAGCGTGCTCCAGTGTGAGTCAGTGCCAGGAGAAGCGTGCTCCAGTTTGAGTCAGTGCCAGGAGAAGCATGCTCCAGTTTGAGTCAGTGCCAGGAGAAGCGTGCTCCAGTTTGAGTCAGTGACAGGAGAAGCATGCTCCAGGGTCAGTCAGTGCCAGGAGAAGCATGCTCCAGCGTGAGTCAGTGCCAGGAGAAGCATGCTCCAACGTGAGTCTGTGCCAGGAGAAGCATGCCCCAGCGTGAGTCAGTGCCAGGAGAAGCATGCTCCAGCACCAGTCAGTGCCAGGAGAAGCATGCTCCAGCATGAGTCAGTGCGCGGAGAAGCATGCCCCAGCGTGAGTCAGAGCCAGGAGAAGCGTGCTCCAGCGTGAGTAAGTGCCAGCAGAAGCATGCTCCAGCGTGAGTCAGAGCAAGGAGAAGCATGCTCCAGTTTGAGTCAGTGCCAGGGGAAGCGTGCTCCAGCGTGAGTCAGTGCCAGGAGAAGTGTGCTCCAGCCTGAGTCTGTGCCAGGAGAAGCGTGCTCCAGTTTGAGTCAGTGCCAGGAGAAGCATGCTCCAGCCTGAGTCAGTGCCAGGAGAAGCGTGCTCCAGCCTGAGCCAGTGTCAGGAGAAGCGTGCTCCAGCCTGAGCCAGTGTCAGGAGAAGCATGCTCCAGCCTGAGTCAGTGCCAAGAGAAGTGTGCTCCAGCACGAATTGGTGCCAGGAGAAGCATGCTCCAGCGTGAGTCAGTGCCAGGAGAAGCATTCACCAGCGTGAGTCAAAGCCAGGAGAAGCGTGCACCAGCATGAGGCAGTGCCAGGAGAGGTGTGCTGCAGCGTGAGTCTGTGCCAGGAGAAGCATGCTCCAGCGTGAGACAGTGCCAGGAGAAGCATGCTCCAGCCTGAGTCAGTGGCAGGAGAAGCGTGCTCCAGCCTGAGCCAGTGTCAGGAGAAGCATGCTCCAGCCTGAGTCAGTGCCAAGAGAAGCATGCTCCAGCCTGAGTCAGTGGCAGGAGAAGCGTGCTCCAGCCTGAGTCAGTGCCAGGAGAAGTGTGCTCCAGCGTGAGTCAGTGCCAGGAGAAGCGTGCTCCAGCGTGAGTCAGTGCCAGGAGAAGCGTGCTCCAGCGTGAGTCAGTGCCAGGAGAAGCATGCTCCAGCGTGAGCCAGTGCCAAGAGGAGCGTGCTCCAGTTTGAGTCAGTGCCCGGAGAAGACTGCTCCAGCGTGAGTCAGTGCCAGGAGAAGCATGCTCCAGCATCAGTCAGTGCCAGGAGTGGTGTGCTCCAGCACAAAATAGTGCCAGGAGAAGCGTGCTGCAGCACGAGTCTGTGCCAGCAGAAGCGTGCTCCATCGCCAGTCAGAGTAAAGAGAAGCTTGATCCAGTGTGAGTGAGTGCCGGGAAAAGCCTGCTCCAGCGTGAGTCAGTGCCAGGAGAAGCTTGCTCCAGCGTGAGACATCGCCAGGATAAGCATGCTCAAGAGTGAGGCAGTGCCAGGATAAGTGAGCTCCAGTGTGAGTCAGTGCCAGGAGAGGTATGCACCAGCGTGAGTCAGTGCCAGGAGAAGCATGCTCCAGCATGTGACAGGGCCAGGAGAAGCATGCTCCAGCATGAGACAGGGCCAGGAGAAGCATGCTCCAGCATGAGACAGTGCCAAGAGAAGCGTGCTCCAGTGTGAGGCAGTGCCAGGAGAGGTATGCTCCAGCGTGAGTCAGTGCCAGGAGAAGCATGCTCCAGCATGAGATAGTGCCAGGAGAAACATGCTCCAGCATGAGTCAGTGCCAGGAGAAGCATGCTCCAGCATCAGTCAATGCCATCAGTGGTGTTCTCCAGCGTGAATCAGTGCCAGGGGAAGCGTGCTGCAGCATGAGTCTCGGAGGAGAAGCGTGCTCCAGCGTCAGTCAATGCCAGGAGAAGCATGCTGCAGCATGAGTCAGTGCCAGAAGCATGCGCCAGTGTGAGTCAGTGCAAGGAGAAGTATGCTCCAGCACGAAATAGTGATAGGAGAAGCGAGCTCCAGCGTGAGACAGTGCCAGGAGAAGTATGCTCCAGCACGAAATAGTGATAGGAGAAGCGAGCTCCAGCGTGAGACAGTGCCAGGAGAAGCGTGCTCCAGCCTGAGTCAGTGCCAGGAGAGGCATGCTCCAATTTGAGTCAGTGCCAGGAGAAGCATGCTCCAGCATGAGACAGTGCCAGAAGCATGATCCAGCATGAGTCTGTGCCAGGAGAAGCATGCTCCAGCGTGAGACAGTGCCAGGAGAAGCATGCTCCAGCGTCAGTCAGTGCCAGGAGAAACATGCTCCAGTTTGAGTCAGGGGCAGGAGAAGGGTGCTCCAGTTTGAGTCAGGGCCAAGAGAAGGGTGCTCCAGTTTGAGTCAGGGCCAGGAGAAGGGTGCTCCAGTTTGAGTCAGTGCCAGGAGAAGCCTTCTCCAGCGTGAGTCAGTGCCAGGAGAAGCGTGTTGCAGTTTGAGTCAGTGCCAGGAGGAGCCTTCTCCAGCATCAGTCAGTGCCAGGAAAGGCGTGCTCCAGCGTGAGTCAGTGCCAGGAGAAGCATGCTGCAGCATGAGTCTGTGCCAGGAGAAGCGTGCTCCAGCGTGAGTCTGCGCCAGGAGAAGCATGCTCCAGCGTGAGTCTGGGCCAAAAGAAGCATGCTCCAGCGTGAGTCAGCGCCAGGAGAAGCTGGCTCCAGCGTGAGTCAGTGCCAGGGGAAGCGTGAGTCAGTGCCAGAGGAAGCGTGCTCCAGTTTGTGTCAGTGCCAGGAGAAGCGTGCTACAGCGTGAGTCAGTGCCAGGAGAAGCGTGCTACAGCATGAGACAGTGCCAGGATAAGGATTCTACAGCATAAGTCAGCACCAGGAGAACCGTGCACCTGTGTGAGTCAGCGCCAGAAGATGCATGCTCCAGCGTGAGTCAGGGCGAGGAGAAGCATTCTTCAGCGTGAATCAGTGCCAGGAGAAGCATGCTACAGTTTGAGTCAGTGCCAGGAGAGGCGTGCTCCAGCGTGAGTCAGTGCCAGGAGGAGAATGCTGCAGCGTGAGTCAGTGCCAGGAGAAGCATGCTCCAGTGTGAGTCAATGCCAGGAGAAGCGTGCTCCAGCGTGAGTCAGTGCCAGGAGAAGCATGCTCCAGCATGAGTCAGTGACAGGAGGAGCGTGCTCCAGCGTGAGTCAGTGCCAGGAGGAGCGTGCACAAGCGTGAGTCAGTGCCAGGAGGAGCGTGCTCCAGCCTGAGTCAGTGCCAGGAGAAGCCTGCTCCAGCGTGAGTCTGTGCCAAAAGAAGTATGATCCAGCGTGAGTCAGCGCCAGGAGAAGCTGGCTCCAGTGTGAGTCAGTGCCAGGGGAAGCGTGAGTCAGTGCCAGGGGAAGTGTGCTCCAGTTTGTGTCAGTGTCAGGAGAAGCGTGCTACAGCGTGAGTCAGTGCCAGGGGAAGCATGCTACAGCGTGAGTCAGTGCCAGGAGGAGCATGCTCCAGCGTGAGTCAGTGCCAGGAGAAGCATGCACCAGTGTGAGTCAGTGCCAGGAGAAGCGTGCTCCAGTTTGAGTCAGTGCCAGGAGAAGTGGGCTCCTACGTGAGTCACTACCAGGAGAAGCGTGAGTCAGTGCCAAGAGAAGCCTGCTCCAGCGTGAATCAGTTTCAGGAGAAGCATCCTCCAACATGAATCAATGCCAGGAGAGGCGTGCTCCAGCGTGAGTCCGTGCCAAGAGAAGCGCGCTCCAGCGTAAGTCAGTGCCAAGTGAAGCGTGCTCCAGCGTGAATCAGTTTCAGGAGAAGCATCCTCCAACGTGAGTCAGTGCCAGGAGAGGCGTGCTCCAGTTTGATTCAGTGCTAGGAGAAGCATGCTCCAGTTTGAGTCAGTGCCAGGAGCAGCGTGCTCCAGCGTGAGTCAGTGCCAGGAGAAGCATGCTCCAACGTGAGTCTGTGCCAGGAGAAGTATGCCCCAGCGTGAGTCAGTGCCAGGAGAAGCATGCTCCAGCACCAGTCAGTGCCAGGAGAAGCATGCTCCAGCATGAGTCAGTGCGCGGAGAAGCATGCCCCAGCGTGAGTCAGAGCCAGGAGAAGCATGCTCCAGCATGTGTCAGTGCCAGGAGAAGCATGCTCCAGCGTGAGTCAGTGCCAGGAGAAGCATGCTCCAGCACCAGTCAGTGCCAGGAGAAGCATGCTCCAGCATGAGTCAGTGCGCGGAGAAGCATGCCCCAGCGTGAGTCAGTGCCCGGAGAAGCATGCTTCAGCGTGAGTCAGTGCCCGGAGAAGCGTGCTCCAGCGTGAGTAAGTGCCAGCAGAAGCATGCTCCAGCGTGAGTCAGAGCAAGGAGAAGCGTGCTCCAGCGTGAGTCAGTGCCAGGAGAAGTGTGCTCCAGTTTGAGTCTGTGCCAGGAGAAGCGTGCTCCAGTTTGAGTCAGTGCCAGGAGAAGCATGCTCCAGCGTGAGTCAGTGCCAGGAGAAGCATGCTCCAGCATTAGTCAGTGCAAGGAGAAGCGTGCTCCAGTGTGAGTCAGTGCCAGGAGAAGCGTGCTACAGTGTGAGTCAGTGCCAGGAGAAGAGTGCTCCAGCGTGAGGCAGTGCCAGGAGAAGCAGTCTCCAGTTTGAGTCAGTGCCAGGAGCAGCATGCTCCAGCAGAAGTCAGTGCCAGGAGAAGCATGCTCCAGCGTGAGTCAGTGCCAGGAGAAGCATGCTCCAGCATGAGTCAGTGCCAGGAGAAGCGTGCTACAGCGTGAGTCAGTGCCAGGAGAAACCAGCTCCAGCGTGAGTCAGTGCCAAGAGAAGCATGCTCCAATGTGAGTCAGTGCCAGGGGAAGCGTGCTCCAGGTTGAGTCAGTGCCAGGAGAAGCATGCTCCAGTTTGAGTCAGTACCAGGAGATGCATACTCCAGCGTGAGTCAGTGCCAGGGGACGCATGCTCCAGTGTGAGTCAGTGCCAGGAGTAGCATGCTCCAGCGTGAGTCAGGGCCAGGAGAAGCATGCTTCAGCGTCAGTCAGTGCCAGGAGAAGCGTGCTCCAGCGTGAGTGAGAGCCAGGAGAAGCGTGCTCCAGTGTGAGTCAGTGCCAGGAGAAGCGTGCTCCAGTTTGAGTCAGTGCCAGGAGAAGCGTGCTACAGTGTGAGTCAGTGCCAGAAGAAGCAGGTTCCAGCATGAGTCAGTGCCAGGAGAAGCATGCTCCAGCATGAGTCAGTGCCAGGAGAAGCCTGCTCCAGCGTGAGTCAGTGCCAAGAGAAGCATTCTCCAATGTGAGTCAGTGCCAGGAGAAGCGTGCTCCAGCTTGAGTCAGTGCCAGGAGAAACATGCTCCAGTTTGAGTCAGTGCCAGGAGATGCATGCTCCAGCGTGAGTCAGTGCCAGGAGATGCATGCTCCAGCGTGAGTCAGTGCCAGGGGAAGCGTGATCCTGCGTGAGTCAGTGCCAAGGGAAGAGTGATCCAGCGTGAATCAGTGCCAGGAGAAGCGTGCTCCAGTTTGATTCAGTGCCAGGAGAAGCGTGCTCCAGTGTGAGTCTGTGCCAGGAGAAGCGTGCTCCAGCGTGAGTCAGTGCCAGGAGAAGCATGCTGCAATGTGAGTCAGTGCCAGGAGAAGCCTGCTCCAGCGTGAGTCTGTGCCAGGAGAAGCGTGCTCCAGCGTGAGTCAGTGCCAGGAGAAGCCTGCTCCAGCGTGAGTCTGTGCCAGGAGAAGCGTGCTCCAGCGTGAGTCAGTGCCAGGAGAAGCCTGCTCCAGCGTGAGTCTGTGCCAGGAGAGGCGTGCTCCAGCGTGAGTCAGTGCCAGGAGAAGCATGCTGCAGTGTGAGACAGTGCCAGGAGAAGCCTGCTCCAGCGTCAGTCAGTGCCAGGAGAAGGGTGCTCCAGCGTGAGTCAGTGCCAGGAGAAGCATGCTCCAGCGTGAGTCAGTGCCAGGAGAGGGGTGCTCCAGCGTGAGTCAGTGCCAGGAGAAGCGTGCTCCAGTGTCACTCAGTGCCAGGAGAGGCCTGCTCCAGTGTGAGTCAGTGCCAGGGGAAGCGTGCTCCAGTGTGAGTCATTGCCAGAAGTCTGCTCCAGCGTGAGTCAGTGCCAGGAGAAGCATTCTACAGCGTGAGTCAGCGCCAGGAGAAGCGTGCTCCAGCGTGTGAGAGCCAGGAGAAGCGTGCTTCAGTGTGAGTCAGTGCCAGGAGAAGCGTGCTCCAGCTTGAGTCAGTGCCAGGAGAAGCGTGCTACAGCATGAGACAGTGCCAGGATAAGGATTCTACAGCATAAGTCAGCACCAGGAGAAGCGTGCACCTGTGCGAGTCAGCACCAGAAGATGCATGCTCCAACGTGAGTCAGGGCGAGGAGAAGCATTCTTCAGCGTGAATCAGTGCCAGGAGAAGCATGCTACAGTTTGAGTCAGTGCCAGGAGAGGCGTGCTCCAGCGTGAGTCAGTGCCAGGAGGAGAATGCTGCAGCGTGAGTCAGTGCCAGGAGAAGCATGCTCCAGTGTGAGTCAATGCCAGGAGAAGCGTGCTCCAGTGTGAGTCAGTGCCAGGAGAAGCATGCTCCAGTGTGAGTCAGTGCCAGGAGAAGCGTGCTCCAGCGTGAGTCAGTGCCAGGAGAAGCGTGCTCCAGCGTGAGTCAGTGCCAGGAGAAGCATGCTACAGCGTGAGTCAGTGCCAGGAGGAGCGTGCTCCAGCGTGAGTCAGTGCCAGGAGAAGCCTGCTCCAGCGTGAGTCAGTGCCAGGAGAAGCCTGCTCCAGCGTCAGTCAGTGCCAGGAGAAGCGTGCTCCAGTTTGAGTCAGTGCCAGGAGGAGCGTGCTCCAGCGTGAGTCAGTGCCAGGAGAAGCCTGCTCCAGCGTGAGTCAGTGCCAGGAGAAGCCTGCTCCAGCGTCAGTCAGTGCCAGGAGAAGCGTGCTCCAGTTTGAGTCAGTGCCAGGAGAAGCATGCTCCAGCGTAAGTCTGTGCCAGGAGAAGAATACTCCAGTTTGAGTCAGTGCCAGGAGAAGCGTGCTCCAGTTTGAGTCAGTGCCAGGAGAAGCGTGCTCCAGCGTGAGTCAGTGCCAGGAGAAGTGGGCTCCTACGTGAGTCACTACCAGGAGAAGCGTGAGTCAGTGCCAAGAGAAGCCTGCTCCAGCGTGAATCAGTTTCAGGAGAAGCATCCTCCAACATGAATCAATGCCAGGAGAGGCGTGCTCCAGCCTGAGTCAGTGCCAAGAGAAGCGCGCTCCAGCGTAAGTCAGTGCCAAGTGAAGCGTGCTCCAGCGTGAATCAGTTTCAGGAGAAGCATCCTCCAACGTGAGTCAGTGCCAGGAAAGGCGAGCTCCAGTTTGATTCAGGGCCAGAAGAAGCATGCTCCAGTTTGAGTCAGTGCCAGGAGAAGCGTTCTCCAGTTTGAGTCAGTGCCAGAAGAAGCATGCTCCAACGTGAGTCTGTGCCAGGAGAAGCATGCCCCAGCGTGAGTCAGTGCCAGGAGGAGCATGCTCCAGCTTGAGAAAATGCCAGGAGAAGCGTGCTACAGCGTGAGTCAGTGCCAGGAGAAGCCCGCTCCAGCGTGAGTCAGTGTCAGGAGAAGCCTGCTCCAGCGTGAGTCAGTGCCAGGAGAAGCATGCTCCAGTTTGAGCCAGTGCCAGGAGAGGTATGCTCCAGCATGAGTCAGTGCCAGGAGAAGCGTGCTCCTGCGTGAGTCAGTGCCACAAGATTTATACTCCAGCGTGAGTCAGTGCCAGGAGAAGCATGCTCCAGCATGAGTCAGTGCCAGGAGCGGTATGCTCCAGCGTGAGTCAGTGCCAGGAGAAGCATGCTCCAGCATGAGATAGTGCCAGGAGAAACATGCTCCAGCATGAGTCAGTGCCAGGAGAAGCATGCTCCAGCATCAGTCAATGCCATCAGTGGTGTGCTCCAGCGTGAATCAGTGCCAGGGGAAGCGTGCTGCAGCATGAGTCTCGGCAGCAGAAGCGTGCTCCAGCGTCAGTCAATGCCAGGAGAAGCATGCTGCAGCATGAGTCAGTGCCAGAAGCATGCTCCAGTGTGAGTCAGTGGCAGGAGAAGCCTGCTCCAACGTATGTCAGTGTCAGGAGAAGCGTGCTCCAGAGTGAATCTGTGCCAGGAGAATCATGCTCCAGAGTGAGTCAGTGCCAGGAGAAGCATGCTCCAGTGTGAGTCAGTGCCAGGAAAAGCCTGCTGCAGCGTGAGTCTGTGCCAGGAGAAGTGTGCTCCAGCACGAATTGGTGCCAGGAGAAGCATGCTCCAGCGTGAGTCAGTGCCAGGAGAAGCATTCACCAGCGTGAGTCAAAGCCAGGAGAAGCGTGCACCAGCATGAGGCAGTGCCAGGAGAGGTGTGCTGCAGCGTGAGTCTGTGCCAGGAGAAGCATGCTCCAGCGTGAGACAGTGCCAGGAGAAGCATGCTCCAGCCTGAGTCAGTGGCAGGAGAAGCGTGCTCCAGCGTGAGACAGTGTCAGGAGAAGCATGCTCCAGCCTGAGTCAGTGCCAGGAGAAGTGTGCTCCAGCCTGAGTCAGTGCCAGGAGAAGCATGCTCCAGCGTGAGTCAGTGCCAGGAGAAGCGTGCACCAGCGTGAGTCAGTGCCAGGAGAAGCATGCTCCAGCGTGAGTCAGTGCCAGGAGAAGCATGCTCCAGCGTGAGCCAGTGCCAAGAGGAGCGTGCTCCAGTTTGAGTCAGTGCCTGGAGAAGACTGCTCCAGCGTGAGTCAGTGCCAGGAGAAGCATGCTCCAGCATCAGTCAGTGCCAGGAGTGGTGTGCTCCAGCACAAAATAGTGCCAGGAGAAGCGTGCTGCAGCACGAGTCTGTGCCAGCAGAAGCGTGCTCCATCGCGAGTCAGAGTCAAGAGAAGCTTGATCCAGTGTGAGTGAGTGCCGGGAAAAGCCTGCTCCAGCGTGAGTCAGTGCCAGAAGCTTGCTCCAGCGTGAGACATCGCCAGGATAAGCATGCTCAAGAGTGAGGCAGTGCCAGGATAAGTGAGCTCCAGTGTGAGTCAGTGCCAGGAGAGGTATGCACCAGCGTGAGTCAGTGCCAGGAGAAGCATGCTCCAGCATGTGACAGGGCCAGGAGAAGCATGCTCCAGCATGAGACAGTGCCAAGAGAAGCATGCTCCAGCATGAGACAGTGCCAAGAGAAGCGTGCTCCAGTGTGAGGCTGTGCCAGGAGAGGTATGCTCCAGCGTGAGTCAGTGCCAGGAGAAGCATGCTCCAGCATGAGATAGTGCCAGGAGAAACATGCTCCAGCATGAGTCAGTGCCAGGTGAAGCATGCTCCAGCCTGAGTCAGTGCCAGGAGAAGTGTGCTCCAGCGTGAGTGAGAGCCAGGAGAAGCGTGCTCCAGTGTGAGTCAGTGCCAGGAGAAGCGTGCTCCAGTGTGAGTCAGTGCCAGGAGAAGCGTGCTACAGTGTGAGTCAGTGCCAGAAGAAGCAGGTTCCAGCATGAGTCAGTGCCAGGAGAAGCATGCTCCAGCATGAGTCACTGCCAGGAGAAGCCTGCTCCAGCGTGAGTCAGTGCCAAGAGAAGCATTCTCCAATGTGAGTCAGTGCCAGGAGAAGCGTGCTCCAGCTTGAGTCAGTGCCAGGAGAAACATGCTCCAGTTTGAGTCAGTGCCAGGAGATGCATGCTCCAGCGTGAGTCAGTGCCAGGAGATGCATGCTCCAGCGTGAGTCAGTGCCAGGGGAAGCGTGATCCTGCGTGAGTCAGTGCCAAGGGAAGAGTGATCCAGCGTGAATCAGTGCCAGGAGAAGCGTGCTCCAGTTTGATTCAGTGCCAGGAGAAGCGTGCTCCAGTGTGAGTCTGTGCCAGGAGAAGCGTGCTCCAGCGTGAGTCAGTGCCAGGAGAAGCATGCTGCAATGTGAGTCAGTGCCAGGAGAAGCCTGCTCCAGCGTGAGTCTGTGCCAGGAGAAGCGTGCTCCAGCGTGAGTCAGTGCCAGGAGAAGCCTGCTCCAGCGTGAGTCTGTGCCAGGAGAAGCGTGCTCCAGCGTGAGTCAGTGCCAGGAGAAGCCTGCTCCAGCGTGAGTCTGTGCCAGGAGAGGCGTGCTCCAGCGTGAGTCAGTGCCAGGAGAAGCATGCTGCAGTGTGAGACAGTGCCAGGAGAAGCCTGCTCCAGCGTCAGTCAGTGCCAGGAGAAGGGTGCTCCAGCGTGAGTCAGTGCCAGGAGAAGCATGCTCCAGCGTGAGTCAGTGCCAGGAGAGGGGTGCTCCAGCGTGAGTCAGTGCCAGGAGAAGCGTGCTCCAGTGTGACTCAGTGCCAGGAGAGGCCTGCTCCAGTGTGAGTCAGTGCCAGGGGAAGCGTGATCCAGTGTGAGTCATTGCCAGGAGAAGTCTGCTCCAGCGTGAGTCAGTGCCAGGAGAAGCATTCTACAGCGTGAGTCAGCGCCAGGAGAAGCGTGCTCCAGCGTGTGAGATCCAGGAGAAGCGTGCTTCAGTGTGAGTCAGTGCCAGGAGAAGCGTGCTCCAGCTTGAGTCAGTGCCAGGAGAAGCGTGCTACAGCATGAGACAGTGCCAGGATAAGGATTCTACAGCATAAGTCAGCACCAGGAGAAGCGTGCACCTGTGTGAGTCAGCACCAGAAGATGCATGCTCCAACGTGAGTCAGGGCGAGGAGAAGCATTCTTCAGCGTGAATCAGTGCCAGGAGAAGCATGCTACAGTTTGAGTCAGTGCCAGGAGAGGCGTGCTCCAGCGTGAGTCAGTGCCAGGAGGAGAATGCTGCAGCGTGAGTCAGTGCCAGGAGAAGCATGCTCCAGTGTGAGTCAATGCCAGGAGAAGCGTGCTCCAGTGTGAGTCAGTGCCAGGAGAAGCATGCTCCAGTGTGAGTCAGTGCCAGGAGAAGCGTGCTCCAGCGTGAGTCAGTGCCAGGAGAAGCGTGCTCCAGCGTGAGTCAGTGCCAGGAGAAGCATGCTACAGCGTGAGTCAGTGCCAGGAGGAGCGTGCTCCAGCGTGAGTCAGTGCCAGGAGAAGCCTGCTCCAGCGTGAGTCAGTGCCAGGAGAAGCCTGCTCCAGCGTCAGTCAGTGCCAGGAGAAGCGTGCTCCAGTTTGAGTCAGTGCCAGGAGAAGCATGCTCCAGCGTAAGTCTGTGCCAGGAGAAGAATGCTCCAGTTTGAGTCAGTGCCAGGAGAAGCGTGCTCCAGTTTGAGTCAGTGCCAGGAGAAGCGTGCTCCAGCGTGAGTCAGTGCCAGGAGAAGTGGGCTCCTACGTGAGTCACTACCAGGAGAAGCGTGAGTCAGTGCCAAGAGAAGCCTGCTCCAGCGTGAATCAGTTTCAGGAGAAGCATCCTCCAACATGAATCAATGCCAGGAGAGGCGTGCTCCAGCGTGAGTCAGTGCCAAGAGAAGCGCGCTCCAGCGTAAGTCAGTGCCAAGTGAAGCGTGCTCCAGCGTGAATCAGTTTCAGGAGAAGCATCCTCCAACGTGAGTCAGTGCCAGGAAAGGCGAGCTCCAGTTGATTCAGGGCCAGAAGAAGCATGCTCCAGTTTGAGTCAGTGCCAGGAGAAGCGTTCTCCAGTTTGAGTCAGTGCCAGAAGAAGCATGCTCCAACGTGAGTCTGTGCCAGGAGAAGCATGCCCCAGCGTGAGTCAGTGCCAGGAGGAGCATGCTCCAGCTTGAGAAAATGCCAGGAGAAGCGTGCTACAGCGTGAGTCAGTGCCAGGAGAAGCCCGCTCCAGCGTGAGTCAGTGTCAGGAGAAGCCTGCTCCAGCGTGAGTCAGTGCCAGGAGAAGCATGCTCCAGTTTGAGCCAGTGCCAGGAGAGGTATGCTCCAGCATGAGTCAGTGCCAGGAGAAGCGTGCTCCTGCGTGAGTCAGTGCCACAAGATTTATACTCCAGCGTGAGTCAGTGCCAGGAGAAGCATGCTCCAGCATGAGTCAGTGCCAGGAGCGGTATGCTCCAGCGTGAGTCAGTGCCAGGAGAAGCATGCTCCAGCATGAGATAGTGCCAGGAGAAACATGCTCCAGCATGAGTCAGTGCCAGGAGAAGCATGCTCCAGCATCAGTCAATGCCATCAGTGGTGTGCTCCAGCGTGAATCAGTGCCAGGGGAAGCGTGCTGCAGCATGAGTCTCGGCAGCAGAAGCGTGCTCCAGCGTCAGTCAATGCCAGGAGAAGCATGCTGCAGCATGAGTCAGTGCCAGAAGCATGCTCCAGTGTGAGTTAGTGGCAGGAGAAGCCTGCTCCAACGTATGTCAGTGTCAGGAGAAGCGTGCTCCAGAGTGAATCTGTGCCAGGAGAATCATGCTCCAGAGTGAGTCAGTGCCAGGAGAAGCATGCTCCAGTGTGAGTCAGTGCCAGGAAAAGCCTGCTGCAGCGTGAGTCTGTGCCAGGAGAAGTGTGCTCCAGCACGAATTGGTGCCAGGAGAAGCATGCTCCAGCGTGAGTCAGTGCCAGGAGAAGCATTCACCAGCGTGAGTCAAAGCCAGGAGAAGCGTGCACCAGCATGAGGCAGTGCCAGGAGAGGTGTGCTGCAGCGTGAGTCTGTGCCAGGAGAAGCATGCTCCAGCGTGAGACAGTGCCAGGAGAAGCATGCTCCAGCCTGAGTCAGTGGCAGGAGAAGCGTGCTCCAGCCTGAGACAGTGTCAGGAGAAGCATGCTCCAGCCTGAGTCAGTGCCAGGAGAAGTGTGCTCCAGCCTGAGTCAGTGCCAGGAGAAGCGTGCTCCAGCGTGAGTCAGTGCCAGGAGAAGCGTGCTCCAGCGTGAGTCAGTGCCAGGAGAAGCATGCTCCAGCCTGAGTCAGTGCCAGGAGAAGCATGCTCCAGCGTGAGTCAGTGCCAGGAGAAGCGTGCACCAGCGTGAGTCAGTGCCAGGAGAAGCATGCTCCAGCGTGAGTCAGTGCCAGGAGAAGCATGCTCCAGCGTGAGCCAGTGCCAAGAGGAGCGTGCTCCAGTTTGAGTCAGTGCCCGGAGAAGACTGCTCCAGCGTGAGTCAGTGCCAGGAGAAGCATGCTCCAGCATCAGTCAGTGCCAGGAGTGGTGTGCTCCAGCACAAAATAGTGCCAGGAGAAGCGTGCTGCAGCACGAGTCTGTGCCAGCAGAAGCGTGCTCCATCGCGAGTCAGAGTCAAGAGAAGCTTGATCCAGTGTGAGTGAGTGCCGGGAAAAGCCTGCTCCAGCGTGAGTCAGTGCCAGAAGCTTGCTCCAGCGTGAGACATCGCCAGGATAAGCATGCTCAAGAGTGAGGCAGTGCCAGGATAAGTGAGCTCCAGTGTGAGTCAGTGCCAGGAGAGGTATGCACCAGCGTGAGTCAGTGCCAGGAGAAGCATGCTCCAGCATGTGACAGGGCCAGGAGAAGCATGCTCCAGCATGAGACAGTGCCAAGAGAAGCATGCTCCAGCATGAGACAGTGCCAAGAGAAGCGTGCTCCAGTGTGAGGCAGTGCAAGGAGAGGTATGCTCCAGCGTGAGTCAGTGCCAGGAGAAGCATGCTCCAGCATGAGATAGTGCCAGGAGAAACATGCTCCAGCATGAGTCAGTGCCAGGAGAAGCATGCTCCAGCATGAGTCAGTGCCAGGAGAAGTGTGCTCCAGCGTGAGTCAGTGCCAGGAGAAGCGTGCTCCAGCGTGAATCAGTGCCAGGGGAAGCGTGCTGCAGCATGAGTCTCGGAGCAGAAGCGTGCTCCAGCGTCAGTCAATGCCAGGAGAAGCATGCTGCAGCATGAGTCAGTGCCAGAAGCATGCGCCAGTGTGAGTCAGTGCAAGGAGAAGCCTGCTCCAGCGTATGTCAGTGCCAGGAGAAGCGTGCTCCAGAGTGAATCTGTGCCAGGAGAATCATGCTCCAGAGTGAGTCAGTGCCAGGAGAAGCATGCTCCAGTGTGAGTCAGTGCCAGGAGAAGCCTGCTCCAGCGTATGTCAGTGCCAGGAGAAGCGTGCTCCAGAGTGAATCTGTGCCAGGAGAATCATGCTCCAGAGTGAGTCAGTGCCAGGAGAAGCATGCTCCAGTGTGAGTCAGTGCCAGGAGAAGCGCGCACCAGCGTGAGTCAGTGCCAGGAGAAGTATGCTCCAGCACGAAATAGTGATAGGAGAAGCGAGCTCCAGCGTGAGTCAGTGCAAGGAGAAGCATGCTCCAGCGTGAGTCAGTGCCAGGAGAAGCGTGCTCCAGCCTGAGTCAGTGCCAGGAGAAGCGTGCTCCAGCGTGAGTCACTGCCAGGAGAAGCGTGCACCAGCGTTAGTCAGTGCCAGGAGAAGCATGCTCCAGCGTGAGTCGGTGCCAGGAGAAGCATGCTCCAGCGTGAGTCAGTGCCAAGAGGAGCGTGCTCCAGTTTGAGTCAGTGCCCGGAGAAGCGTGCTCCAGCGTGAGTCAGTGCCAGGAGAAGCATGCTCCAGCATCAGTCAGTGCCAGGAGTGGTGTGCTCCAGCACAAAATAGTGCCAGGAGAAGCGTGCTGCAGCATGAGTCTGTGCCAGCAGGAGCGTGCTCCAGCGCGAGTCAGAGTCAAGAGAAGCTTGATCCAGTGTGAGTGAGTGCCAGGAAAAGCCTGCTCCAGCGTGAGTCAGTGCCAGGAGAAGCTTGCTCCAGCGTGAGACATCGCCAGGATAAGCATGCTCAAGAGTGAGGCAGTGGCAGGATAAGTGAGCTCCAGTGTGAGTCAGTGCCAGGAGAGGTATGCACCAGCGTGAGTCAGTGCCAGGAGAAGCATGCTCCAGCATGTGACAGGGCCAGGAGAAGCATGCTCCAGCATGAGACAGTGCCAAGAGAAGCATGCTCCAGCATGAGACAGTGCCAAGAGAAGCGTGCTCCAGTGTGAGGCAGTGCCAGGAGAGGTATGCTCCAGCGTGAGTCAGTGCCAGGAGAAGCATGCTCCAGCATGAGATAGTGCCAGGAGAAACATGCTCCAGCATGAGTCAGTGCCAGGAGAAACATGCTCCAGCATGAGTCAGTGCCAGGAGAAGCATGCTCCAGCATCAGTCAATGCCATCAGTGGTGTTCTCCAGCGTGAATCAGTGCCAGGGGAAGCGTGCGGCAGCATGAGTCTCGGAGCAGAAGCGTGCTCCAGCGTCAGTCAATGCCAGGAGAAGCATGCTGCAGCATGAGTCAGTGCCAGAAGCATGCTCCAGTGTGAGTCAGTGCCAGGAGAAGCCTGCTCCAGCGTATGTCAGTGCCAGCAGAAGCGTGCTCCAGAGTGAATCTGTGCCAGGACAATCATGCTCCAGAGTGAGTCAGTGCCAGGAGAAGCATGCTCCAGTGTGAGTCAGTGCCAGGAAAAGCCTGCTGCAGCGTGAGTCTGATCCAGGAGAGGCGTGCTCCAGCACGAATTGGTGCCAGGAGAAGCGTGCTCCAGTGTGAGTCAGTGCCAGGAGAAGCATTCTCCAGCGTGAGTCAATGCCAGGAGAAGCGCGCACCAGCATGAGTCAGTGCCAGGAGAAGCATGCTCCAGTCTGAGTCAGTGCCAGGAGAAGCCTGCTCCAGCCTGAGTCAGTGCCAGGAGAAGCGTGCTCCAGCCTGAGTCAGTGTCAGGAGAAGCATGCTCCAGCCTGAGTCAGTGCCAGGAGAAGCGTGCTCCAACGTGAGTCGGTGCCAGGAGAAGCATGCGCAAGCGTGAGTCAGTGCCAAGAGGAGCGTGCTCCAGTTTGAGTCAGTGCCAGGAAAAGCCTGCTGCAGCGTGAGTCTGTGCCAGGAGAAGCATGCTCCAGCGTGAGTCAGTGCCAAGAAGAGCGTGCTCCAGTTTGAGTCAGTGCCCGGAGAAGACTGCTCCAGTGTCAGTCAGTGCCAGGAGAAGCATTCTCCAGCGTGAGTCAGTGCCAGGAGAAGCATTCTCCAGCGTGAGTCAATGCCAGGAGAAGCGTGCTCCAGCCTGAGTCAGTGCCAGGAGAAGCGTGCTCCAGCGTGAGTCACTGCCAGGAGAAGCGTGCACCAGCGTTAGTCAGTGCCAGGAGAAGCATGCTCCAGCGTGAGTCGGTGCCAGGAGAAGCATGCTCCAGCGTGAGTCAGTGCCAAGAGGAGCGTGCTCCAGTTTGAGTCAGTGCCCGGAGAAACATGCTCCAGCGTGAGTCAGTGCCAGGAGAAGCTTGCTCCAGCGTGAGACATCGCCAGGATAAGCATGCTCAAGAGTGAGGCAGTGGCAGGATAAGTGAGCTGCAGTGTGAGTCAGTGCCAGGAGAGGTATGCACCAGCGTGAGTCAGTGCCAGGAGAAGCATGCTCCAGCATGTGACAGGGCCAGGAGAAGCATGCTCCAGCATGAGACAGTGCCAAGAGAAGCATGCTCCAGCATGAGACAGTGCCAAGAGGAGCGTGCTCCAGTTTGAGTCAGTGCCAGGAAAAGCCTGCTGCAGCGTGAGTCTGTGCCAGGAGAAGCATGCTCCAGCGTGAGTCAGTGCCAAGAAGAGCGTGCTCCAGTTTGAGTCAGTGCCCGGAGAAGACTGCTCCAGTATCAGTCAGTGCCAGGAGAAGCATGCTCCAGCGTGAGTCAATGCCAGGAGAAGCGCGCACCAGCGTGAGTCAGTGCCAGGAGAAGTATGCTACAGCACGAAATAGTGATAGGAAAAGCAAGCTCCAGTGTGAGTCATTGCCAGGAGAAGCATGCTCGAGCGTGCGTCAGTGCCAGGAGAAGCGTGCTTGAACGTGCGTCAGTGCCAGGAGAAGCATGCTCCAGCGTGAGTCAGTGCCTGGAGAAGCATGCTCCAGCGTGAGTCAGTGCTAGGAGAAGCATGCTCCAGCATGAATCAGTGCCAGGAGAATCGTGCTCCAGCCTGAGTCAGTGCCAGGAGAAGCGTGCTCCAGCCTCAGTCAGTGCCAGGAGAAGCGTGCTCCAGCGTGAGTCAGTGCCAGGAGAAGCGTGCTCCTGCGTGAGTCAGTGACAGGAGATGTGAGCCCCAGCGTGAAACAGTGCCAGGAGAAGCGTGCCCCAACGTGAGTCAGTGCCAGGAGAACCATGCTCCAGCATCAGTGCCAGGAGAAAAATGCTCCAGGGTCAGTCAGTGCCTGGAGAAGCGTGCTCCAGTGTGAGGCAGTGCCAGGAGAAGCAAGCACCAGTTTGAGTCAATGCCAGGAGAAGCCTGCTCCAGCACCAGTCAGTGCCAGGAGAAGCATGCTCCTGCATGAGGCAGTGCCAGGAAAGGTATGCTCCAGTTTGAGTCAGTGCCAGGAGAGGTATGCTCCAGCATGAGTCAGTGCCAGGAGAAGCATGCTCCAGCGTGAGTCAATGCCAGGAGAAGCATGCTCCAGCACCAGTCACTGCCAGGAGAAGCATGCTCCAGCATGAGTCAGTGCCAGGAGAAGCATGCTCCAGCATGAGTCAGTGCCAGGAGAAGCATGCTCCAGCGTCAGTCAGTGCCAGGAGAAGCCTGCTCCAGCGTGAGTAAGTGCCAGCGGAAGCGTGCTCCAGAATCAGTCAGTGGCAGGAGAGACATGCTCCAGCACGAATTAGTGCCAGGAGAACCGTGCTCCAGCGTGAGTCAATGCCAGGAGAAGCATGCTCCAGCACCAGTCAGTGCCAGGAGAAGCGTGCTCCACCGTGAGTCATTGCCAGGAGAAGCATGCTCCAGCGTCGGTCAGTGCCAGGAGAAGCATGCTCCAGCGTAAGTCAGTGCCAAGAGAATCGTGCTCCTGCCTGAGTCAGTGCCAGGAGAAGCGTGCTACAGTGTGAGTCAGTGCCAAGAAGAGCGTGCTCCAGTTTGAGTCAGTGCCCGGAGAAGACTGCTCCAGTATCAGTCAGTGCCAGGAGAAGCATGCTCCAGCGTGAGTCAATGCCAGGAGAAGCGCGCACCAGCGTGAGTCAGTGCCAGGAGAAGTATGCTACAGCACGAAATAGTGATAGGAAAAGCAAGCTCCAGTGTGAGTCATTGCCAGGAGAAGCATGCTCGAGCGTGCGTCAGTGCCAGGAGAAGCGTGCTCGAACGTGCGTCAGTGCCAGGAGAGGGGTGCTCCAGCGTGAGTCTGTGCCAGGAGAGCATGCACCAGCGTGAGTCAGTGCCAGGAGAAGCATGCTCCAGCGTGAGTCAGTGCTGGGAGAAACGTCCTCCAGCCTGAGTCAGTGCCAGGAGAAGCGTGCTCCAGCCTGAGTCAGTGCCAGGAGAAGCGTGCTCCAGCCTGAGTCAGTGCCAGGAGAAGCGTGCTCCAGCCTGAGTCAGTGCCAGGAGAAGCGTGCTCCAGCCTGAGTCAGTGCCAGGAGAAGCGTGCTCCAGCGTGAGTCAGTGCCAAGAGGAGCGTGGTCCAGTTTGAGTCAGTGCCAGGAGAAGCATGCTCCAATGTGAGTCAGTGCTAGGAGAAGCATGCTCCAGCATGAGTCAGTGCCAGGAGAAGTGTGCTACAGCGTGAGTCAGTGCCAGGAGAAGCGTGCTCCAGTGTGAGGCAGTGCCAGGAGAAGCGTGCTCCAGCGTGAATCAATGCCAGGAGAAGCGTGCTCCAGCGTGAATCAGTGCCAGGAGAAGGGTGCTCCTGCGTGAGTCAGTGCCAGGAGAAGCGTGCTCCAGCGTGAGTCACTGCCAGGAGAAGCGTGCTCCAGCGTGAGTCAGTGCCAAGAGGAGCGTGCTCCAGCGTGAGTCAGTGCCAGGAGAAGCGTGCTCCAGTGTGAGGCAGTGCCAGGAGAAGCGTGCTACAGCGTGAATCAATGCCAGGAGAACCGTGCTCCAGCGTGAATCAGTGCCAGGAGATGCGTGCTCCAGCGTGAGTCAGTGCCAGGAGAAGCGTGCGACAGCGTGAGTCAGTGCCAGGAGAAGCGTGCTCCAGCGTGAGTCAGTGCCAAGAGGAGCGTGCTCCAGCGTGAGTCAGTGCCAGGAGATGCGTGCTCCAGCGTGAGTCAGTGCCAGGAGAAGAATGCTATAGCGTGAGTCTGTGCCAGGAGAAGCTTGCTCCTGTGTGAGTCAGTGCCAGGAGAAGCGTGCTCCAGTGTGAGTCAGTTCCAGGAGACCCATGCTCCAGCGTGAGTCGGTGCCAGGAGAAGCACACTCCAGCATCGGTCAGTGCCTGGAGTGGTGTGCTCCAGTGTGAGTCAGTGCCAGGGGAAGCGTGCTCCAGCATCTGTCAGTGCCAGGAGAGCATGCTGCAGCGTGAGTCTGTGCCAGGAGAAGCGTGCTGCAGCATGAGTCTGTGCCAGCAAAAGCTTGCTCCAGCGTGAGTCAATGCCAGGAGAAGCATGCCGCAGCATGAGTCAGTGCCAGGAGAAGTGTGTTCCAGTTTGAGTCAGTGCCAGGGGAAGCGTGCTCCAGCATGAGTCAGTGCCAGGAGAAGCGTGCTCCAGTGTGAGCCAGTGCCAGGAGAAGCGTGCTCCAGCGTGAGTCAGTGGCAGGAGAAGCGTGCTCCAGCGTGAGTCAGTGCCAGGAGAAGCGTGCTCCAGCGTGAGTCAGTGCCAGGAGAAGCGTGCTCCAGCGTGAGTCAGTGCCAGGAGAAGCGTGCTCCTGCGTGAGTCAATGCCAGGAGAAGCGTGCTCCTGCATGAGTCAGTGCCAGAAGCGTGCTCCAGCGTGAGTCAGTGCCAGGAGAATCATGCTCCTGCGTGAGTCAGTGACAGGAGATGTGAGCCCCAGCGTGAAACAGTGCCAGGAGAAGCATGCTCCAGCGTGAGTTAATGCCAGGAGAAGCGCGCACCAGCGTGAGTCAGTGCCAGGAGAAGTATGCTCCAGCACGAAATAGTGATAGGAGAAGCGAGCTCCAGTGTGAGTCAGTGCCAGGAGAAGCATGCTCGAGCGTGCGTCAGTGCCAGGAGAAGCGTGCTCGAACGTGCGTCAGTGCCAGGAGAGGCGTGCTCCAGCGTGAGTCTATGCCAAGAGAGAATGCACCAGCGTGAGTCAGTGCCAGGAGAAGCATGCTCCAGCGTGAGTCAGTGCCGGGAGAAACGTGCTCCAGCCTGAGTCAGTGCCAGGAGAAGCGTGCTCCAGCCTGAGTCAGTGCCAGGAGAAGCGTGCTCCAGCCTGAGTCAGTGCCAGGAGAAGCGTGCTCCAGTGTGAGTCAGTGCTAGGAGAAGCATGCTCCAGCATGAGTCAGTGCCAGGAGAAGTGTGCTCCAGCGTGAGTCAGTGCCAGGAGAAGCATGCTCCAGCGTGAGTCTGTGCCAGGAGAAGCATGCTCCAGCGTGAGTCAGTGCCAGGAGAAGCATGCTCCAGCGTGAGTCAGTGCCTGGAGAAGCATGCTCCAGCGTGAGTCAGTGCTAGGAGAAGCATGCTCCAGCATGAATCAGTGCCAGGAGAAGCGTGCTCCAGCCTGAGTCAGTGCCAGGAGAAGCGTGCTCCAGCCTCAGTCAGTGCCAGGAGAAGCGTGCTCCAGCGTGAGTCAGTGCCAGGAGAAGCGTGCTCCTGCGTGAGTCAGTGACAGGAGATGTGAGCCCCAGCGTGAAACAGTGCCAGGAGAAGCGTGCCCCAACGTGAGTCAGTGCCAGGAGAACCATGCTCCAGCATCAGTGCCAGGAGAAAAATGCTCCAGGGTTAGTCAGTGCCAGGAGAAGCGTGCTCCAGTGTGAGGCAGTGCCAGGAGAAGCAAGCACCAGTTTGAGTCAATGCCAGGAGAAGCCTGCTCCAGCACCAGTCAGTGCCAGGAGAAGCATGCTCCTGCATGAAGCAGTGCCAGGAAAGGTATGCTCCAGTTTGAGTCAGTGCCAGGAGAGGTATGCTCCAGCATGAGTCAGTGCCAGGAGAAGCATGCTCCAGCATGAGTCAGTGCCAGGAGAAGCGTGCTCCAGCCTGAGTCAGTGCCAGGAGAAGCGTGCTCCAGCCTGAGTCAGTGCCAGGAGAAGCGTGCTCCAGCGTGAGTCAGTGCCAGGAGAAGCGTGCTCCTGCGTGAGTCAGTGACAGGAGATGTGAGCCCCAGCGTGAAAGTGCCAGGAGAAGCGTGCCCCAACGTGAGTCAGTGCCAGGAGAACCATGATCCAGCGTCAGTGCCAGGAGAAAAATGCTCCAGGGTCAGTCAGTGCCAGGAGAAGCATGCTCCAGGGTGAAACAGTGCCAGGAGAAGCGTGCTCCAGTGTGAGTCAGTGCCAGGAGAAGCATGCTCCAGCACCAGTCAGTGCCAGGAGAAGCATGCTCCAGTTTGAGTCAGTGCCAGGAGAGGTATGCTCCAGCATGAGTCAGTGCCAGGAGAAGCGTGCTCCTGCATGAGGCAGTGCCAGGAAAGGTATGCTCCAGTTTGAGTCAGTGCCAGGAGAGGTATGCTCCAGCATGAGTCAGTGCCAGGAGAAGCATGCTCCAGCGTGAGTCAATGCCAGGAGAAGCATGCTCCAGCACCAGTCAGTGCCAGGAGAAGCATGCTCCAGCATGAGTCAGTGCCAGGAGAAGCATGCTCCAGCATGAGTCAGTGCCAGGAGAAGCATGCTCCAGCGTCAGTCAGTGCCAGGAGAAGCCTGCTCCAGCGTGAGTAAGTGCCAGCGGAAGCGTGCTCCAGAATCAGTCAGTGGCAGGAGAGACATGCTCCAGCACGAATTAGTGCCAGGAGAACCGTGCTCCAGCGTGAGTCAATGCCAGGAGAAGCATGCTCCAGCACCAGTCAGTGCCAGGAGAAGCGTGCTCCACCGTGAGTCATTGCCAGGAGAAGCATGCTCCAGCGTCGGTCAGTGCCAGGAGAAGCATGCTCCAGCGTAAGTCAGTGCCAAGAGAATCGTGCTCCTGCCTGAGTCAGTGCCAGGAGAAGCGTGCTACAGTGTGAGTCAGTGCCAGGAGAAGCGTACTCCAGTTTGAGTCAGTGCCAGGAGAAGCGTGCTCCAGCATGAGTAAGTGCAGGAGAACCGTCAGTCAGTGCCAGAAGAAGTGTGCTCCAGCGTGAGTCAGTGCCAGGAGAAGCAAGCTCCAGCGTGTGTCAGTACCAGGAGAAGCATGCTACAGCGTGAGTCAGTGCCAGGAGAAGCGGGCTCCTGCGTGAGTCAATGCCAGGAGAAGCGTGCTCCTGCATGAGTCAGTGCCAGAAGCGTGCTCCAGCGTGAGTCAGTGCCAGGAGAAGCATGCTCCTGCGTGAGTCAGTGACCGGAGATGTGAGCCCCAGCGTGAAACAGTGCCAGGAGAAGCGCGCACCAGCGTGAGTCAGTGCCAGGAGAAGTATGCTCCAGCACGAAATAGTGATAGGAGAAGCGAGCTCCAGTGTGAGTCAGTGCCAGGAGAAGCATGCTCGAGCGTGCGTCAGTGCCAGGAGAAGCGTGCTCGAACGTGCGTCAGTGCCAGGAGAGGCGTGCTCCAGCCTGAGTCAGTGCCAGGAGAAGCATGCTCCAGCGTGAGTCAGTGCCAGGAGAAGCATGCTCCAGCGTGAGTCAGTGCCTGGAGAAGCATGCTCCAGCGTGAGTCAGTGCTAGGAGAAGCATGCTCCAGCATGAGTCAGTGCCAGGAGAAGCCTGCTCCAGCCTGAGTCAGTGCCAGGAGAAGCGTGCTCCAGCCTGAGTCAGTGCCAGGAGAAGCGCGCTCCAGCGTGAGTCAGTGCCAGGAGAAGCGTGCTCCTGCGTGAGTCAGTGACAGGAGATGTGAGCCCCAGCGTGAAACAGTGCCAGGAGAAGCGTGCCCCAACGTGAAACAGTGCCAGGAGAACCATGCTCCAGCGTCAGTGCCAGGAGAAAAATGCTCCAGGGTCAGTCAGTGCCAGGAGAAGCATGCTCCAGGGTGATTCAGTGCCAGGAGAAGCGTGCTCTAGTGTGAGGCAGTGCCAGGAGAAGCAAGCACCAGTTTGAGTCAATGCCAGGAGAAGCATGCTCCAGCACCAGTCAGTGCCAGGAGAAGCATGCTCCAGTTTGAGTCAGTGCCAGGAGAGGTATGCTCCTGCATGAGGCAGTGCCAGGAGAAGCGTGCTCCAGCCTGAGTCAGTGCCAGGAGAAGCGTGCTCCAGCCTGAGTCAGTGCCAGGAGAAGCGTGCTCCAGCGTGAGTCAGTACCAGGAGAAGCGTGCTCCTGCGTGAGTCAGTGACAGGAGATGTGAGCCCCAGCGTGAAACAGTGCCAGGAGAAGCGTGCCCCAACGTGAGTCAGTGCCAGGAGAACCATGGTCCAGCGTCAGTGCCAGGAGAAAAATGCTCCAGGGTCAGTCAGTGCCAGGAGAAGCATGCTCCAGGGTGATTCAGTGCCAGGAGAAGCGTGCTCCAGCACCAGTCAGTGCCAGGAGAAGCATGCTCCAGTTTGAGTCAGTGCCAGGAGAGGTATGCTCCAGCATGAGTCAGTGCCAGGAGAAGTGTGCTCCTGCATGAGGCAGTGCCAGGAAAGGTATGCTCCAGTTTGAGTCAGTGCCAGGAGAGGTATGCTCCAGCATGAGTCAGTGCCAGGAGAAGCATGCTCCAGCGTGAGTCAATGCCAGGAGAAGCATGCTCCAGCACCAGTCAGTGCCAGGAGAAGCATGCTCCAGCATGAGTCAGTGCCAGGAGAAGCATGCTCCAGCATGAGTCAGTGCCAGGAGAAGCATGCTCCAGCGTCAGTCAGTGCCAGGAGAAGCCTGCTCCAGCGTGAGTAAGTGCCAGCGGAAGCGTGCTCCAGCGTCGGTCAGTGCCAGGAGAAGCATGCTCCAGCGTAAGTCAGTGCCAAGAGAATCGTGCTCCTGCCTGAGTCAGTGCCAGGAGAAGCATGCTACAGTGTGAGTCAGTGCCAGGAGAAGCGTACTCCAGTTTGAGTCAGTGCCAGGAGAAGCGTGCTCCAGCATGAGTAAGTGCAGGAGAACCGTCAGTCAGTGCCAGGAGAAGCAAGCTCCAGCGTGTGTCAGTGCCAGGAGAAGCATGCTACAGCGTGAGGCAGTGCCAGGAGAAGCGGGCTCCAGCGTGAGTCAATGCCAGGGAAAGCGTACTCCAGCGTGAGTCAGTGCCAGGGAAGTGTGCTCCAGCGTGAGTCAGTGCCAGGAGAAGCGTGCTACAGCGTGAGTCAGTGCCAGGAGAAGCGTGCTCCTGCCTGAGTCAGTGCCAGGAGAAGCGTGCTACAGTGTGAGTCAGTGCCAGAAGAAGCGTGCTCCAGCGTGAGTCAGTGCCAGGAGAAGCAAGCTCCAGCATGAGTCAGTGCCAGGAGAAGGATGCTCCAGCACGAATTAGTGACAGGAGAAGTGAGCTCCAGTGTGAGTCAGTGCCAGGAGAAACCTGTTCCAGAGTGAGTCAATGCCAAGAGAAGCATGCTACAGCGAGCGTCAGTGCCAGGAGAGGTATGCTCCAGCGTCAGTCAGTGCCAGGAGAAGCATGCTCCAGCGTGAGTCAGTGCCAGGAGAAGCATGCTCCAGTTTGAGTCAGTGCCAGGAGAAGCATGCTCCAGCGTGAGTCAGTGCCACAAGATGTATGCTCCAGCGTGAGTCAGTGCCAGGAGAAGAATGCTCCAGCATGAGACAGTGCCAGGAGAAACATGCTCCAGCATGAGTCAGTGCCAGGAGAAGCATGCTCCAGCATCAGTCAATGCCATCAGTGGTGTGCTCCAGCGTGAATCAGTGCCAGGGGAAGGATGCTGCAGCATGAGTCTGGGCCAGCAGAAGCGTGCTCCAGCGTCAGTCAATGCCAGGAGAAGCATGCTGCAGCATGAGTCAGTGCCAGGAGAAGCAACCTCCAGTGTGAGTCAGTGCCAGGAGAAGCCTGCTCCAGCGTATGTCAGTGCCAGGAGAAGCGTGCTCCAGAGTGAATCTGTGCCAGGAGAATCATGCTCCAGAGTGAGTCAGTGCCAGGAGAAGCATGCTCCAGTGTGAGTCAGTGCCAGGAAAAGCCTGCTGCAGCGTGTGTCTGTGCCAGGAGAGGTGTGCTCCAGCACGAATTGGTACCAGGAGAAGCGTGCTCCAGTGTGAGTCAGTGCCAGGAGAAGCATTCTGCAGCGTGAGTCAGTGCCAGCAGAAGCGCGCACCAGCGTGAGTCTGTGCCAGGAGAAGCATGCTCCAACGTGAGTCAGTGCCAGGAGAAGCATGCTCCAGCGTGAGTCAGTGCCAGGAGAAGCGTGCTCCAGCGTGAGTCAGTGCCAGGAAAATCGGGCTCCAGCGTGAGTCAGTGCCAGGAGAAGCCTGCACCAGCATCAGTCAGTGCCATGAGAGGTGTGCTCCAGCACGAATTAGTGCCATGAGAAGCGTGCCCAATGTGTGAGTCAATGCCAGCAGAAGTGTGCTCTCGTTTGAGTCAGTGCCAGGAGAGGTATGCTCCAGCTTGAGTCAGTGCCAGAAGTGTTCTCCAGCATGAGTCAGTGCCAGGAGAAGGGTGCTCCAGCGTCAGTCATTGCCAGGAAATGCATGCTCCAGCGTGAGTCAGTGCCAGGAGAAGCTTGCTCCAGTTTGAGTCAGTGCCAGGAGAAGCATGCTTGAGCACCAGACAGTGCCAGGAGAGGTATGCTCCAGCATGAGTCAGTGCCAGGAGAAGCATGTTCCAGCACCAGTCAGTGCCAGGAGAAGCATGCTCCAGCATGAGTCAGTGCCAGGAGAAGCATGCTCCAGCATGAGTCAGTGCCAGGAGAAGTGTGCTCCAGCGTGAGTCAGTGCCAGGAGAAGCATGCTCCAGCGTGAGTCAGTGCCAGGAGAAGCGTGCTCCTGCATGGGTCGGTACCAGGAGAAGCGTGCTCCAGCGTGAGTCACTGCCAAGAGAAGCGTGCACCAGCGTGAGTCAGTGCCAGAAGTGTGCTCCAGCGTGAGTCAATGCCAGGAGAAGCGTGCTCCAGCGTGAGTCAGTGCCAGAAGCGTGCTCCTGCGTGAGTCAGTGCCAGGAGAAGCATGCTCCAGCGTGAGTCAGTGCCAGGAGAAGCATGCTCCAGCGTGAGTCAGTGCCAGGAAAATCGGGCTCCAGCGTGAGTCAGTGCCAGGAGAAGCCTGCACCAGCATCAGTCAGTGCCATGAGAGGTGTGCTCCAGCACGAATTAGTGCCATGAGAAGCGTGCCCAATGTGTGAGTCAATGCCAGCAGAAGTGTGCTCTCGTTTGAGTCAGTGCCAGGAGAGGTATGCTCCAGCTTCAGTGAGTGCCAGAAGTGTTCTCCAGCATGAGTCAGTGCCAGGAGAAGGGTGCTCCAGCGTCAGTCATTGCCAGGAAATGCATGCTCCAGCGTGAGTCAGTGCCAGGAGAAGCTTGCTCCAGTGTGAGGAAGTGCCAGGAGAAGCATGCTCGAGCACCAGACAGTGCCAGGAGAGGTATGCTCCAGCGTCAGTCAGTGCCAGGAGAAGCATGCTCTAGCATCAGACAGTGCCAGGAGAAGCATGCTCGAGCATGAGTCAAGTGCCAGGAGAACCATGCTCCAGCGTGAGTCAGTGCCAGGAGAAGAATGCTCCAATTTGAGTCAGTGCCAGGAGAGGCGTGCTCCAGTTTGAGTCAGTGCCAGAAGAAGCGTGCTCCAGCGTGAGTCAGTGCCAGGAGAAGCAAGCTCCAGCGTGAGTCAGTGCCAGGAGAAGCAAGCTCCAGCACGAATTAGTGACAGGAGAAGCGAGCTCCAGTGTGAGGCAGTGCCAGGAGAAGCGAGCACCAGTTTGAGTCAATGCCAGGAGAAGCATGCTCCAGCACCAGTCAGTGCCAGGAGAAGCATGCTCCAGTTTGAGTCAGTGCCAGGAGATGCATGCTCCAGCGTGAGTCAGTGCCAGGAGAAACCTGCTCCAGCGTGAGACAGTGCCAAGAGAAGCATGCTCCAATGTGAGTCAGTGCCAGGAGAAGCGTGCTCCAGGTTGAGTCAGTGCCAGGAGAAGCATGCTCCAATGTGAGTCAGTGCCAGGAGAAGCGTGCTCCAGGTTGAGTCAGTGCCAGGAGAAGCATGCTCCAGCGTGAGACAGTGCCAGGAGAAGCATGCTCCAGTTTGAGTCTGTGCCAGGAGAAGCGTGCTCCTGCATGAGTCAGTGCCAGGAGAGGTATGCTCCAGCATGAGTCAGTGCCAGGAGAAGCATGTTCCAGCGTGAGTCAATGCCAGGAGAAGCATGCTCCAGCACCAGTCAGTGCCAGGAGAAGCATGCTCCAGCATGAGTCAGTGCCAGGAGAAGCATGCTCCATCATGAGTCAGTGCCAGGAGAAGTGTGCTGCAGCGTGAGTCAGTGCCAGAAGCGTGCTCCTGCGTGGGTCGGTACCAGGAGAAGCGTGCTCCAGCGTGAGTCACTGCCAGGAGAAGCGTGCTCCAGCGTGAGTCAGTGCCAGAAGTGTGCTCCAGCGTGAGTCAATGCCAGGAGAAGCGTGCTCCAGCGTGAGTCAGTGCCAGAAGCGTGCTCCTGCGTGAGTCAGTGCCAGAAGAAGCATGCTCCAGCTTGAGTCAGTGCCAGGAGAAGCATGCTCCACCATGAGTCAGTGCCAGGAGAAGCATGCTCCACCATGAGTCAGTGCCAGGAGAAGCATGCTCCAGCGTCAGTCAGTGCCAGGAGAAGCATGCTCCAGCGTCATTCAGTGCCAGGAGAAAGATGCTCCAATTTGAGTCAGTGCCAGGACAGGCGTGCTCCAGTTTGAGTCAGTGCCCGGAGAAGCCTGCTCCAGCGTGAGTCAGTGCTAGCGGAAGCGTGCTCCAGAATCAGTCAGTGGCAGGAGAGACATGCTCCAGCACGAATTAGTGCCAGGAGGACCGTGCTGCAGTGTGAAGCAGTGCCAGGGGAAGCCTGTTCCAGCGTGAGTCAATGCCAGGAGAAGCGTGATCCAGCACGAATCAGTGCCAGGAGAAGCATGCTCCAGCGTGAGTCACTGCCAGGAGAAGCGTGCTCCAGCATGAGTCACTGCCAGGAGAAGCGTGCTCCAGCGTGAGTGAGTGCCAGCAAAAACGTGCTCCAGCGTGAGTCTGTGCCAGGAGAAGCGTGCTCCAGCGTGAGCCTGTGCCAGGAGAAGCATGCTCCAGCGTGAGTCTGCGCCAAGAGAAGCATGCTCCAGCAGGAGTCAATGCCAGCAGAAGCCAGCTCCAGCGTGAGTCAGTGCCAGGAGAAGCGTGCTCCAGCGTGAGTCAGTGCCAGAGGAAGCATGCTCCAGCGTGAGTCAGTGCCAGGAGAAGCATGCTCCAGCATGAGTAATGCCAAGAGAAGCGGGCTCCAGCGTGAGTCAATGCCAGGAGAAGCGTGCTCCAGCGTGAGTCAGTGCCAGGAGAAGCGTGCTCCAGCACGAATCAGTGCCAGGAGAAGCGTGCTCCAGCGTGAGTCAGTGCCAGGAGAAGCGTGCTCCAGCATCAGTCAGTGCCAGGAGAAGTGTGCTCCAGCATAAGTCAATGCCAGCAAAAACGTGCTCCAGCATGAGTCAATGCCAGCAAAAACATGCTCCAGCGCGAGTAGGTGCCAGGAGATGCATGCTCCAGCGTGAGTCTGTGCCAGGAGAAGCATGCTCCAGAGTGAGTCTGTGCCATGAGAAGCATGTACAGCGTGAGTCTGTGCCAGGAGAACCGTGCTCCAGCGTGAGTCAGTGCCAGGAGAAGCATGCTCCAGCGTGAGTCAGTGCCAGGAGAAGCGTGCTCCAGAGTGAGTCTGTGCCAGGAGAAGCATGCTACAGCGTGAGTCTGTGCCAGGAGAAGCATGCTCCAGCGTGAGTCAGTGCCAGGAGACGCGTGCTCCAGCGTGAGTAAGTGCCAGGAGAAGCGTGCTCCAGCGTGAGTCAGTGCCAGCAGAAGCGTGCTCCAGCATGAGTCAGTGCCAGCAGAAGCGTGCTCCAGTGTGAGGCAGTGCCAGGAGAAGAGCGCTCCAGTTTGAGTCAGTGCCAGGAGAAGCGTGCTCCAGCTTGAGTCAGTGCCAGGAAAAGCGTGCTCCAGCACGAATCAGTGCCAGAAGAAGCATGCTCCAGCATGAGTAAGTGCCAGGAGAAGCGTGCTCCAGCGTGAGTCAGTGACAGGAGAAGCGTGCTCCAGCGTCAGTCTGTGCCAGGAGAAGCGTGCTCCAGCATGAGTCACTGCCAGGAGAAGCGTGCTCCAGCGTGACTCAGTGCCAAGAATAGCGTGCTCCAGCGTGAGTCTGTGCCAGGAGAAGCTTGCTCCAGCATGAGTCTGTGCCATGAGAAGCTTGCTCCAGCATGAGTCAGTGCCAGGAAAAGCCTGCTCCAGCATGAATCAGTACCAGGAGAACCATGCTCCAGCGTCAGTCAGTGCCAGGAGAAGCGTGAGGCAGTGCCAGGAGAGGTGTGCTCCAGACTGATTCAGTGCCAGGAGCAGCGTGCTCCAGCATGAGTCAGTGCCAGGAGAAGCATGCTCCAGCGTGAGTAATGCCAAGAGTAGCGTGCTGCAGCATGAGTCAATGCCAGGACAAGCGTGCTGCAGCGCCAGTCAGTGCCAGGAGAAGCGTGCTCCAGCGTGAGTCAGTGCCAGGAGAAGCGTGCTCCAGCGTGAGTCAGTGACAGAAGCGTGCTCCAACGTGAGTCTGCGCCAGGAGAAGCGTGCTCCAGCATGAGTCACTGCCAGGAGAAGCGTGCTCCAGCATGAGTCAATGCCAGCAAAAACATGCTCCAGCGTGAGTCAGTACCAGCAGAAGCGTGCTCCAGCGTGAGTCAGTGCCAGGAGAAGCATGTTCCAGCGTGAGTAATGCCAAGAGTAGCGTGCTGCAGCATGAGTCAATGCCAGGACAAGCGTGCTGCAGCGCCAGTCAGTGCCAGGAGAAGCGTGCTCCAGCGTGAGTCAGTGCCAGAAGCGTGCTCCAGCGTGAGTCAATGCCAGCAAAAACATGCTCCAGCGTGAGTCAGTACCAGCAGAAGCGTGCTCCAGCGTGAGTCTGTGCCAGGAGAAGCATGCTCCAGCGTGATTCTGTGCCATGAGAAGCATGCTGCAGCGTGAGTCTGTGCCAGGAGAAGCGTGGTCCAGCGTGCGTCTGTGCCAGGAGAAGCATGCTCCAGCGTGAGTCAATGCCAGCAGAAGCCAACTAAAGCGTGAGTCAGTGCCAGGAGAAGCGTGCACCAGCGTGAGTCTGTGCCAACAGAAGCGTGCTCCAGCGTGAGTCAGTGCCAGGAGAGGCGTGCACCAGCGTGAGTCAGTGCCAGGAGAAGCGTGCTCCAGCGTGAGTCAGTGCCAGGAGAAGTGTACTCCAGCGTGAGTCTGGGCCAGGAGAAGCATGCTTCAGCACGAAACAGTGCCAGGAGAAGCGTGCTCCAGCATGAGTCAGTGCCAGGAGAAGCGTGCTCCAGCGTGAGTCAGTGACAGGGGAAGCGTGCTCCAGCGTCAGTCTGTGCCAGGAGAAGCATGCTCCAGCATGAGTCACTGCCAGGAGAAGCGTGCTGCAGCGTGAGTCTGTGCCAGGAGAAGCATGCTCCAGCATGAGTCTGTGCCATGAGAAGCATGCTCCAGCATGAGTCAGTGCCAGGAGAAGCCTGCTCCAGCGTGAATCAGTACCAGGAGAACCATACTCCAGCGTCAGTCAGTGCCAGGAGAAGCGTGAGTCATTGCCAGGAGAAGCATGCTCCAGCGCGGGTCAGTGCCAGGAGAAGCATGCTCAAGCGAGAGTCAGTGCCAGGAGAAGCATGCTCCAGTTTGATTCACTGCCAGGAGAAGCATACTCCAGTTTGAGTCAGTGCCAGAAGAAGCATGCTCCAGTTTGAGTCAGTGCCAGGAGAAGCATGCTCCAGGGAGAGTCAGTGCCAGGAGAGGCATCTTCCAGTTTGAATCAGTGCCAGGATAAGCGTGCTCCAGTTTGAGTCAGTGCCAGGAGAAGCGTGCTCCAGTTTGTGTCAGTGCCAGGAGAAGCGTGCTACAGCGTGAGTCAGTGCCAGGAGAAGCGTGCTCCAGCGTGAGTCAGTGTCAAGAGAAACGTGCTCCAACGTGAGTCTGTGCCAGGAGAAGCATGCTCCAGCGTCAGTCAGTGCCAGGAGTAGAATGGTCCAGCGTGAGTCAGTGCCAGGATAGCATGGTGAAGCTTGATTCAATGCCAGGAGAAGCGTGCTCCAGCGTGAGGCAGTGCCAGGAGAAGCATGCTCCAGCGTGAAGCAGAGCCAGGAGTAGAATGGTCCAGCGTGAGTCAGTGCCAGGAGAAGCATGCTCCAGCGTCAGTCAATGCCAGAAGAATGGTCCAGCGTGTGTCAGTGCCAGAAGAAGCGTGCTCCAGCGTGAGTCAGTGCCAAAAGAAGCCAGCTTCAGCGTCAGTCAGTGCCAGGAGAAGCGTGAGGCAGAGCCAGGAGAGGTGTGCTCCAGACTGATTCAGTGCCAGGAGCAGCGTGCTCCAGGGTCAGTCCGTGCCAGGAGAAGTATGCTCAAGAATGAGTCTGTGCCAGGAGAAGCTTGCTCCAGCATGAGTCTGTGCCAGGAGAAGCGTGCTGAAGCGTGAGTCAGTGCCAGGAGAAGCGTGCACCATATTGAGTCAGTGCGAGGAGATGCATCCTCCAGCATGAGTCAGTGCCAGGAGAAGCATCCTCCAGCGTGGGTCAGTGCCAGGAGAAGCATGTTCCAGCGTGAGTCAATGCCAGGAGAAGCATGCTCCAGCACGAATCAGTGTCTGGAGAAGAGAGGTCCAGCATGTGTCAATGCCCGGAGAAGCGTGCTCCAGCACGAGTCACTGCCAGGAGAAGCGTGCTCCAGCGTGAGTCAGTGCCAGGAGAAGCCTGCTCCAGCGTGAGTCAGTGCCAGGAGAGAAGTGCACCAGCATGAGTCAGTGCCAAGAGAATCGTGCTCCAGCGTGAGTCAGTGCCAGGTGAAGCGTGCCCCAGCGTGAGACTGGGCCAGGAGAAGCTTGGTCCAGGGTCAGTCAGTGCCAGGAGAGGCAAGCTCAAGCGTCAGTCACTGCTAGGAGAAGCGTGCTCCAGCGTGAGTCAGTGCCATGAAAAGCCTGCTCCAGCGTGAATCAGTGCCAGGAGAAGCAAGCTACAGTGTGAGCCAGTGACAGCAGAAGCCTGCTCCAGCGTTAGTCAGTGCCAGAAGAAGCCTGCTCCAGCGTGAGACAGTGCTACGAGAAGCATGCTCCAGCATGAGTCACTGCCAGGGGAAGCGTGCTCCAGCGTGGGTCAGTGCCAGGAGAAGCGTGCTCCAACGTGAGTCAGTGCCAGGCGAAGCCTGCTCCAGCGTGAGTCAGCGCCAGGAGAAGCATGCTCCAGTGAGAGTCTGTACCAGGAGAAGCATGCTCCAGCGTGAGTCAATGCCAGGAGAAGCATGCACCAGCATGAGTCAGTGCCAGGATAGCATGGTGAAGCTTGATTCAATGCCAGGAGAAGCGTGCTCCAGCCTGAGTCAGTGCCAGGAGAAGCATGCTCCAGCGTGAAGCAGTGCCAGGAGTAGCGGGTTCCAGCGTGAGTCATTGCCAGGAGAAGCATGCTCCAGCGCGGGTCAGTGCCAGGAGAAGCATGCTCCAGCGAGAGTCAGTGCCAGGAGAACCGTGCTCCAGTTTGATTTACTGCCAGGAGAAGCATACTCCAGTTTGAGTCAGTGCCAGAAGAAGCATACTCCAGTTTGAGTCAGTGCCAGGAGAAGCATGCTCCAGGGAGAGTCAGTGCCAGGAGAGGCATCTTCCAGTTTGAATCAGTGCCAGGATAAGCATGCTCCAGTTTGAGTCAGTGCCAGGAGAAGCGTGCTACAGCGTGAGTCAGTGTCAAGAGAAACATGCTCCAACGTGAGTCTGTACCAGGAGAAGCATGCTCCAGCGTCAGTCAGTGCCAGGGGAAGAATGGTCCAGTGTGAGTCAGTGCCAGAAGAAGCGTGCTCAAGCCTGAGTTAGTGCCAAGAGAAGCCTGCTCCAGCGTCAGTCAGACCCAGAGGAAGCTTGCTCCAGCGTGAGTCAGTGCTAAGAGAAGCGTGCTCCAGCGTGAGTCAGTGCCAGGAGAAGCGTGCTCCAGCGTGAGTCAGTGCCAGGAGAAGCGTGCTCCAGCGTGAGACTGGGCCAGGAGAAGCTTGGTCCAGGGTCAGTCAGTGCCAGGAGAGGCAAGCTCAAGCGTCAGTCACTGCTAGGAGAAGCGTGCTCCAGCGTGAGTCAGTGCCATGAAAAGCCTGCTCCAGCGTGAATCAGTGCCAGGAGAAGCAAGCTACAGTGTGAGCCAGTGACAGCAGAAGCCTGCTCCAGCGTTAGTCAGTGCCAGAAGAAGCCTGCTCCAGCGTGAGACAGTGCTACGAGAAGCATGCTCCAGCATGAGTCACTGCCAGGGGAAGCGTGCTCCAGCGTGGGTCAGTGCCAGGAGAAGCGTGCTCCAACGTGAGTCAGTGCCAGGCGAAGCCTGCTCCAGCGTGAGTCAGCGCCAGGAGAAGCATGCTCCAGTGAGAGTCCGTGCCTGGAGAAGCCTGCTCCAGCGTGAGTCAGCGCCAGGAGAAGCATGCTCCAGTGAGAGTCCGTGCCTGGAGAAGCATGCTCCAGCGTGAGTCTGTACCAGGAGAAGCATGCTCCAGCGTGAGTCTGTACCAGGAGAAGCATGCTCCAGCGTGAGTCAATGCCAGGAGAAGCATGCACCAGCATGAGTCAGTGCCAGGATAGCATGGTGAAGCTTGATTCAATGCCAGGAGAAGCGTGCTCCAGCGTGAGTCAGTGCCAGGAGAAGCATGCTCCAGCGTGAAGCAGTGCCAGGAGAAGCGGGTTCCAGCGTGAGTCATTGCCAGGAGAAGCATGCTCCAGCGCGGGTCAGGGCCAGGAGAAGCATGCTCCAGCGAGAGTCAGTGCCAGGAGAACCGTGCTCCAGTTTGATTTACTGCCAGGAGAAGCGTACTCCAGTTTGAGTCAGTGCCAGAAGAAGCATGCTCCAGTTTGAGTCAGTGCCAGAAGAAGCATGCTCCAGTTTGAGTCAGTGCCAGGAGAAGCATGCTCCAGGGAGAGTCAGTGCCAGGAGAGGCATCTTCCAGTTTGAATCAGTGCCAGGATAAGCATGCTCCAGTTTGAGTCAGTGCCAGGAGAAGCGTGCTACAGCGTGAGTCAGTGTCAAGAGAAACGTGCTCCAACGTGAGTCTGTGCCAGGAGAAGCATGCTCCAGCGTCAGTCAGTGCCAGGGGAAGAATGGTCCAGCGTGAGTCAGTGCCAGAAGAAGCGTGCTCAAGTGTGAGTTAGTGCCAAGAGAAGCCTGCTCCAGCGTCAGTCAGACCCAGAGGAAGCTTGCTCCAGCGTGAGTCAGTGCTAGGACAAGCGTGCTCCAGCGTGAGTCAGTGCCAGGAGAAGCGTGCTCCAGCGTGAGTCAATGCCAGGAGAAGAGTGCTCCAGTGTGAGTCAGTGCTAGGAGAAGCGTGCTCCAGCGTGAGTCAGTGCCAGGAGAAGCGTGCTCCAGCGTGAGTCAAAGCCAGGAGAAGCCAGCTCCAATGTGAGTCAGTGCCAGGACAAGCATACTCCAGCGTGAGTCAGTGCCAGAAGCAGCATGCTCCAGCACGAGTCAGTGCCAGGACGAGCATCCACCAGCGTGAGTCAGTGCCAGGAGAAGGGTGCGCCAAAGTGAGGCAGTACCAGGAGAAGCATGCTCCAGCGTGAGGCAGTAGAAGGAGGCATGCTTCAGCGTGAGGCATTGCCTGGAGAAGCGTGCTCCAGCGTGAGTCAATGCCTGGAGAAGCATGCTCCAGCGTATGTCAGCGCCTGGAGAAGCATGCTTCAGCGTGAGTCAGTGCCAGGAGAAGCATGCTTCAGCGTGAGTCAGTGCCTGGAGAAGCGTGCTCCAGCGTGAGTCAGTGCCTGGAGAAGAGTGCTCCAGCGTGAGGCAGTACCAGGAGAAGTATGCTCCAGTTTGAGTCAGTGCCAGTAGAAGCGTGCTCCAGGGTCAGTCAGAGCCAGGAGAAGCGTGCTCCAGCATGATGCAGTGCTAGGAGATGCATGCTCCAGCACGATTCAGTGCCAGGAGAAGCGTGCTCCAGCGTGAGTCAGTGCCAGGAGAAGCGTGCTCCAGCATGAGTCAGTGCCAGGAGAAGCATGCTACAGCGTGAGTCAGTGCCAGTAGAAGCCTGCTCCAGCGTGAGTCAGTGCCAGGAGAAGCATGCTACAGCGTGAGTCAGTGCCAGGAGAAGCATGCTGAAGATTGATTCAATGCCAAGAGAAGCGTGCTCCAGCGTGAGGCAGTGCAAGGAGAAGCGTGCTCCAGCACCAGTGCCAGGAGAAGCCTGCTCCAACGTGAGTCTGTGCCAGGAGAAGCATGCTCCAGTGTCAGTCAGTGCCAGAAGAAGCATGGTCCAGCGTGAGTCAGTGCCAGGAGAAGCATGCTCCAGCGTGAGTCAGTGCCAGGAGAAGCGTGCTCCAGCGTGAGTCAGTGCCCAGAGAAGCCTGCTCCAGCGTCAGTCAGTGCCAGAGGAAGATGGCTCCAGCGTGAGTCTGTCCCAGGAGAAGAGTGATCCAGCGTGAGTCAGTGCCAGGAGAAGCATGCTCCAGCGTCAGTCAGTGCCAGGAGCAGCCAGCTCCAACGTGAGTCAGTGCCAGGACAAGCATCCTGCAGCGTGAGTCACTGCCAGGAGAGGCATGCTCCAGCGTGAGTCAGTGCCAGGAGAAGCGTGCTCCAGCCTGTGTCAGTGCCAGGGGAAGCGTGCTCCAGCCTGAGTCAGTGCCAGGAGAAGCGTACTCCAGTGCCAGTCAGTGCCAGGAGAAGCGTGCTCCAGCCTGTGTCAGTGCCTGGAGAAGCATGCTCCAGCGTGAGTCAGTGCCAGGAGAAGCATGCTCCAGCCTGTTTCAGTGCCTGGAGAAGCATGCTCCAGCGTGAGTCAGTGCCAGGAGAAGCATGCTCCAGCGTGAGTCACTGCCAGGAGAAGCATGCTCCAGCGTGAGTCAGTGCCTGGAGAAGCATGCTCCTACGTGAGTCAGTTCCAGGAGAAGCGTGCTACAGCGTGAGTCAGTGCCAGGAAAAGGCAAGCACCAGTTTGAGTCACTGCCAGGAGAAGCGTGCTCCAGCATCAGTCCTTGCCAGGAGAAGCATTCTCCAGCACAAGTCGGTCCCAGGAGAAACATGATTCAGCGTGAGGCAGTACCAGGAGAATCGTGCTCCAGGGTCAGTCAGAGCCAGGAGAAGCGTGCTGCAGCGTGAGTCAGTGCTAGGAGAAGAGTGCTCCAGCGTGAGTCAGTGCTAGGAGAAGCCTGCTCCAGCAGGAGTCAGTGTCAGGAGAAGCGTACTCCAGCGTGAGACCGTGCGAGGAGAAGCGTGCTCCAGGGTCAGTCAGAGCCAGGTGAAGCGTGCTCCAGCATGAGTCAGTGCTAGGAGAAGCGTGCTCCAGCATGAGTCAGTGCAAGGAGAAGCATGCTCCAGCGTGAGTCAGTGCTAGGAGAAACCTGCTCCAGCGTGAGTCAGTGCCAGGAGAAGCGTGCTCCAGAAAGAGTCAATGCCAGGAGAATCATGCTCCAGCGTGAGTAAGTGCCCGGAGAAGCATGCTTCAGCGTCAGTTGGTGCCCGGAGAAGCATGCTCCAGCGTGAGACAGTGCCAGGAGAAGCATGCTCCAGCGTAAGGCAGTGCCAGGAGAAGCGTGCTCCAGCGTGAGTCATTGCCAGGAGAAGCATGCTCCAGCGCGGGTCAGTGCCAGGAGAAGCATGCTCAAGCGAGAGTCAGTGCCAGGAGAAGCATGCTCCAGTTTGATTCACTGCCAGGAGAAGCATACTCCAGTTTGAGTCAGTGCCAGAAGAAGCATGCTCCAGTTTGAGTCAGTGCCAGGAGAAGCATGCTCCAGGGAGAGTCAGTGCCAGGAGAGGCATCTTCCAGTTTGAATCAGTGCCAGGATAAGCGTGCTCCAGTTTGAGTCAGTGCCAGGAGAAGCGTGCTCCAGTTTGTGTCAGTGCCAGGAGAAGCGTGCTACAGCGTGAGTCAGTGCCAGGAGAAGCGTGCTCCAGCGTGAGTCAGTGTCAAGAGAAACGTGCTCCAACGTGAGTCTGTGCCAGGAGAAGCATGCTCCAGCGTCAGTCAGTGCCAGGAGTAGAATGGTCCAGCGTGAGTCAGTGCCAGGATAGCATGGTGAAGCTTGATTCAATGCCAGGAGAAGCGTGCTCCAGCGTGAGGCAGTGCCAGGAGAAGCATGCTCCAGCGTGAAGCAGAGCCAGGAGTAGAATGGTCCAGCGTGAGTCAGTGCCAGGAGAAGCATGCTCCAGCGTCAGTCAATGCCAGAAGAATGGTCCAGCGTGTGTCAGTGCCAGAAGAAGCGTGCTCCAGCGTGAGTCAGTGCCAAAAGAAGCCAGCTTCAGCGTCAGTCAGTGCCAGGAGAAGCGTGAGGCAGAGCCAGGAGAGGTGTGCTCCAGACTGATTCAGTGCCAGGAGCAGCGTGCTCCAGGGTCAGTCCGTGCCAGGAGAAGTGTGCTCAAGAATGAGTCTGTGCCAGGAGAAGCTTGCTCCAGCATGAGTCTGTGCCAGGAGAAGCGTGCTGAAGCGTGAGTCAGTGCCAGGAGAAGCGTGCACCATATTGAGTCAGTGCGAGGAGATGCATCCTCCAGCATGAGTCAGTGCCAGGAGAAGCATCCTCCAGCGTGGGTCAGTGCCAGGAGAAGCATGTTCCAGCGTGAGTCAATGCCAGGAGAAGCATGCTCCAGCACGAATCAGTGTCTGGAGAAGAGAGGTCCAGCATGTGTCAATGCCCGGAGAAGCGTGCTCCAGCACGAGTCACTGCCAGGAGAAGCGTGCTCCAGCGTGAGTCAGTGCCAGGAGAAGCCTGCTCCAGCGTGAGTCAGTGCCAGGAGAGAAGTGCACCAGCATGAGTCAGTGCCAAGAGAATCGTGCTCCAGCGTGAGTCAGTGCCAGGTGAAGCGTGCCCCAGCGTGAGACTGGGCCAGGAGAAGCTTGGTCCAGGGTCAGTCAGTGCCAGGAGAGGCAAGCTCAAGCGTCAGTCACTGCTAGGAGAAGCGTGCTCCAGCGTGAGTCAGTGCCATGAAAAGCCTGCTCCAGCGTGAATCAGTGCCAGGAGAAGCAAGCTACAGTGTGAGCCAGTGACAGCAGAAGCCTGCTCCAGCGTTAGTCAGTGCCAGAAGAAGCCTGCTCCAGCGTGAGACAGTGCTACGAGAAGCATGCTCCAGCATGAGTCACTGCCAGGGGAAGCGTGCTCCAGCGTGGGTCAGTGCCAGGAGAAGCGTGCTCCAACGTGAGTCAGTGCCAGGCGAAGCCTGCTCCAGCGTGAGTCAGCGCCAGGAGAAGCATGCTCCAGTGAGAGTCTGTACCAGGAGAAGCATGCTCCAGCGTGAGTCAATGCCAGGAGAAGCATGCACCAGCATGAGTCAGTGCCAGGATAGCATGGTGAAGCTTGATTCAATGCCAGGAGAAGCGTGCTCCAGCCTGAGTCAGTGCCAGGAGAAGCATGCTCCAGCGTGAAGCAGTGCCAGGAGTAGCGGGTTCCAGCGTGAGTCATTGCCAGGAGAAGCATGCTCCAGCGCGGGTCAGTGCCAGGAGAAGCATGCTCCAGCGAGAGTCAGTGCCAGGAGAACCGTGCTCCAGTTTGATTTACTGCCAGGAGAAGCATACTCCAGTTTGAGTCAGTGCCAGAAGAAGCATACTCCAGTTTGAGTCAGTGCCAGGAGAAGCATGCTCCAGGGAGAGTCAGTGCCAGGAGAGGCATCTTCCAGTTTGAATCAGTGCCAGGATAAGCATGCTCCAGTTTGAGTCAGTGCCAGGAGAAGCGTGCTACAGCGTGAGTCAGTGTCAAGAGAAACATGCTCCAACGTGAGTCTGTACCAGGAGAAGCATGCTCCAGCGTCAGTCAGTGCCAGGGGAAGAATGGTCCAGTGTGAGTCAGTGCCAGAAGAAGCGTGCTCAAGCCTGAGTTAGTGCCAAGAGAAGCCTGCTCCAGCGTCAGTCAGACCCAGAGGAAGCTTGCTCCAGCGTGAGTCAGTGCTAAGAGAAGCGTGCTCCAGCGTGAGTCAGTGCCAGGAGAAGCGTGCTCCAGCGTGAGTCAGTGCCAGGAGAAGCGTGCTCCAGCGTGAGACTGGGCCAGGAGAAGCTTGGTCCAGGGTCAGTCAGTGCCAGGAGAGGCAAGCTCAAGCGTCAGTCACTGCTAGGAGAAGCGTGCTCCAGCGTGAGTCAGTGCCATGAAAAGCCTGCTCCAGCGTGAATCAGTGCCAGGAGAAGCAAGCTACAGTGTGAGCCAGTGACAGCAGAAGCCTGCTCCAGCGTTAGTCAGTGCCAGAAGAAGCCTGCTCCAGCGTGAGACAGTGCTACGAGAAGCATGCTCCAGCATGAGTCACTGCCAGGGGAAGCGTGCTCCAGCGTGGGTCAGTGCCAGGAGAAGCGTGCTCCAACGTGAGTCAGTGCCAGGCGAAGCCTGCTCCAGCGTGAGTCAGCGCCAGGAGAAGCATGCTCCAGTGAGAGTCCGTGCCTGGAGAAGCCTGCTCCAGCGTGAGTCAGCGCCAGGAGAAGCATGCTCCAGTGAGAGTCCGTGCCTGGAGAAGCATGCTCCAGCGTGAGTCTGTACCAGGAGAAGCATGCTCCAGCGTGAGTCTGTACCAGGAGAAGCATGCTCCAGCGTGAGTCAATGCCAGGAGAAGCATGCACCAGCATGAGTCAGTGCCAGGATAGCATGGTGAAGCTTGATTCAATGCCAGGAGAAGCGTGCTCCAGCGTGAGTCAGTGCCAGGAGAAGCATGCTCCAGCGTGAAGCAGTGCCAGGAGAAGCGGGTTCCAGCGTGAGTCATTGCCAGGAGAAGCATGCTCCAGCGCGGGTCAGGGCCAGGAGAAGCATGCTCCAGCGAGAGTCAGTGCCAGGAGAACCGTGCTCCAGTTTGATTTACTGCCAGGAGAAGCGTACTCCAGTTTGAGTCAGTGCCAGAAGAAGCATGCTCCAGTTTGAGTCAGTGCCAGAAGAAGCATGCTCCAGTTTGAGTCAGTGCCAGGAGAAGCATGCTCCAGGGAGAGTCAGTGCCAGGAGAGGCATCTTCCAGTTTGAATCAGTGCCAGGATAAGCATGCTCCAGTTTGAGTCAGTGCCAGGAGAAGCGTGCTACAGCGTGAGTCAGTGTCAAGAGAAACGTGCTCCAACGTGAGTCTGTGCCAGGAGAAGCATGCTCCAGCGTCAGTCAGTGCCAGGGGAAGAATGGTCCAGCGTGAGTCAGTGCCAGAAGAAGCGTGCTCAAGTGTGAGTTAGTGCCAAGAGAAGCCTGCTCCAGCGTCAGTCAGACCCAGAGGAAGCTTGCTCCAGCGTGAGTCAGTGCTAGGACAAGCGTGCTCCAGCGTGAGTCAGTGCCAGGAGAAGCGTGCTCCAGCGTGAGTCAATGCCAGGAGAAGAGTGCTCCAGTGTGAGTCAGTGCTAGGAGAAGCGTGCTCCAGCGTGAGTCAGTGCCAGGAGAAGCGTGCTCCAGCGTGAGTCAAAGCCAGGAGAAGCCAGCTCCAATGTGAGTCAGTGCCAGGACAAGCATACTCCAGCGTGAGTCAGTGCCAGAAGCAGCATGCTCCAGCACGAGTCAGTGCCAGGACGAGCATCCACCAGCGTGAGTCAGTGCCAGGAGAAGGGTGCGCCAAAGTGAGGCAGTACCAGGAGAAGCATGCTCCAGCGTGAGGCAGTAGAAGGAGGCATGCTTCAGCGTGAGGCATTGCCTGGAGAAGCGTGCTCCAGCGTGAGTCAATGCCTGGAGAAGCCTGCTCCAGCATGAATCAGTACCAGGAGAACCATGCTCCAGCGTCAGTCAGTGCCAGGAGAAGCGTGAGGCAGTGCCAGGAGAGGTGTGCTCCAGACTGATTCAGTGCCAGGAGCAGCGTGCTCCAGCATGAGTCAGTGCCAGGAGAAGCATGCTCCAGCGTGAGTAATGCCAAGAGTAGCGTGCTGCAGCATGAGTCAATGCCAGGACAAGCGTGCTGCAGCGCCAGTCAGTGCCAGGAGAAGCGTGCTCCAGCGTGAGTCAGTGCCAGGAGAAGCGTGCTCCAGCGTGAGTCAGTGACAGAAGCGTGCTCCAACGTGAGTCTGCGCCAGGAGAAGCGTGCTCCAGCATGAGTCACTGCCAGGAGAAGCGTGCTCCAGCATGAGTCAATGCCAGCAAAAACATGCTCCAGCGTGAGTCAGTACCAGCAGAAGCGTGCTCCAGCGTGAGTCAGTGCCAGGAGAAGCATGTTCCAGCGTGAGTAATGCCAAGAGTAGCGTGCTGCAGCATGAGTCAATGCCAGGACAAGCGTGCTGCAGCGCCAGTCAGTGCCAGGAGAAGCGTGCTCCAGCGTGAGTCAGTGCCAGAAGCGTGCTCCAGCGTGAGTCAATGCCAGCAAAAACATGCTCCAGCGTGAGTCAGTACCAGCAGAAGCGTGCTCCAGCGTGAGTCTGTGCCAGGAGAAGCATGCTCCAGCGTGATTCTGTGCCATGAGAAGCATGCTGCAGCGTGAGTCTGTGCCAGGAGAAGCGTGGTCCAGCGTGCGTCTGTGCCAGGAGAAGCATGCTCCAGCGTGAGTCAATGCCAGCAGAAGCCAACTAAAGCGTGAGTCAGTGCCAGGAGAAGCGTGCACCAGCGTGAGTCTGTGCCAACAGAAGCGTGCTCCAGCGTGAGTCAGTGCCAGGAGAGGCGTGCACCAGCGTGAGTCAGTGCCAGGAGAAGCGTGCTCCAGCGTGAGTCAGTGCCAGGAGAAGTGTACTCCAGCGTGAGTCTGGGCCAGGAGAAGCATGCTTCAGCACGAAACAGTGCCAGGAGAAGCGTGCTCCAGCATGAGTCAGTGCCAGGAGAAGCGTGCTCCAGCGTGAGTCAGTGACAGGGGAAGCGTGCTCCAGCGTCAGTCTGTGCCAGGAGAAGCATGCTCCAGCATGAGTCACTGCCAGGAGAAGCGTGCTGCAGCGTGAGTCTGTGCCAGGAGAAGCATGCTCCAGCATGAGTCTGTGCCATGAGAAGCATGCTCCAGCATGAGTCAGTGCCAGGAGAAGCCTGCTCCAGCGTGAATCAGTACCAGGAGAACCATACTCCAGCGTCAGTCAGTGCCAGGAGAAGCGTGAGTCATTGCCAGGAGAAGCATGCTCCAGCGCGGGTCAGTGCCAGGAGAAGCATGCTCAAGCGAGAGTCAGTGCCAGGAGAAGCATGCTCCAGTTTGATTCACTGCCAGGAGAAGCATACTCCAGTTTGAGTCAGTGCCAGAAGAAGCATGCTCCAGTTTGAGTCAGTGCCAGGAGAAGCATGCTCCAGGGAGAGTCAGTGCCAGGAGAGGCATCTTCCAGTTTGAATCAGTGCCAGGATAAGCGTGCTCCAGTTTGAGTCAGTGCCAGGAGAAGCGTGCTCCAGTTTGTGTCAGTGCCAGGAGAAGCGTGCTACAGCGTGAGTCAGTGCCAGGAGAAGCGTGCTCCAGCGTGAGTCAGTGTCAAGAGAAACGTGCTCCAACGTGAGTCTGTGCCAGGAGAAGCATGCTCCAGCGTCAGTCAGTGCCAGGAGTAGAATGGTCCAGCGTGAGTCAGTGCCAGGATAGCATGGTGAAGCTTGATTCAATGCCAGGAGAAGCGTGCTCCAGCGTGAGGCAGTGCCAGGAGAAGCATGCTCCAGCGTGAAGCAGAGCCAGGAGTAGAATGGTCCAGCGTGAGTCAGTGCCAGGAGAAGCATGCTCCAGCGTCAGTCAATGCCAGAAGAATGGTCCAGCGTGTGTCAGTGCCAGAAGAAGCGTGCTCCAGCGTGAGTCAGTGCCAAAAGAAGCCAGCTTCAGCGTCAGTCAGTGCCAGGAGAAGCGTGAGGCAGAGCCAGGAGAGGTGTGCTCCAGACTGATTCAGTGCCAGGAGCAGCGTGCTCCAGGGTCAGTCCGTGCCAGGAGAAGTGTGCTCAAGAATGAGTCTGTGCCAGGAGAAGCTTGCTCCAGCATGAGTCTGTGCCAGGAGAAGCGTGCTGAAGCGTGAGTCAGTGCCAGGAGAAGCGTGCACCATATTGAGTCAGTGCGAGGAGATGCATCCTCCAGCATGAGTCAGTGCCAGGAGAAGCATCCTCCAGCGTGGGTCAGTGCCAGGAAAAGCATGTTCCAGCGTGAGTCAATGCCAGGAGAAGCATGCTCCAGCACGAATCAGTGTCTGGAGAAGAGAGGTCCAGCATGTGTCAATGCCCGGAGAAGCGTGCTCCAGCACGAGTCACTGCCAGGAGAAGCGTGCTCCAGCGTGAGTCAGTGCCAGGAGAAGCCTGCTCCAGCGTGAGTCAGTGCCAGGAGAGAAGTGCACCAGCATGAGTCAGTGCCAAGAGAATCGTGCTCCAGCGTGAGTCAGTGCCAGGTGAAGCGTGCCCCAGCGTGAGACTGGGCCAGGAGAAGCTTGGTCCAGGGTCAGTCAGTGCCAGGAGAGGCAAGCTCAAGCGTCAGTCACTGCTAGGAGAAGCGTGCTCCAGCGTGAGTCAGTGCCATGAAAAGCCTGCTCCAGCGTGAATCAGTGCCAGGAGAAGCAAGCTACAGTGTGAGCCAGTGACAGCAGAAGCCTGCTCCAGCGTTAGTCAGTGCCAGAAGAAGCCTGCTCCAGCGTGAGACAGTGCTACGAGAAGCATGCTCCAGCATGAGTCACTGCCAGGGGAAGCGTGCTCCAGCGTGGGTCAGTGCCAGGAGAAGCGTGCTCCAACGTGAGTCAGTGCCAGGCGAAGCCTGCTCCAGCGTGAGTCAGCGCCAGGAGAAGCATGCTCCAGTGAGAGTCTGTACCAGGAGAAGCATGCTCCAGCGTGAGTCAATGCCAGGAGAAGCATGCACCAGCATGAGTCAGTGCCAGGATAGCATGGTGAAGCTTGATTCAATGCCAGGAGAAGCGTGCTCCAGCCTGAGTCAGTGCCAGGAGAAGCATGCTCCAGCGTGAAGCAGTGCCAGGAGTAGCGGGTTCCAGCGTGAGTCATTGCCAGGAGAAGCATGCTCCAGCGCGGGTCAGTGCCAGGAGAAGCATGCTCCAGCGAGAGTCAGTGCCAGGAGAACCGTGCTCCAGTTTGATTTACTGCCAGGAGAAGCATACTCCAGTTTGAGTCAGTGCCAGAAGAAGCATACTCCAGTTTGAGTCAGTGCCAGGAGAAGCATGCTCCAGGGAGAGTCAGTGCCAGGAGAGGCATCTTCCAGTTTGAATCAGTGCCAGGATAAGCATGCTCCAGTTTGAGTCAGTGCCAGGAGAAGCGTGCTACAGCGTGAGTCAGTGTCAAGAGAAACATGCTCCAACGTGAGTCTGTACCAGGAGAAGCATGCTCCAGCGTCAGTCAGTGCCAGGGGAAGAATGGTCCAGTGTGAGTCAGTGCCAGAAGAAGCGTGCTCAAGCCTGAGTTAGTGCCAAGAGAAGCCTGCTCCAGCGTCAGTCAGACCCAGAGGAAGCTTGCTCCAGCGTGAGTCAGTGCTAAGAGAAGCGTGCTCCAGCGTGAGTCAGTGCCAGGAGAAGCGTGCTCCAGCGTGAGTCAGTGCCAGGAGAAGCGTGCTCCAGCGTGAGACTGGGCCAGGAGAAGCTTGGTCCAGGGTCAGTCAGTGCCAGGAGAGGCAAGCTCAAGCGTCAGTCACTGCTAGGAGAAGCGTGCTCCAGCGTGAGTCAGTGCCATGAAAAGCCTGCTCCAGCGTGAATCAGTGCCAGGAGAAGCAAGCTACAGTGTGAGCCAGTGACAGCAGAAGCCTGCTCCAGCGTTAGTCAGTGCCAGAAGAAGCCTGCTCCAGCGTGAGACAGTGCTACGAGAAGCATGCTCCAGCATGAGTCACTGCCAGGGGAAGCGTGCTCCAGCGTGGGTCAGTGCCAGGAGAAGCGTGCTCCAACGTGAGTCAGTGCCAGGCGAAGCCTGCTCCAGCGTGAGTCAGCGCCAGGAGAAGCATGCTCCAGTGAGAGTCCGTGCCTGGAGAAGCCTGCTCCAGCGTGAGTCAGCGCCAGGAGAAGCATGCTCCAGTGAGAGTCCGTGCCTGGAGAAGCATGCTCCAGCGTGAGTCTGTACCAGGAGAAGCATGCTCCAGCGTGAGTCTGTACCAGGAGAAGCATGCTCCAGCGTGAGTCAATGCCAGGAGAAGCATGCACCAGCATGAGTCAGTGCCAGGATAGCATGGTGAAGCTTGATTCAATGCCAGGAGAAGCGTGCTCCAGCGTGAGTCAGTGCCAGGAGAAGCATGCTCCAGCGTGAAGCAGTGCCAGGAGAAGCGGGTTCCAGCGTGAGTCATTGCCAGGAGAAGCATGCTCCAGCGCGGGTCAGGGCCAGGAGAAGCATGCTCCAGCGAGAGTCAGTGCCAGGAGAACCGTGCTCCAGTTTGATTTACTGCCAGGAGAAGCGTACTCCAGTTTGAGTCAGTGCCAGAAGAAGCATGCTCCAGTTTGAGTCAGTGCCAGAAGAAGCATGCTCCAGTTTGAGTCAGTGCCAGGAGAAGCATGCTCCAGGGAGAGTCAGTGCCAGGAGAGGCATCTTCCAGTTTGAATCAGTGCCAGGATAAGCATGCTCCAGTTTGAGTCAGTGCCAGGAGAAGCGTGCTACAGCGTGAGTCAGTGTCAAGAGAAACGTGCTCCAACGTGAGTCTGTGCCAGGAGAAGCATGCTCCAGCGTCAGTCAGTGCCAGGGGAAGAATGGTCCAGCGTGAGTCAGTGCCAGAAGAAGCGTGCTCAAGTGTGAGTTAGTGCCAAGAGAAGCCTGCTCCAGCGTCAGTCAGACCCAGAGGAAGCTTGCTCCAGCGTGAGTCAGTGCTAGGACAAGCGTGCTCCAGCGTGAGTCAGTGCCAGGAGAAGCGTGCTCCAGCGTGAGTCAATGCCAGGAGAAGAGTGCTCCAGTGTGAGTCAGTGCTAGGAGAAGCGTGCTCCAGCGTGAGTCAGTGCCAGGAGAAGCGTGCTCCAGCGTGAGTCAAAGCCAGGAGAAGCCAGCTCCAATGTGAGTCAGTGCCAGGACAAGCATACTCCAGCGTGAGTCAGTGCCAGAAGCAGCATGCTCCAGCACGAGTCAGTGCCAGGACGAGCATCCACCAGCGTGAGTCAGTGCCAGGAGAAGGGTGCGCCAAAGTGAGGCAGTACCAGGAGAAGCATGCTCCAGCGTGAGGCAGTAGAAGGAGGCATGCTTCAGCGTGAGGCATTGCCTGGAGAAGCGTGCTCCAGCGTGAGTCAATGCCTGGAGAAGCATGCTCCAGCGTATGTCAGCGCCTGGAGAAGCATGCTTCAGCGTGAGTCAGTGCCAGGAGAAGCATGCTTCAGCGTGAGTCAGTGCCTGGAGAAGCGTGCTCCAGCGTGAGTCAGTGCCTGGAGAAGAGTGCTCCAGCGTGAGGCAGTACCAGGAGAAGTATGCTCCAGTTTGAGTCAGTGCCAGTAGAAGCGTGCTCCAGGGTCAGTCAGAGCCAGGAGAAGCGTGCTCCAGCATGATGCAGTGCTAGGAGATGCATGCTCCAGCACGATTCAGTGCCAGGAGAAGCGTGCTCCAGCGTGAGTCAGTGCCAGGAGAAGCGTGCTCCAGCATGAGTCAGTGCCAGGAGAAGCATGCTACAGCGTGAGTCAGTGCCAGTAGAAGCCTGCTCCAGCGTGAGTCAGTGCCAGGAGAAGCATGCTACAGCGTGAGTCAGTGCCAGGAGAAGCATGCTGAAGATTGATTCAATGCCAAGAGAAGCGTGCTCCAGCGTGAGGCAGTGCAAGGAGAAGCGTGCTCCAGCACCAGTGCCAGGAGAAGCCTGCTCCAACGTGAGTCTGTGCCAGGAGAAGCATGCTCCAGTGTCAGTCAGTGCCAGAAGAAGCATGGTCCAGCGTGAGTCAGTGCCAGGAGAAGCATGCTCCAGCGTGAGTCAGTGCCAGGAGAAGCGTGCTCCAGCGTGAGTCAGTGCCCAGAGAAGCCTGCTCCAGCGTCAGTCAGTGCCAGAGGAAGATGGCTCCAGCGTGAGTCTGTCCCAGGAGAAGAGTGATCCAGCGTGAGTCAGTGCCAGGAGAAGCATGCTCCAGCGTCAGTCAGTGCCAGGAGCAGCCAGCTCCAACGTGAGTCAGTGCCAGGACAAGCATCCTGCAGCGTGAGTCACTGCCAGGAGAGGCATGCTCCAGCGTGAGTCAGTGCCAGGAGAAGCGTGCTCCAGCCTGTGTCAGTGCCAGGGGAAGCGTGCTCCAGCCTGAGTCAGTGCCAGGAGAAGCGTACTCCAGTGCCAGTCAGTGCCAGGAGAAGCGTGCTCCAGCCTGTGTCAGTGCCTGGAGAAGCATGCTCCAGCGTGAGTCAGTGCCAGGAGAAGCATGCTCCAGCCTGTTTCAGTGCCTGGAGAAGCATGCTCCAGCGTGAGTCAGTGCCAGGAGAAGCATGCTCCAGCGTGAGTCACTGCCAGGAGAAGCATGCTCCAGCGTGAGTCAGTGCCTGGAGAAGCATGCTCCTACGTGAGTCAGTTCCAGGAGAAGCGTGCTACAGCGTGAGTCAGTGCCAGGAAAAGGCAAGCACCAGTTTGAGTCACTGCCAGGAGAAGCGTGCTCCAGCATCAGTCCTTGCCAGGAGAAGCATTCTCCAGCACAAGTCGGTCCCAGGAGAAACATGATTCAGCGTGAGGCAGTACCAGGAGAATCGTGCTCCAGGGTCAGTCAGAGCCAGGAGAAGCGTGCTGCAGCGTGAGTCAGTGCTAGGAGAAGAGTGCTCCAGCGTGAGTCAGTGCTAGGAGAAGCCTGCTCCAGCAGGAGTCAGTGTCAGGAGAAGCGTACTCCAGCGTGAGACCGTGCGAGGAGAAGCGTGCTCCAGGGTCAGTCAGAGCCAGGTGAAGCGTGCTCCAGCATGAGTCAGTGCTAGGAGAAGCGTGCTCCAGCATGAGTCAGTGCAAGCAGAAGCATGCTCCAGCGTGAGTCAGTGCTAGGAGAAACCTGCTCCAGCGTGAGTCAGTGCCAGGAGAAGCGTGCTCCAGAAAGAGTCAATGCCAGGAGAATCATGCTCCAGCGTGAGTCAGTGCCAGCACAAGCATGCTTCAGACTGAGTCAGTGCATGGAGAAACATGCTCCAGCATGAGTAAGTGCCCGGAGAAGCATGCTTCAGCGTCAGTTGGTGCCCGGAGAAGCATGCTCCAGCGTGAGACAGTGCCAGGAGAAGCATGCTCCAGCGTAAGGCAGTGCCAGGAGAAGCGTGCTCCAGCGTCAGTCAGTGCCAAGAGAAGCATGCTCCAGCGTGAGTCAGTGCCAGGAGAAGCGCGTTCCAGCGTGAGTCAGTGCCAAGAGAAGCATGCTGCAGCGTGAGTCAGTGCTAGGAGAAGCCTGCTCCAGCGTGAGTCAGTGCCAGGAGAAGCGTGCTCCAGCGTGAGTCAGTGCCAGGAGAAACGTGTTCCAGCGTGAGTCAGTGCCAGGAGAAGCATGCTTCAGCGTGAGTCAGTGCCTGGAGAAGCATGCTCCATCGTGAGTCAGTTCCAGGAGAAGCGTGCTACAGCGTGAGTCAGTGTCAGGAAAAGGCAAGCACCAGTTTGAGTCATTGCCAGGAGAAGCGGGCTCCAGCAGCAGTTATTGCCAGGAGAAGCATTCTCCAGCACAAGTCGGTGCCAGGAGAAACATGATTCAGCGTGCTCCAGCACCAATCAGTGCCAGGAGAAGCATGCTCCAGAGAGAGTCACTGCCAGGAGAAGCGTGCTCCAGCGTGAGTTAGCGCCAAGAGAAGCCTGCTCCAGCGTCAATCAGTGCCAGAGGAAGCATGCTCCAGCGTCAGTCAGTGCCAGGAGAAGAGTGCTCCAGCGTGAGTCAATGCCTGGAGAAGCATGCTCCAGCGTAAGTCAGCGCCTGGAGAAGCATGCTCCAGCGTGAGTCAGTGCCAGGAGAAGCATGCTTCAGCGTAAGTCAGCGCCTGGAGAAGCATGCTCCAGCGTGAGTCAGTGCCAGGAGAAGCATGCTTCAGCGTGAGTCAGTGCCTGGAGAAGCATGCTCCAGCGTGAGTCAGTGCCAGGAGAAGCATGCTTCAGCGTGAGTCAGTGCCTGGAGAAGAGTGCTCCAGCGTGAGGCAGTACCAGGAGAAGCATGCTCCAGATTGAGTCAGTGCCAGGAGAAGCGTGCTCCAGGGTCAGTCAGAGCCAGGAGAAGCGTGCTCCAACATGAGTCAGTGCTAGGAGATGCATGCTGCAGCACGATTCAGTGCCAGGAGAAGCGTGCTCCAGCGTGAGTCAGTGCTAGGAGATGCATGCTGCAGCACGATTCAGTGCCAGGAGAAACCTGCTCCAGCATGAGTCAGTGCCAGGATAGCATGCTGAAGATTGATTCAAAGCCAAGAGAAGCGTGCTCCAGCGTGAGTCAGTGCAAGGAGAAGCGTGCTGCAGCGTGAGTCAGTGCCAGGATAAGCGTGCTCCAGAGAGAGTCAGTGCCAGGAGAAGCATGCTCCAACCCGAGTCTGTGCCAGGAGAAGCATGCTCCTGCGTGAGTCAGTGCCAGGAGAAGCGTGCTCCAGCGTCAGTCAGTGCCAGAAGAAGCATGGTCCAGCGTGAGTCAGTGCCAGGAGAAGCATGCTCCAGCGTGAGTCAGTGCCAGCAGAAGCGTGCTCTAGCGTGAGTCTGCCCAGAGAAGCCTGCTCCAGCGTCAGTCAGTGCCAGAGGAAGATGGCTCCAGCGTGAGTCTGTCCCAGGAGAAGAGTGATCCAGCGTGAGTCAGTGCCAGGAGAAGCGTGCTCCAGCATCAGTCAGTGCCAGGAGAAGCGTGCTCCAGCATGAGTCAATGCCAGCAAAAACGTGCTCAAGCATGAGTCAATGCCAGCAAAAACATGCTCCAGCGCGAGTCAGTGCCAGGAGATGCATGCTCCAGCGTGAGTCTGTGCCAGAAGAAGCATGCTCCAGAGTGAGTCTGTGCCATGAGAAGCATGCTACAGCGTGAGTCAGTGCCAGAAGCAGCATGCTCCAGCACGAGTCAGTGCCAGGACGAGCATCCACCAGCGTGAGTCAGTGCCAGGAGAAGGGTGCGCCAAAGTGAGGCAGTACCAGGAGAAGCATGCTCCAGCGTGAGGCAGTAGAAGGAGGCATGCTTCAGCGTGAGGCATTGCCTGGAGAAGCGTGCTCCAGCGTGAGTCAATGCCTGGAGAAGCATGCTCCAGCGTATGTCAGCGCCGGAAGAAGCATGCTTCAGCGTGAGTCAGTGCCAGGAGAAGCATGCTTCAGCGTGAGTCAGTGCCTGGAGAAGCGTGCTCCAGCGTGAGTCAGTGCCTGGAGAAGAGTGCTCCAGCATGATGCAGTGCTAGGAGATGCATGCTCCAGCACGATTCAGTGCCAGGAGAAGCGTGCTCCAGCGCGTGTCAGTGCCAGGAGAAGCGTGCTCCAGCGTGAGTCAGTGCCAGGAAAAGCGTGCTCCAGCATGAGTCAGTGCCAGGAGAAGCATGCTACAGCGTGAGTCAGTGCCAGTAGAAGCCTGCTCCAGCGTGAGTCAGTGCCAGGAGAAGCATGCTACAGCGTGAGTCAGTGCCAGGAGAAGCATGCTGAAGATTGATTCAATGCCAAGAGAAGCGTGCTCCAGCGTGAGGCAGTGCAAGGAGAAGCGTGCTCCAGCACCAGTGCCAGGAGAAGCCTGCTCCAACGTGAGTCTGTGCCAGGAGAAGCATGCTCCAGTGTCAGTCAGTGCCAGAAGAAGCATGGTCCAGCGTGAGTCAGTGCCAGGAGAAGCATGCTCCAGCGTGAGTCAGTGCCAGGAGAAGCGTGCTCCAGCGTGAGTCAGTGCCCAGAGAAGCCTGCTCCAGCGTCAGTCAGTGCCAGAGGAAGATGGCTCCAGCGTGAGTCAGTGCCAGGAGAAGCATGCTCCAGCGTCAGTCAGTGCCAGGAGCAGCCAGCTCCAACGTGAGTCAGTGCCAGGACAAGCATTCTGCAGCGTGAGTCACTGCCAGGAGAGGCATGCTCCAGCGTGAGTCAGTGCCAGGAGAAGCGTGCTCCAGCCTGTGTCAGTGCCAGGGGAAGCGTGCTCCAGCCTGAGTCAGTGCCAGGAGAAGCGTACTCCAGTGCCAGTCAGTGCCAGGAGAAGCGTGCTCCAGCCTGTTTCAGTGCCTGGAGAAGCATGCTCCAGCGTGAGTCAGTGCCAGGAGAAGCATGCTCCAGCGTGAGTCACTGCCAGGAGAAGCATGCTCCAGCGTGAGTCAGTGCCTGGAGAAGCATGCTCCTGCGTGAGTCAGTTCCAGGAGAAGCGTGCTACAGCGTGAGTCAGTGCCAGGAAAAGGCAAGCACCAGTTTGAGTCACTGCCAGGAGAAGCGTGCTCCAGCATCAGTCCTTGCCAGGAGAAGCATTCTCCAGCACAAGTCGGTCCCAGGAGAAACATGATTCATCGTGAGGCAGTACCTGGAGAATCGTGCTCCAGGGTCAGTCAGAGCCAGGAGAAGCGTGCTGCAGCATGAGTCAGTGCTAGGAGAAGAGTGCTCCAGCGTGAGTCAGTGCTAGGAGAAGCCTGCTCCAGCAGGAGTCAGTGTCAGGAGAAGCGTACTCCAGCGTGAGACCGTGCGAGGAGAAGCGTGCTCCAGGGTCAGTCAGAGCCAGGTGAAGCGTGCTCCAGCATGAGTCAGTGCTAGAAGAAGCGTGCTCCAGCGTGAGTCAGTGCAAGGAGAAGCATGCTCCAGCGTGAGTCAGTGCTAGGAGAAACCTGCTCCAGCGTGAGTCAGTGCCAGGAGAAGCGTGCTCCAGAAAGAGTCAATGCCAGGAGAAGCATGCTCCAGCGTGAGTCAGTGCCAGCACAAGCATGCTTCAGACTGAGTCAGTGCATGGAGAAACATGCTCCAGCGTGAGACAGTGCCAGGAGAAGCATGCTCCAGCGTAAGGCAGTGCCAGGAGAAGCGTGCTCCAGCGTCAGTCAGTGCCAAGAGAAGCATGCTCCAGCGTGAGTCAGTGCCAGGAGAAGCGCGTTCCAGCGTGAGTCAGTGCCAAGAGAAGCATGCTCCAGCGTGAGCCAGTGCCAGGAGAAGCGTGCTGCAGCGTGAGTCAGTGCTAGGAGAAGCCTGCTCCAGCGTGAGTCAGTGCCAGGAGAAGCATGCTCCAGCGTGAGTCAGTGCCAGGAGAAACGTGTTCCAGCGTGAGTCAGTGCCAGGAGAAGCATGCTTCAGCGTGAGTCAGTGCCTGGAGAAGCATGCTCCATCGTGAGTCAGTTCCAGGAGAAGCGTGCTACAGCGTGAGTCAGTGTCAGGAAAAGGAAAGCACCAGTTTGAGTCATTGCCAGGAGAAGCGGGCTCCAGCATCAGTTATTGCCAGGAGAAGCATTCTCCAGCACAAGTCGGTGCCAGGAGAAACATGATTCAGCGTGCTCCAGCACCAATCAGTGCCAGGAGAAGCGTGCTCCAGAGAGAGTCACTGCCAGGAGAAGCGTGCTCCAGCGTGAGTTAGCGCCAAGAGAAGCCTGCTCCAGCGTCAGTCAGTGCCAGAGGAAGCATGCTCCAGTGTCAGTCAGTGCCAGGAGAAGCGTGCTCCAGCATGAGTCAGTGCCAGGAGAAGCATGCTACAGCGTGAGTCAGTGCCAGTAGAAGCCTGCTCCAGCGTGAGTCAGTGCCAGGAGAAGCATGCTGAAGATTGATTCAATGCCAAGAGAAGCGTGCTGCAGCGTGAGTCAGTGCTAGGAGAAGCCTGCTCCAGCGGGAGTTAGTGTCAGGAGAAGCGTACTCCAGCATCAGACCGTGCGAGGAGAAGCGTGCTCCAGGGTCAGTTAGAGCCAGGAGAAGCGTGCTCCAGCGTGAGTCAGTGCTAGGAGAAGTGTGCTCCAGCGTGAGTCATTGCCAGGAGAAGCGTGCTCCAGCATTAGTCATTGCCAGGAGAAGCATTCTCCAGCACAAGTCGGTCCCAGGAGAAACATGATTCAGCGTGAGGCAGTACCAGGAGAATCGTGCTCCAGGGTCAGTCAGAGCCAGGAGAAGCGTGCTGCAGCGTGAGTCAGTGCTAGGAGAAGCCTGCTCCAGCAGGAGTCAGTGTCAGGAGAAACGTACTCCAGCGTGAGATGTTGCGAGGAGAAGCGTGCTCCAGGGTCAGTCAGAGCCAGGAGAAGCGTGCTACAGCATGAGTCAGTGCAAGGAGAAGCATGCTCCAGCGTGAGTCAGTGCTAGGAGAAACCTGCTCCAGCGTGAGTCAGTGCCAGGAGAAGCGTGCTCCAGAGTGAGTTAATGCCAGGAGAAGCATGCTCCAGCGTGAGTCAGTGCCAGGACAAGCATGCTCCAGCGTGAGTCAGTGCATGGAGAAGCATGCTCCAGCGTGAGTAAGTGCCCGGAGAAGCATGCTTCAGCGTCAGTTGGTGCCTGGAGAAGCATGCTCCAGCGTGAGACGGTGCCTGGAGAAGCATGCTCCAGCGTGAGACAGTGCCAGGAGAAGCATGCTCCAGCGTCAGTCAGTACCAGGAGAAGCGCGTTCCAGCGTGAGTCAGTGCCAAGAGAAGCATGCTCCAGCGTGAGTCAGTGCCAGGAGAAGCGTGCTGCAGCGTGAGTCAGTGCTAGGAGAAGCATGCTCCAGCGTGAGTCAGTGCTAGGAGAAGCGTACTCCAGCGTCCGACCGTGCGAGGAGAAGCGTGCTCCAGGGTCAGTCAGAGCCAGGAGAAGCATGCTCCAGCGTGAGTCATTGCCAGGAGAAGCGTGCTCCAGCATCAGTCATTGCCAGGAGAAGCATTCTCCAGCACAAGTCGGTGCCAGGAGAAACATAATTCAGCGTGAGGCAGTACCAGGAGAAGCGTGCTCCAGAGTGAGGCAGTACCAGGAGAAGCGTGCTCCAGAGTGAGGCAGTACCAGGAGAAGCATGCTCCAGCGTGAGTCAATGCCAGGAGAAGCCTGCTCGAGCATGAGTCAGCGTCAGGAGAAGCGTGCTACAGCACGAGTCAGTGCCAGGAGAAGCATGCTCCAGCGTGAGTCAGTGCCAGGAGAAGCTGGCTCTAGCATGAGTCAGTGCCAGGATAGCATGCTGAAGCTTGATTCAATGCCAGGAGAAGCTTTCTCCAGCGTGAGTCAGTGCCAGGAGAAGCTGGCTCTAGCATGAGTCAGTGCCAGGATAGCATGTTGAAGCTTGATTCAATGCCAGGAGAAGCTTTCTCCAGCGTGAGTCAGTGCAAGGAGAAGCGTGCTACAGCACCAATCAGTGCCAGGAGAAGCATGCTCCAGAGAGAGTCAGTGCCAGGAGAAGCATGCTCCAACGTGAGTCTGTGCCAGGAGAAGCATGCTCCAGCGTGAGTCAGTGTCAGGATAAGCCTGCACCAGCGTGAGTCAGAGCCAGGAGAAGCATGCTCCAACGTGAGTCTGTGCCAGGAGAAGCATGCTCCAGCGTGAGTCAGTGCCAGGAGAAGCATGCTCCAGCGTGAGTCAGTGCCAGGAGAAGCGTGCTCCAGCACCAATCAGTGCCAGGAGAAGCGTGCTCCAGAGAGAGTCAGTGCCAAGATAAGCGTGCTTCAGCGTGAGTCAGTGTCAAGAGAAACGTGCTCCAACGTGAGTCTGTGCCAGGAGAAGCGTGCTCCAGCGCCAGTCAGTGCCAGGAGAAGCATGCTCCAGAGTCAGTCAGTGCCAGGAGAAGCATGCTCCAGAGTCAGTCAGTGCCAGGAGAAGAATGGTCCAGCGTGAGTCAGTGCCAGAAGAAGCGTGCTCCAGCGTGAGTCAGTGCCAAGAGAAGCCTGCTCCAGCGTCAGTGCCAGAGGAAGCTTGCTCCAGCTTGAGTCAGTGCCAGGAGAAGAGTGCTCCAGTGTGAGTCAGTGCCAGGAGAAGCGTGCTCCAGCGTGAGTCAGTGCCAGGAGAAGCGTGCTCCAGCGTGAGTCAGTGCCAGGAGAAGCCAGCTCCAATGTGAGTCAGTGCCAGGATAAGTATCCTCCAGCGTGAGTCAGTGCCAGGAGCGGCATGCTCCAGCACTAGTCAGTGCCAGGACAAGCATCCTCCACCGTGAGTCAGTGCCAGGAGAAGGGTGTGCCAGCGTGAGGCAGTACCAGGAGAAGCACGCTCCAGCGTGAGGCAGTAGAAGGAGGCATGCATCAGCATAAGTCAGTGCCTGGAGAAGCATGCTCCAGCGTGAGTCAGTGCCAGGAGAAGCGTGCTGCAGCTAGAGTCAGTGCTAGGAGAAGCCTGCTCCAGCGGGAGTCAGTGTCAGGAGAAGCGTACTCCAGCGTCAGACCGTGCGAGGAGAAGCGTGCTCCAGGGTCAGTCAGAGTCAGGAGAAGCGTGCTCCAGCGTGAGTCAGTGCTAGGAGAAGCGTGCTCCAGCATCAGTCATTGCCAGGAGAAGCATTCTTCAGCACAAGTCGGTCCCAGGAGAAACATGATTCAGCGTGATGCAGTACACGGAGAATCGTGCTCCAGGGTCAGTCAGAGCCAGGAGAAGCGTGCTCCATCGTGAGTCAGTGCCAGGAGAAGCGTGCTCCAGCGTGAGTCAGTGCCAGGAGAAGCATGCTCCAGCGTGAGTCAGTGCCAGGAGAAGCATGCTCCAGCGTGAGTCAGTGCCAGGAGAAACGTGCTCCAGCATGAGTCAGTGCCAGGAGAAACGTGCTCCAGCATGAGTCAGTGCCAGGATAGCATGCTGAAACTTGATTCAATGCCAGGAGAAGCGTGCTCCAGCGGGAGTCAGTGCCAGGAGAAACGTGCTCCAGCATGAGTCAGTGCCAAGAGAAACGTGCTCCAGCATGAGTCAGTGCCAGGATAGCATGCTGAAACTTGATTCAATGCCAGGAGAAGCGTGCTCCAGCGGGAGTCAGTGCAAGGAGAAGCGTGCTCCAGCACCAATCAGTGCCAGGAGAAGCGTGCTCCAGAGTGAGGCAGGACCAGGAGAAGCATGCTCCAGCATGAGTCAGTGCCAGAAGAAGCATGCTCCAGCATGAGTCAGTGCCAGGAGAAGCGTGCTCCAGAGAGAGTCAGTGCCAAGAGAAGCGTCCTTCAGCGTGAGTCAGTGTCAAGAGAAACGTGCTCCAACGTGAGTCTGTGCCAGGAGAAGCGTGCTCCAGCGTCAGTCAGTGCCAGGAGAAGAATGGTCCAGCGTGAGTCAGTGCCAGAAGAAGCGTGCTCCAGCGTGAGACAGTGCCAGGAGAAGCCTGCTCCAGCGTCAGTGCCAGAGGAAGCTTCCTCCAGCTTGAGTCAGGGCCAGGAGAAGAGTGCTCCAGCGTGAGTCAGTGCCAGGAGAAGCGTGCTCCAGCGTGAGTCAATGCCAGGAGAAGCCAGCTCCAATGTGAGTCAGTGCCAGGACAAGCATCCTCCAGCGTGAGTCAGTGCCAGGAGCGGCATGCTCCAGCACAAGTCAGTGCCAGGACAAGCATCCTCCAGCGTGAGTCAGTGCCAGGAGACGGGTGCGCCAGCGTGAGACAGTACCAGGAGAAGCATGCTCCAGCGTGAGGCAGTGGAAGGAGGCATGCTTCAGCGTGAGTCAGTGCCTGGAGAAGCATGCTTCAGCATAAGTCAGTGCCTGGAGAAGCATGCTCCAGCGTGAGTCAGAGCCAGGAGAAGCATGCTTCAGTGTGAGTCAGTGCCTGGAGAAGAGTGCTCCAGAGTGAGGCAGTACCAGGAGAAGCATGCTCCAGTTGGAGTCAGTGCCAGGAGAAGCGTGCTCCAGGGTAAGTCAGAGCCAAGAGAAGCATGTTTCAGCATGAGTCAGTGCCAGGAGAAGCATGCTACAGCACGATTCAGTGCCAGGAGAAGCGTGCTCCAGCGTGTGTCAGTGCCAGGAGAAGCGAGCTCCAGCACTAGTCAGTGCCAGGAGAAGCATGCTCCAGAGTGAGTCAGAGCCAGGAGAAGCATGCTCCAGAGTGAGTCAGTGCCAGGAGAAGCGTGCTCCAGCGTGAGTCAGTGCCAGGAGAAGCATGCTCCAGCGTGAGTCAGTGCCAGGAGAAACGTGCTCCAGCATGAGTCAGTGCCAGGATAGCATGCTGAAACTTGATTCAATGCCAGGAGAAGCGTGCTCCAGCGGGAGTCAGTGCAAGGAGAAGTGTGCTCCAGCAACAATCAGTGCCAGGAGAAGCGTGCTCCAGAGAGAGTCAGTGCCAGGAGAAGCGTGCTCCAGCATGAGTCTGTGCCAGGAGAAGCATGCTCCAGCGCCAGTCAGTGCCAGAAGAAGAATAGTCCAGCGTGAATGAGTGCCAGGAGAAGCATGCTCCAGCGTGAGTCAGTGCCAGGAGAAGCGTGCTCCAGCGTGAGTCAGTGCCAGGAGAAGCCTGCTCCAGCGTCAGTCAGTGCCAGGAGAAGCCTGCTCCAGCGTCAGTCAGTGCCAGAGGACGATGGCTCCAGCGTGAGTCTGTCCCAGGAGAAGAGTGATCCAGCGTGAGTCAGTGCCAGAGAAGCGTGCTCCAGCGTGAGTCAGTGCCAGGAGAAGCATGCTCCAGCATCAGTCAGTGCCAGGAGAAGCCAGCTCCAACGTGAGTCAGTGCCAGGAGAAGCGTGCTCCAATGTGAGTCAGTGCCAAGAGAAGCGTGCTCCAATGTGAGTCAGTGCCAAGAGAACTATGCTCCAGCGTGGGTCTGTGCCAGGAGAAGCATGCTCCAGCGTGAGTCTGTGCCAGGAGAAGCATGCTCCAGCGTGAGTCTGTGCCAGGAGAAGCATGCTCCAGCGTGAGTCAGTGCCAGGAGAAGCATGCTACTGCATGAATCAGTGCCAGGAGAAGCATGCTGCAGCATGAGTCAGTGCTAGGAGAAGCGTGCTCCAGCGGTAGTCAGTGTCAGGAGAAGCGCATTCCAGCATGAGTCAGTACCAGGAGAAGCGTGCTCCAGCGTGAGGAGTGCCAGGAGCAGCGCGCTCCAGCATGAGTCAGTACCAGGAGAAGCATGCTCCAACGTGAGTCAGTGCCAGGAGAAGAATTTCCAGCGTGAGTCAGTGCCAGGAGAAGCATGCTCAAGCGTGAGTCAGCGCCAGGAGAAGCATGCTCCAGCGTCAGTAAGCGCCAGGAGAAGTGTGCTCTAGCATGAGTCAGTGCCAGGACAAGCATCCTCCAGGGTCAGTCAGAGCCAGGAGAAGCATGCTCCAGCATGAGTCAGCGCCAGGAGAAGCGTGCTCCAGAGTGAGTCAATGCCAGGAGAAGCGTGCTCCAGCATGAGTCAGTGCCAGGAGATGCGTGCTCCAGCGTGAGTCAGTGCCAGGAGAAGCATGATTCCGCGTGAGGCAGTACCAGGAGAAGCATGCTCCAGCATGAGGCAGTTCCAGGAGAAGCATGCAGCAGCGTGAGTCAGTGCCTGGAGAAGCATGCTCCAGCGTGAGTCAGTGCCAGGAGAAGCGTGCTCCAGCCTGTGTCAGGGCCAGGAGAAGCATGCTCCAGCGTGAGTCAGTGCCAGGAGAAGCGTGCTCCAGCCTGAGTCAGTGCCAGGAGAGGCGCACTCCGGTGCCAGTCAGCGCCAGGAGAAGCGTGCTCCCGCGTGAGTCAGTGCCTGGAGAAGCATGCTCCAGCATGAGTCAGTGCCTGGAGAAGCATGCTCCAGCATGAGTCAGTGCCTGGAGAAGCATGCTCCAGCGTGAGTCACTGCCAGGAGAAGCATGCTCCAGCGTGAGTCAGAGCCTGGAGAAGCATGCTCCAGCGTGAGTCAGTTCCAGGAGAAGCGTGCTACAGCGTGAGTCAGTGCCAGGAAAAGGCAAGCACCAGTTTGAGTCATTGCCAGGAGAAGCGTGCTACAGCATCAGTCATTGCCAGGAGAAGCATTCTCCAGCACAAGTCGGTGCCAGGAGAAACATGATTCAGCGTGTGGCAGTACCAGTAGAATCGTGCTCCAGGGTCAGTCAGAGCCAGGAGAAGCATGCTGCAGCGTGAGTCAGTGCTAGAAGAGTGCTCCAGCGTGAGTCAGTGCTAGGAGAAGCGTGCTCCAGCGTGAGTCAGTGCAAGGAGAAGCGTGCTCCAGCGTGAGTCAGTGCAAGGAGAAGCGTGCTCCAGCACCAATCAGTGCCAGGAGAAGCATGCTCCAGAGAGAGTCAGTGCCAGGAGAAGCGTGCTCCAGCGTGAGTCAGTGTCAGGAGAAGCATGCTCCAACGTGAGTCTGTGCCAGGAGAAGCATGCTCCAGCGCCAGTCAGTGCCAGAAGAAGAATGGTCCAGTGTGAGTCAGTGCCAGGAGAAGATTGCTCCAGCGTGAGTCAGTGCCAGGAGAAGCGTGCTCCAGCGTGAGTCAGTGCCAAGAGAAGCCTGCTCCAGCGTCAGTCAGTGCCAGAGGAAGATGGCACCAGCGTGAGTCTGTCCTAGGAGAAGAGTGATCCAGCGTGAGTCAGTGCCAGGAGAAGCGTGCTCCAGCGTGAGTCAGTGCCAGGAGAAGCATGCTCCAGCATCAGTCAGTGCCAGGAGAAGCCAGCTCCAACGTGAGACAGTGACAGGAGAAGTGTGCTCCAATGTGAGTCAGTGCCAAGAGAAGCATGCTCCAATGTGAGTCAGTGCCAGGAGAAGCATGCTCCAGCGTGGGTCTGTGCCAGGAGAAGCATGCTCCAGCGTGAGTCTGTGCCAGGAGAAGCATGCTCCAGCGTGAGTCTGTGCCAGGAGAAGCATGCTCCAGCGTGAGTCTGTGCCAGGAGAAGCATGCTCCAGCGGTAGTCAGTGTCAGGAGAAGCGTATTCCAGCATGAGTCATTACCAGGAGAAGCGTGCTCCAGCGTGAGGAGTGCCAGGAGCAGCGCGCTCCAGCGTGAGTCAGTACCAGGAGAAGCATGCTCCAACGTGAGTCAGTGCCAGGAGAAGAATTGTCCAGCGTGAGTCAGTGCCAGGAGAAGCATGCTCAAGCGTGAGTCAGCGCCAGGAGAAGCATGCTCCAGCGTCAGTAAGCGACAGGAGAAGCGTGCTCTAGCATGAGTCAGTGCCAGGACAAGCATCCTCCAGGGTCAGTCAGAGCCAGGAGAAGCATGCTCCAGCGTGAGTCAGTGCCAGGAGAAGCATGCTACTGCATGATCAGTGCCAGGAGAAGCGTGCTCCAGCATGAGTCAGTGCAAGGAGAAGCGTGCTCCAGCGGTAGTCAGTGTCAGGAGAAGCGTATTCCAGCATGAGTCATTACCAGGAGAAGCGTGCTCCAGCGTGAGGAGTGCCAGGAGAAGATTGCTCCAGCGTGAGTCAGTGCCAGGAGAAGCGTGCTCCAGCGTGAGTCAGTGCCAAGAGAAGCCTGCTCCAGCGTCAGTCAGTGCCAGAGGAAGATGGCACCAGCGTGAGTCTGTCCTAGGAGAAGAGTGATCCAGCGTGAGTCAGTGCCAGGAGAAGCGTGCTCCAGCGTGAGTCAGTGCCAGGAGAAGCATGCTCCAGCATCAGTCAGTGCCAGGAGAAGCCAGCTCCAACGTGAGACAGTGACAGGAGAAGTGTGCTCCAATGTGAGTCAGTGCCAAGAGAAGCATGCTCCAATGTGAGTCAGTGCCAGGAGAAGCATGCTCCAGCGTGGGTCTGTGCCAGGAGAAGCATGCTCCAGCGTGAGTCTGTGCCAGGAGAAGCATGCTCCAACGTGAGTCAGTGCCAGGAGAAGAATTGTCCAGCGTGAGTCAGTGCCAGGAGAAGCATGCTCAAGCGTGAGTCAGCGCCAGGAGAAGCATGCTCCAGCGTCAGTAAGCGACAGGAGAAGCGTGCTCTAGCATGAGTCAGTGCCAGGACAAGCATCCTCCAGGGTCAGTCAGAGCCAGGAGAAGCATGCTCCAGCGTGAGTCAGCGCCAGGAGAAGCGTGCTCCAGAGTGAGTCAATGCCAGGAGAAGCATGCTCCAGCGTGAGTCAGTGCCTGGAGAAGCGTGCTCCAGCGTGAGCCAGTGCCAGGAGAAGCGTGCTCCAGCGTCAGGCAGTACCAGGAGAAGCATACTTCAGCGTGAGTCAGTGCCTGGAGAAGCGTGCTCCAGCGCGAGTCAGTGCCAGCAAAACGTGCTCCAGCGTGAGTCAATGCCAGCAAAAGCCTGCTCCAGCATGAGTAAAAGCCTGGAGATGCGTGCTCCAGCGTGAGTCAGTGCCAGGAGAAGCATGGTTCAGCGTGAGGCAGTACCAGGAGAAGCATCCTCCAGCGTGAAGCAGTTCCAGGAGAAGCATGCAGCAGCGTGAGGCAGTTCCAGGAGAAGCATGCAGCAGCGTGAGTCAGCGCCTGGAGAAGCATGCTCCAGCGTGAGTCAGTGCCAGGAGAAGCGTGCTCCAGCCTGTGTCAGTGCCAGGAGCAGCGCGCTCCAGTGCCAGTCAGCGCCAGGAGAAGCGTGCTCCAGCGTGAGTCAGTGCCAGGAAAAGCATGCTCCAGCGTGAGTCAGTGCCAGAACAAGCATCCTCCAGGGTCAGTCAGAGCCAGGAGAAGCATGCTCCAGCGTGAGTCAGCGCCAGGAGAAGCGTGCTCCAGAGTGAGTCAATGCCAGGAGAAGCGTGCTCCAGCGTGAGTCAGTGCCAGGCGATGCGTGCTCCAGCGTGAGTCAGTGCCAGGAGAAGCATGATTCAGCGTGAGGCAGTACCAGGAGAAGCATGCTCCAGCATGAGGCAGTTCCAGGAGAAGCATGCAGCAGCGTGAGTCAGTGCCTGGAGAAGCATGCTCCAGCGTGAGTCAGTGCCAGGAGAAGTGTGCTCCAGCCTGTGTCAGTGCCAGGAGAAGCGTGTTCCAGCCTGAGTCAGTGCCAGGAGAAGCGCACTCCAGTGCCAGTCAGCGCCAGGAGAAGCGTGCTCCAGCGTGAGTCAGTGCCAGGAAAAGCATGCTCCAGCGTGAGTCAGTACCAGGAGAAGCGTGCTCCAGCGTGAGTCAGTGCCAGGAGAAGCGTGCTCCAGCGTGAGTCAGTGCCAGGAGAAGCGTGCTCCAGCGTGAGTCAGTGCCTGGAGAAGCATGCTCCAGCATGAGTCAGTGCCAGGAGAAGCATGCTCCAGCATGAGTCACTGCCAGGAGAAGCATGCTCCAGCGTGAGTCAGTCCAGGAGAAGCGTGCTACAGCGTGAGTCAGTGCCAGGAAAAGGCAAGCACCAGTTTCAGTCATTGCCAGGAGAAGCGTGCTCCAGCATCAGTCATTGCCAGGAGAAGCATTCTCCAGCACAAGTCGGTGCCAGGAGAAACATGATTCAGCGTGTGGCAGTACCAGTAGAATCGTGCTCCAGGGTCAGTCAGAGCCAGGAGAAGCGTGCTGCAGCGTGAGTCAGTGCTAGGAGAAGAGTGCTCCAGCGTGAGTCAGTGCTAGGAGAAGCGTGCTCCAGCGTGAGTCAGTGCAAGGAGAAGCGTGCTCCAGCGTGAGTCAGTGCAAGGAGAAGCATGATTCAGCGTGAGGCAGTACCAGGAGAAGCATGCTCCAGCATGAGTCAGTGCCTGGAGAAGCATGCTCCAGCATGAGTCAGTGCCAGGAGAAGGATGCTCCAGCGTGAGTCAGTGCCAGGAGAAGCATGCTCCAGAGTGAGTCAGTGCCTGGAGAAGCATGCTCCAGCGTGAGTCAGTTCCAGGAGAAGCGTGCTACAGCGTGAGTCAGTGCCAGGAAAAGGCAAGCACCAGTTTGAGTCACTGCCAGGAGAAGCGTGCTCCAGCATCAGTCCTTGCCAGGAGAAGCATTCTCCAGCACAAGTCGGTGCCAGGAGAAACATGATTCAGCGTGTGGCAGTACCAGTAGAATCGTGCTCCAGGGTCAGTCAGTGCTAGGAGAAGCATGCTCCAGCGTGAGTCAGTGCTAGGAGAAGCCTGCTCCAGCAGGAGTCAGTGCTAGGAGAAGAGTGCTCCAGCGTGAGTCAGTGCTAGGAGAAGCGTGCTCCAGCGTGAGTCAGTGCCAGGAGAAGCCTGCTCCAGCGGGAGTCAGTGTCAGGAAAAGCGTACTCCAGCGCGAGACCGTGCGAGGAGAAGAGTGCTCCAGGGTCAGACAGAGCCAGGAGAAGCGTGCTCCAGCGTGAGTCAGTGCTAGCTGAAGCGTGCTCCAGCGTGAGTCAGTGCAAGCAGAAGCGTGCTCCAGCGTGAGTCAGTGCAAGCAGAAGCGTGCTCCAGCGTGAGTCAGTGCTAGGAGAAACCTGCTCTAGCGTGAGTCAGTGTTAGGAGAAACCAGCTCCAGCGTGAGTCAGTGCGAGGAGAAGCGTGCTCCAGAGTGAGTCAATGCCAGGAGAAGCATGCTCCAGCGTGAGTCAATGCCAGGAGAAGCATGCTCCAGCGTGAGTCAGTGCCAGGAGAAGCATGCTCCAGCGTGAGCCAGTGCCCGGAGAAGCATGCTTCAGCGTGAGTCGGTGTCTGGAGAAGCTTGCTCCAGCGTGAGACAGTGCCAGGAGAAGCGTGCTCCAGCGTAAGGCAGTGCCAGGAGAAGCGTGCTCCAGCGTCAGTCAGTACCAGGAGAAGAGCGTTCCAGCATGAGTCAGTGCCAAGAGAAGCATGCTCCAGCGTGAGTCAATGCCAGGAGAAGCGTGCTGCAGCGTGTCAGTGCTAGGAGAAGCCTGCTCCAGCGTGAGTCAGTGCTAGGAGAAGCCTGCTCCAGCGGGAGTCAGTGTCAGGAGAAGCGTGCTCCAGCGTCAGACCGTGCGAGGAGAAGCGTGCTCCAGGGTCAGTCAGAGCCAGGAGAAGCGTGCTCCAGTGTGAGTCAGTGCTAGGAGAAGCATGCTGCAGCACGATTCAGTGCCAGGAGAAGCGTGCTCCAGCGTGAGTCAGTGCTAGAAGCGTGCTCCAGCGTGAGTCAGTGCTAGGAGAAACCTGTTCCAGCGTCAGTCAGTGCCAGGAGAAGCGTGCTCCAGCGTGAGTCAGTGCCCGGAGAAGCATGCTTCAGCGTGAGTCGGTGCCTAGAGAAGCCTGCTCCAGCGTGAGGCAGTGCCAGGAGAAGCGTGCTCCAGCGTCAGTCAGTGCCAGGAGAAGCGCGTTCCAGCGTGAGGCAGCGCCAAGAGAAGCGTGCTCCAACGTGAGACAGTGCCTGGAGAATCGTGCTCCAGCGTGAGTCACTGCCAGGAGAAGCGTGCTCCAGTTTGAGTCTCTGCCAGGAGAAGCGTGCTCCAGCGTGAGTCAGTGCCAAGAGAACCGAGCTCCAGCGTCAGTCAGTGCCAGGAGAACCGTGAGTCAGTGCCAGAAGAGGCATGCTCCACAGTGAGTCAGTGCCAGGAGAAATGTGATTCAGCGTGAGTCAGCGCCAGGAAAAGCATACTCCAGCGTGAGTCAATGCCAGGAGAAGCCTGCTCCAGCATCAGTCAGTGCCAGGAGAAGCGTGCTCCAATGTGAGCCAGAGCCAGAAGCGTGCTCCAGCGTGAGTCAGTGCCAAGACAAGCCTGCTGCAGTTTGAGTCAGTGCCAGGAGAAGCATGCTGCAGCGTGAGTCAGTGCCAGGAGAAGCATGTTCCAGCATGAGTCAGTGCCAAGAGAATCCTGCTCCAGCGTGAGTCAATGCCAGGAGAAGCGTGCTCAGCATCAGTCATTGCCAGGAGAAGCATTCTCCAAAACAAGTCGGTGCCAGGAGCAACATGATTCAGCGTGATGCAGTACCCGGAGAAGCGTGCTCCAGTGGGAGTCAGTGCCAGGAGGAGCATGCTCCAGCGTGAGGCAGTACCAGGACAAGCATGCTCCATCATGAGTCAGTGCCAGGAGAAGCATGCTCCAGTGTGAGTCAGTGCCAGGAGAAGCGTGCTCCAGCGTGAGACAGTGCCAGGAGAAGCGTGCTCCAGCGTGAGACAGTGCCAGGAGAAGCGTGCTCCAGCGTGAGTCAGTGCTAGGAGAAGCATGTTCCAGTGTGAGGCAGTGCCAGGAGAAGCCTGCTCCAGCGTGAGTCAGTACCAGCAGAAGCGTGCTCCAGCATGAGGCATTGCCAGGAGAAGCGTGCTCCAGTTTGAGTCTCTGCCAGGAGAAGCGTGCTCCAGCGTGAGTCAGTGCCAAGAGAACCGAGCTCCAGCGTCAGTCAGTGCCAGGAGAACCGTGAGTCAGTGCCAGGAGAGGCATGCTCCAGCGTGAGTCAGTGCCAGGAGAAATGTGATTCAGCGTGAGTCAGCGCCAGGAAAAGCATACTCCAGCGTGAGTCAATGCCAGGAGAAGCCTACTCCAGCATCAGTCAGTGCCAGAAGCGTGCTCCAATGTGAGCCAGAGCCAGGAGAAGCGTGCTCCAGCGTGAGTCAGTGCCAAGACAAGCCTGCTGCAGTTTGAGTCAGTGCCAGGAGAAGCATGCTGCAGCGTGTCAGTGCCAGGAGAAGCGTGCTCCAGCATGAGTCACTGCCAGGAGAAGCATGCTCCAGCGTAAGTCAGTCCAGGAGAAGCGTGCTACAGCGTGAGTCAGTGCCAGGAAAAGGCAAGCACCAGTTTGAGTCATTGCCAGGAGAAGCGTGCTCAGCATCAGTCATTGCCAGGAGAAGCATTCTCCAAAACAAGTCGGTGCCAGGAGAAACATGATTCAGCGTGATGCAGTACCCGGAGAAGCGTGCTCCAGTGGGAGTCAGTGCCAGGAGGAGCGTGCTCCAGCGTGAGGCAGTACCAGGACAAGCATGCTCCAGCATGAGTCAGTGCCAGGAGAAGCATGCTCCAGTGTGAGTCAATGCCAGGAGAAACCTGCTCCAGCGTGAGTCAGTGCCAGGAGAAGCGTGCTGCAGCGTGAGACAGTGCCAGGAGAAGCGTGCTCCAGTGTGAGTCAGTACCAGGAGAAGCGTGCACCAGCGTGAGTCAGTGCTAAGAGAAGCGTGCTCCAGCGTGAGTCAGTGCCAGGAGAAGCATGCTCCAGCGTGAGTCAGTGCTAGGAGAAGCGTGCTCCAGCGTGAGTCAGTGCCAGGAGAAGCGTGCTGCAGCGTGAGACAGTGCCAGGAGAAGCGTGCTCCAGTGTGAGTCAGTACCAGGAGAAGCGTGCTCCAGCGTGAGTCAGTGCTAGGAGAAGCGTGCTCCAGCGTGAGTCAGTGCCAGAAGCATGCTCCAGCGTGAGTCAGTGCTAGGAGAAGCGTGCTCCAGCGTGAGTCAGTGCCTGGAGAAGCATGCTACAGCGTGAGGCAGTGCCAGGAGAAGCATGCTACAGCGTGAGGCAGTGCCAGGAGAAGCATGCTCAAGCGTGAGTCAGTGCCAAGAGAAGCCTGCTCCAGTTTGAGTCAGTGCCAGGAGAAGCGTGCTCCAGCGAGAGGCAGTGCCAGGAGAAGCGTGATCCAGGGTCAGTCAATGCCAGGAGAAGAGTGCTTCAGCGTGAGTCAGTGCCTGGAGAAGCGTGCTCCAGCGTGAGTCAGTGCCAGCAGAAGCGTGCTCCAGCGTGAGTCAGTGCTAGCAGAAGCGTACGCCAGCGTGAGTCAGTGCCAGGAGAAGCATGCTTCAGCGTGAGTCGGTGCCTGGAAAAGCGTGCACCAGCATGAGGCAGTACCAGGAGAAGCATGCTCCAGCATCAGTCAGTGCCTGGAGAAGCGTGCTCCAGCCTGAGTCAGTGCCAGGAGAAGCGTGCTCCAGCGTGAGTCTGTGCCAGGAGAAGCGTGCTCCAGCGCGAGTCAATGCCAGAAGCATGCTCCAGCACAGGTCAGCGCCAGGAAAGGCAAGCACCAGTTTGAGTCATTGCCAGGAGAAGCGTGCTCCAGCATCAGTCATTGCCAGGAGAAGCGTTCTCCAGCACAAGTCGGTGCCAGGAGAAACATGATTCAGCGTGAGGCAGTACCAGGAGAAGCGTGCTCCAGCGTGAGGCAGTACCAGGGGAAGCTTGCTCCAGTGTCAGTCAATGGCAGGAGAAGCCTGCTCGAGTGTGAGTCAGTGTCAGGAGAAGCGCACTCCAGCGTGAGACCGTACCAGGAGAAGCGTGCTCCAGGGTGAGTCAGAGCCAGGAGAAGCGTGCTCCAGTGTGAGTCAGTGCCAGGAGAAGCATGCTCCAGCATGAGTCAGTGCTCGGAGAAGCATGCTCCAGCGTGAGTCAATGCCAGGAGAAGCCTGCTCCAGCGTGAGTCAGTGTCAGGAGAAGCCTGCTCCAGCGTGAGACAGTGCCAGGAGAAGCCTGCTCCAGCGTGAGACAGTGCCAGGAGAAGCCTGCTCCAGCGTGAGACAGTGCCAAGAGAAGCCTGCTCCAGCATGAGACAGTGCTAGGAGAAGCGTGCTCCAGCGTGAGACAGTGCCAGGAGAAGCATGCTCCAGCGTGAGCCAGTGCCAGCAGAAGCGTGCTCCAGCGTGAGGCAGTGCCAGGAGAAGCGTGCTCCAGCGTGAGTCAATGCCAGGAGAAGCGTGCTCCAGAGTGAGTCAATGCCAGGAGAAGCATGCTCCAGCGTGACTCAGTGCCAGGAGAAGCACGCTTCAGCGTGAGTCAGTGCCTGGAGAAGCATGCTCCAGCGTGAGTCAGTGCCCGGAGAAGCATGCTTCAGCGTGAGTCAGTGCCAGGAGAAGCATGCTCCAGCGTGAGTCAGTGCCTGGAGAAGCATGCTCCAGCATGAGTCAGTGCCTGGAGAAGCGTGCTCCAGCGTGAGTCAGTGCCAGCAGAAGCATGCTCCAGCTTGAGTCAGTGCCTGAAGAAGTGTGCTACAGCGTGAGTCAGTGCCAGGAGGAGCATGCTCCAGCGTGAGTCAGTGCCTGGAGAAGCATGCTCCAGCATGAGTCTGTGCCAGGAGAAGCGTGCTCCAGCGTGAGTCAGTGCCTGGAGCAGTGTGCTACAGCGTGAGTCAGTGCCAGGAGGAGCATGCTCCAGCGTGAGTCAGTGCCAGGAGAAGCATGCTCCAGCTTGAGTCTGTGCCAGGAGAAGCGTGCTCCAGCGTCAGTCAGCGCCAGGAAAGGCAAGCACCAGTTTGAGTCATTGCCAGGAGATGTGTGCTCCAGCATCAGTCATTGCCAGGAGAAGCATTCTCCAGCACAAGTTGGTGCTTGGAGAAACATGATTCAGCGTGAGGCAGTACCAGGAGAAGCATGCTCCAGCGTGAGGCAGTACCAGGAGAAGCGTGCTCCAGCGTGAGTCAGTGCCAGGAGAAGCATGCTCCAGCATGAGTCAGTGCCAGGAGAAGCATGCTCCAGGGTCAGTCAGAGCCAGGAGAAGCCTGCTCCAGCATGAGTCAGTTCCAGGAGAAGCGTGCTCCAGCGTGAGTCAGTGCTAGGAGAAGCGTGCTCCAGCGTGAGTCAGTGCAAGGAGAAGCGTGCTCCAGCGTGAGTCAGTGCCAGGAGAAGCCTGCTCTAGCGTGAGTGAATGCCTGGAGAACCGTGCTCCAGCGTGAGTCAATGCCAGGAGACACATGCCCCAGTGCGCGTCAGTGCCAAGGGAATTGTTATCCAAGATGAACCTTCTCCAAGGGAAACGGCACCCAGCAGGAGTCCGTTGTACTTTGTGCAGGCACGGACTGTTTCAGTATATGAGGTGTCAAGAATGGCGCTGAACTTTGCAATCATCAGCGAACATCCCCACTTCTGACTTTAGGATGGAGGGAAGGTCATTGATGAAGCAGCTGAAGATGGTTGGGCTGAGGACACTACCCTGAGGAACTCCTGTAGTCTTCTTCTTATCGTGTCCATGGCCCAGCCAGAACTGGACATTTTTACGCCTTCTTGGTGAATTCAGCAAGATCTGCAACAGTGCAGGGTTCCTCTAGCGACACGCATTGCAAGAGATGTTGCATAATCTGTGGCTCAGTTCCAAATTCAGAAGTTGTCAGGCTGGTTGTATATCCCTGTTGTGATGCCCTGAGACTGAGATGACTGACCTCCAACAACCACAACCGTCTTCCTTTGTGCTTGGTATGACTCCAATCAGTGAGAGTTTTGCCTCTGATTCCTACTGACTTCAGCTTTCCAGTGCTCCTTGGTGTTACACTTGGTCAAATGCTATACCTTGATGTAAAGGGCAGTCACTCTCATCTCACATCTGGGATTCAATGCTTTTGTCCAATGGATTAAGGCTGTAATGAGGTCAGTAGTCAGGTGGCCCTGGCAGAATCCAAACTGAGTATCAGTAGCAGGTTATTGCTGAGTAAGCACTGCTTAATAGCACTCTTCAGTAATACTATTGGGATGTTGACAGGGTCTTTAGCCTTTACTTCGCAGTGCAATCAACTATTTCTTGATATCATGTGGAGTGAGAATCAGTAACAAGGGAACTGCACTCCAGTGAGTACTAACATGGGGGCTGGTAGCACAGTAGTAATACCACTGGACTTATAATCCAATGACCCAGGCTAATGCTCTGAGGACATGGGTTCAAACCCCACTATGATAGCTGGTGGAATTTAAATTAATTAAAAAATCTGGAATTAAAAGATAGTCTCGGTGATGATGATCATAAAAACCCATCTGGTTCCCTAATGGCCTAGCTGTACCAAATCACTACTAAGTCAAAAAGGATGAAACCGGACGGACCACCCAGCATCAACCTAGGCACTGGAAATGACAACGGCACACCCAGCCCTGTCAACCCTGCAAAGGCCAGCTTGGTAAATTGCCAAAATTGGAAAAGCTGACCCATAGACTAGTCAAGCAACAGCCTCTCTGAATTGTACCTTAGAGACAATGTCCCAGACACCATCATCATCTCTTGGTATGTCCTGCTGGAAGGACAGACCTGCCAAAGGTGGCAGCACAGTAGTATACAGTCAAGACAAAACTGCCCTGGGAGTCCTCAACATTGACCTCTGCTGATTACCACTTACCACCCTGCCCCCACCCCAGCTGATGAATAAGTAGCCCTCCAACTTGAACACCAACTAGAAGAAGCACTGAGGGTGGCAAGGGAACAGAATGAACAGTGGATGGGGTACTTCAATGGTGACACCACTGCTGGCCGAGTCCTGAACTACTAGACTGAGCCTGTGGCAAGTGGTGAGGGAACCAACAAGAGGGAAAACCCTACTTGGCTTCACCTCACCAATCTACCTGTCACAGATGCACTACTGGGAGGAGTAACCACCACGCAGTCCTTGTGGAGATGAAGTACCATCTTCACATTGAGGATACCCTTCATCATGTTGTATAGCACCTACCACTGTGCTAAATGGGATAGATTTTGAACAGATCTGGCAACTCAAAACTGGGCATCCATGTGGGCCATCAGCAGCAGCAGAATTGTATTCAACCACAATCTGTAACCTCATGGCATATCCCCCACTCCACCATTGCCATCAACCCAGGTGACCAACCCTGGTTCAATGAAGAGTGCAGGAGAGCATGCCAGGAGCAGCACCAGGCATACCTAAAAGTGAAACAGAAACAAAAACAAAAAATGCTGGAAAAACTCAGCAGGTCTAGCAGCATTGGTGAAGAGAGAAACAGAGTTAACGTTTCGAGTCCATATGACCCTTCTTCAGATGTCAACCTGGTGAAGCTACAACCTTGCATGCCAAACAGTGGAAGCAGCATCCAATAAAGCTAAGCAATCCTACAACCAACGGTTCAGATCTAAGCTCTGCAGTCCTGCCACATCCAGCTGAATGATGGTGGACAATTAAACAACTCATTGGAGGAGGAGGCTGCACAAATACCCCATCCTCAATAATGGAGGAGCTCAGCACAGCAGTGCAAGAGAGAAGGTTGAAGCATTTGCATCCAACTTCAGCCAGAAATGCTGAGTGAATGATCCACCTCTGTCTCCTCCTGAGGTCGCCATCATCACAGATGCCAGTCTTCAACCAATTCATTTACTCCAGGTGATATCAAGGAGCGGCTGAAGGCACTGGATACTGCAAAGGCTATAGGTCCTGACAATATTCCAGCAATAGTACTGGAGACTTGTGCTCCAGAACTTGCTGCAACCCTAGCCAAGCTGTTCCAGTGCAGTTACAACAACACTGGCATCTACCCGACTATATGGAAAATTGTCCAGGTATGTCCTGTCCACAAAAAGCAGGACAAATCCAACCCGGCCAATTACCGCCCATCAGTCTGCTCTCAATCATCAGTAATGGAAATGCCAGGCAATGACCATCTCTAACAAGAGAGAATCTAACCACCTCCCATTGATATTCAATGGCATTAGCATTGCTGAATCCCCCATTATCAACATCCTTGGGGTTACCATTGATCAAAAACTGAACCGACCAAGCCGCATAAATTCTGTGGTTGAAGAGCAGGTCAGAGTTTGGGAATTCTGCAGTAAGTAATTCACCTCAAAGCCTATTCACAAGGCACAATTCAGAAATTTGATGGAATACTCTCCATTTACCTGTATAAGTGCAGCTCCAACAACACTCAAGAAGCTCAACATCATCCAGGACAAAGCAGCTCGCTTGCTTAGCTTCCCATCCACCACCTTAAACGTTCACTCCCTCCACCACCGACACACAGTGGCAGCAGTGTACACCATCTACAAGATGCACTGCAGCAACTCACCAAGGTTCCTTTGACAGTACCTTCCAAACCCATGACCGCTGCTATCTAGAAGGACAAGGGCAGCAGACATATGGGAACACCATCACCTGCAAGTTCCCCTCCAAGCCACACGCCAACCTGACTTGGAAATATATCGCCGTTCCTTCATTGTTACTGGGTCAAAATCCTGGAACTCGCTGCCTAACAGCACTGTGGATGTACCTGCATCACATGGACTGTAGCAATTCAAGAACATGGCTCACCACCACCTTAAGGGCAATTAGGGTTGGGCAACAAATGCTGGCCTAGCCAGCGACACCCACATGCTGTGAAAGATTAAAAACCGTGAAGGGAAATGACCCTAGCTGAAGGCAGTGCCAGAAAAACAGTACTCCAATGAGAGTCAGTGTCAAGAAAACTGCAGCTGAAGTGAGAGTCATTACCAGGGGGAATTCATTCTAGTTAGAGGCAGTACCAGAGGAATGCTTCCTACTCACAGAATCGTAAAATCATGTAATCATAGAATGGTTACAGCACATGAGGAGGCCCATTCTGCCCGTTGTTGTGTCTGTGCTGCTCTACGAAGGAGCAATTCACCTAGTGCCACTCGCTGACCTTCTCCCCATAACCCTACACATCTGTCCTTTTCAGATAATGATCCAATTCCCTTTTGAGTGCCTTGATTGAACCTGCCTCCACCTCACTCTCAAGACAGTGTATTCCAGATCTTAACCACTCAATTCGTTAAAAAAAGTTTTCCCTCATGTCATCATTGCTTCTTTTGCCAATCACCGTAAATCTGTGCCCTCTGGTTCTTGATTCTTCCACAAATGGGAACAGTTTCTCCCCAATGACTCTGTCCGGATCCCTCATGATTTTGAATATCTCTATCAATCTCTTCTCAACCTTCTCTTCCCCAAGGAGAACAGTCCCAACTTCTCTAATCTTTCTACATAGCTGAAGTTCCTCATTCCTGGAACTATCCGCATGAATCTTTTTTGCACTCTCTCCAATACCTTCACATCCTTCTTAAAGTGCTGTGCCCAGAACTGGATGCAATACTCTAGTTGAATCCAAACCAGTGTTTTATACAGTTTAACACAACTTCCTTGCTTTTGTACTCTTATGCCCCATTGATAAAGCCCAGGATGCTGTATGCTTCATTAATTGCTCTCTCAACCTTTCCTGCCACCTTCAATGATTTATGCACACATACACCCAGGTCCATAGGCAATAGCAGGGGACGCATTCAAGTGAGAGGCATTACCTGGGGAATGCATTCCAGTGTGGCACGGGCACTGCACCCAGTCAGTGCCAAGGAAACTGTTCCTCACAAGAGCCAAGGAAATGTACCCCAATGAGAGCCAGTTGCAGGTGAACTGTACCCCAATGAGTCATACCATGGGAACAGCACCCCACCAGAAGTCAGTGCCATGGGAGTCACACTACAGTGCCAGGGTAATAATGCCACAGTGAGAATAAGTGTCTGTCTCCCATAGTGCTCTCAGGTGAGCAGGCAAGAAAATTGTGAAGAACAAAAACATGGTTATGCCAATTCTGGTGACTGATAAGAAGTCCAATTCTGCAGCAGGTTAGCTTGATTTGCTCCCATCTGACCTGAAGGTGTGAAAATCGGGGCTATGATTGGGAAGTGACAGGAGTGTGAGACAATGATTAATTTGCTGGGGAGAAGGGAGGGAAGTGTATGGCCAAGTAGGTCAACAGTAGCGGAGGCATTAGGGCAAGTGGATGGATGGAAGCGAGACAGTTGGGAGTTAGAGAGTGAGATTGCACTCATGGAGGAGCTAGGGAAGAGTTTGTTCCATGAACTGATAGTGAAGGTAATGGGATTGGGATTGGAGACAGTTGGGAAATGTGACTGCTAAGGCAGCCAAGGAAGTGATCAAAGATTATTGGCAATCCAGGCTCCAGATGCACAGGCTGCAAGGGCTGGGGAGGTGGGATGGGGCATTTATATAAAATGCAAGATTGAAGAAGGATACAAGGTCAGTGAAGTCAGAGAGGTGGTAGTGACCAAGGATAAAGCAGTTACTCGGTGCAGAGGCTAAGGGTGGAGAGGAGCAAGACGATCTCAGTGAGGAAATGGATGTGGAGTTTCCACTGTACTGAATTCAAATAAACTCAACCATTCACTCCCATTGTACAGAACTGAAACATACCAAATCATTCCTAATTCATTCTCATTGTTAAGAAAAATTCCTTTTACATAACTCATTTCCATTTTTCAGAAATCTCCCAAAGCTCTCCACATAAATTATTTTGATGTGCAATCATAGTGGTTATAATACGCACTGTACCCAATTTCAACACACCCAGCTATTTCCATTTACTTCATCAACAGAATCAATCATTTCCCATTCACTCTCACTGTAGAGAATTACAATGAATAAAATCAGCCAGGGTTCCCATTTCTGATTGTTATCTAGCGGCGCTGCTAGGAAGTGGGATATTGTGAATATTGAGACTAAGCTACAATGTCTGCTACAGTCCAATGAACTTATCAGTGCTCACTCTGTAAATTCATATGATCATTTGCCACTTAGAGGCCTGCTGGTAACTCTGGAACAGTACACTTTATGAGCCAGTGTCTACAGAAGAGGAGGAAAACAGGAGGTGGCAGAGGTTGGGGTGGTGGGGGGTAAACAGGAAACTCCAAACCCTACAGGAACTACACTTTACTCCTTTTCATGCACATCAGAAACAATCCATATTATACCATTAAACAGAGTGGGATCACCAAAGGACCCATTGGGCAGAATCTTCCATTCTGGGATCTGGACTCTGGTAGCAGGGAGGAAAGTTGAAGTGACTACCGCTGGAGAGTGAGGCGGCTGAAAATGCAAGGTTTTCCGCTTTTCAGCTCACTAATTATGCATCCGCGAGGAATATGTCAAATCTCGTGGCAACGCAGGCAGTGATTCGTCTCACCCCATCACCTCGTAGACTTCATCATCCGGGCGCCATATTCAAACGGCACCCGGACAGCCATTCACTCACTGCAGGTCAGGGTCTCTGGATAAAAATGTCCAGGAGAAGGGAGCAACCTTCTGCCCCACGTTCAGCAACACCTCCCTGGAGACACCTCCAGGTGGTCGAGGGAAGGCGGGAGGTCCTCTTTCCAAGGGATGGGAGCAGGAGGCCCTTTCGTCTGACCACGGCGGCCTGGGAGGAGGTCAACAGGGTTGTAAGCCCCTATGGGTTTCAAAGAAATACCACGCTGCAGTGCACAAAATGGTTGAGTGATCTCATCCGATACGCCAGGAACTCACTGCGCACTCATACTTTCATAAGGGCATCAGGCAGTCCAAGGGTTGCAGTTCACAAGGATGTCATACACATTCAGCAGATGGTTCATCAGCACTCATGTGTCATAGACACTTAAAACTCACCACCTCTTGTAAGATCCTGCACAAATAGTGTCTTAATCCCTTACTGGGGAGGGCTCAGCAAACACAACAGGTATGCAAGTTTCTGAACCTCTCTTCAATCCATAGTGCTCACACTCAATCCATCTGTCTTTGTGCAGGGCAAGATAGCCCACATCAAGAGGGAGAGACCGGAGGTGGGACCCCAGAGCTCAGGGCGCCCACCCCATACGAGGAGCATGCTACAGAGCTGGCAGAGGAGGACACTGACCGTGCCTGCGCAGGTGGCGAGATCAGCCTCCCGCAATAGCTCAATGAGGAAGCATCCATTATACAGCAATAACATGCGGACATTGACCATGAGTGATGTGTAATGTTTGAGTCTGCCTAATCAATCATTAATTCTCTCTTCCCGCCATTCCAGGTACCAGCAAGAGGAGGACGACACCATCCTCCACAAGATGATGCCCCAGACCGCAGGCCACCTGAAACTGTCACAAAATCATTCTGCAAACTCACCTTCCAGGCTACCTTTGCCAATTTGATTGGTCCAGTCTATAAGAATCACAGAATCACAGAATTTTAACGGCACAGAAGGAGGACATTCAGCCCATCGTGTCTGCACCGGCTCTCCAAATGAGCATTATGATCTAGTGCCATTGCCCTGCCTTTACCCTGTACCCCTGCACATTGTTTCTATTTGAATAATCATCTGAAGCCTTCTTGAATACCTCGACTGAACCTGCCTCCACCACACTTCCAGCCAGTGCACTCCACACCCGAACCACTCGCTGTGTGAAAGTTTTTTCTCACATCATATCTGCTTCTTTTTCAAATCACTTTAAATCTGTGCCCTCTTGTTCTTGATTGAAACCCCCGCAATTATTACATTGCTTGTTACAAGCTCCATTTATTTCTTGCTTAATGCTCTGTCCAACAGTATAACTACTTTTGGGGGTCTATAAAGTACTCCCACCAGTGTTTTCTGACTCCTGTTATTCCTGATCTCCACCAACACTGATTTACTTCCTGGTCTACCGGAGCCAAGATCCTTTCTCATTGCTGTCCTTATGTAATCCTTTACCATTGTTTAAATGTGGAACTTTACAAGAGGGTTATGTATTCAATTTCTCCTTTAACTTAAGGTGAAACAGAATGCTCTGGATGACTGGGGAGGGCATTGAGGGGTAGGCAGGTGATGGTGGATCATATAAAACCTTTGCCCAGAGACAGGCCCATGAGATCTGGTTGTCATGGGAGCGAAACCCAAACCAAACAAAATCACATCTTAACACAGTAAACGGAGCGGCTGCTTTTGAGACAAATAAGCAGAGAGAGGGAGGAGCAGGGCTCGCACCACTGTCTGGCCTCAGTTACTAGCCTCTGGCACTTGTCGCTTCCTGGCCCCCAGCTCTCAACAATCCCCATGGTTACTGGGCTCCAGCTCTCATCACTCTCCAGCCTGTTACTGGTCCCCAACTCTTGCCATCCTCAGCCTCAGTTTCTGAGCCCTGGCACTCGCCGTTTCCCTATCTCAGTTACTGGCCCCTGGGTCTCGGCACTCCCCAGGCTTGTTTATTGGGCTCCAGCTTTCGTTGTTCCCTGGCGTCAGGAATCCTTGACGATTGGTGTGGGGATGGGGGGAGGTTTTTTGCGAAATGGGGGGGTGGGGGCAGATATGGCAACATGGGGACGTGGAACGGCATGGAAATGGGGAGAAAAACTGGCATGGGATGAAGAGTGTGAAATGGAGAACGAGAGACAGCATGGGAGGGAGGGGTGTGATGACATAGGCAGAGGAGGGAAGACAGGGAGGTAGAGGGGGGAGATAGCATGGTGAGGGAGGGGGTGACATTGAAGATATGAAATGGGGAATGAGAAAGGAAGAAGGGATGGAATGGGGATGATAACGTGAGGGGTGAAAGGGCTGGTTGAGTACAGCATGAGAGGGATGGCATGGGAAAGATGGAATAGGGATTTTTCTTTTCATTCGTGGTTGGGATCTGATTGTTGATGGTAAGGCCAGCATTTATCATTCATCCCTAATGACCAGGCCAGTTCACAGGGCAGTTAAGAGTCAACCATATTGCTGTGGGTCTGGAGTTACATGTAGCCCAAACTGGGTAAGGACAGCAGATTTCCTTCCCGAAAGTGACATTAGTGAACCAGATAAGCTTTTACAATAATCCGGTCATGGTCATAATTAATGAGATTGGATTTTTATTCCAGATTTATTACTCAATTGAATTGCATTTCCCTCAGCTGCTGTGTGCAATTTGAAATCATGCCTCCAGGGCATTAGTCGAGGGTTAGTCAACCAGTAACATTATTGCAACTGTAGCATAGTGGTAACGACTCTAATTTGACCGCAGATATTTGGCGGGTCTCTGGAAGCTTTACTACATTAAAGGCGATACATAAATGCCAATTGCTGCAGTATGTAGGAACTTGGGAGACAGCATCGGGTTTGATTCTGATCCTCCCCACAATCCAATACCCTGTATGCACTTAAATAAAAACAGAAAATGCTGGAAAGATTCAGCAGGCCTGACAGCATCTGTGGAAAGAGAAACAGAGTTAACGTTTCGAGATTGACCCTTCTCTTTCCACAGATGCTGTGAGGCCTGTTGAGCTTTTCCAGCATTTTGTTTTTATTTCAGACTTCCAGCATCTACAGTATTTTGCTTTTATTGATGGGAGATGTTATGTTCTGGCTTACAACAATGAGTCTAAGCAGAAACCTGTGTGTAATTTCATCGGGGTAAAGTTGACACACTGTCCAGCACATTCTGGAGGAATTTCACCAATTGCGGCCCTAATGGAAGCTCCAGGCCTCAATGTTTTAAAAGCTGAGGGGATTGGGCTCCATTCATCAACAAACTGCCTCACAAAAGATGAGGATGTACTTCATTCCCCATCAACCCCCCCTCTCATTAATTCCCAATTGTGAAAAGATGAAAAACAGATAGCTGGAATCTCCACCAGGGTTCTCTCAATCTCCCACCATAACTTCAGCAGAAGATTGGAGGAATGTCCCTTTATGCCATTTTTCCCAGGTTTCTACTGATCTCCAGCCAAAGCTGTGGCAGGAGAACCTGTCATGCAAATCCATTGCACCACCCCCCCCCAACTCAGAGGAAGGAACCCCATAGGAGTAGAAGCGAATAATTCTTTTAAAAATGGGGATATGAGATAAAGGACACAAAATCGAAAGAAATAATAAAAACTGAGCGAGCACTGATAAAATAAGAAACTGCCAAGTCTTGGAATTACACAAGCTGACAAGCATCCAAAAAGTTTTAAGTCAGGGGCCTTCAACAGAAGTTCCTCTGAAACATTGGCCAGGAATTTCCTGAAAGATACTCTAGTTCCACCAGTATAACTTTGCCAGAAGTGCAGTAGAAATTCCAAATAGAAACATCCACAATGAAATTCCCAGTCATCGAGTTCCTGATATACGGAAATGATCTGGATTCGCAGTCTCAATACAAGATAGTTACATTTCCAAATGACAAGTGATTGGCATGAACTATTGACTCTAAAAATGCAGCCAAGAGGGAGTAGAACAGGTTCTAAACCCAGGCTGCTCAACAGCAAATGCAGTTCAATGCACGAGGCATGGACACTCCAGGCACAGGATAGAATTTATCAAGGAGAAGGTGTTATCAGGCTCACTCCTTATCGTGTCTGAGCATTATGAGATGGATATAAAAAAGCAAATAAGAATAACTACGATTTACAACACTGGAGGCCATTCAGTCCTTCGTGTTTGCAGCAGTTCCTTCCACAGAAATCCAAAACGAATCCCACTGCCCCATTCTCGTTTTGTTGCCCTGTTTGTTTCCCCACTTCAAATATTTTTCCACTTTTCCCTGATGCTGGAAATTATTGTTCAAACCATCTATGTTGAGCTCCCCAGAATAATGGAATAATGGGCACAATTGTTGTCACTGTGACATTAGGGAACCATCCAGGCCATGAGGAAGTATCTGGTTCGTGTGGTTCACAAACACACCTGACACTGCATATGTCCACTGAGCCAATAAGGAAACTCTTCAAACATTCATTTGCATTATTATTTAAATAGTTTTTAAATGAACCCAACAGACCTTTTCCCATTTTGAGCATAAAGTCGCGCTAAAAATGCAATTGCAGGCCTGGAGTTTCTGCATGATTTCTGCCCAGATAACAGCAGAATTTAGGTGGAATGAAATGTATCAGTGCAAATGATCAGGGAATTTTAATCCTGAGTTATGCCTATAACCATTCAACGCTGGAGTTTCTGTGTTTTACACAGTTTGAAAGGTCCCTTCACCAGAATTGATCCTGCCCACAAAACTGTCCACACACGCCACCCCAGGTCACCACGGTGAGTTTCCTCCGACTGTGCGTGTCAAAGAGTGGCTCATCACACTGTGCCCAGAATTGCAGGTGCAAAGGCACCCATGGTCACATGAGTCCATCACTATGAGCTGACCTGCACTCACCAGCAGTCAACTGAAGCGTCAGGTCTGTTTTTCTTTCCGTTGTACAACTACTCCAAATTATTTCGATTAAATTAAACTGAGTTCAAATCTGCCCTTGGAACACAAGGCTGGTGACCAGCAGCAACTGAAACCGCTGATCAGCCTAGATCTTCAGCTGCTCTAGATTTTCACTTTAAGCAAGTTTAACTAATGTTGAGGCCCCATCAGTTACACCCGATAACGCTGCTTTGATTGTGCTGGTTCATTTGAGAGTTTACATTTTGTCTTATGCAACAAGTCTTATGGGCAGAACTTCACCTCGGTAAGACTGGCATTTTCTGATTGCGTCCTTAGCAGAAACTCCAGGCCACAATCTTTAGGAAATTCATTACAAACTTACTTTAGAAGGAGTACGGATTTTTTTACTCTTTTGTTTCTTCATCAATTCTTCATGTTCTCTAAGTTTCATCAATTCTTCATGTTGTCTGAGCTTCAATAATTCTTCATTCTCTCCAAGCTTCAGAAGGTTTTCATTTTCTCTCAACTTTTCTAGGTCATCTTCCTCTCTCTGTTTCTTTCCATCAAGCTGTTCAACTCCTTCAAGCACCCTGCTTTTCCCCAATACCTTTAATGAGGAGAAATGACTTGTAAGGAAGATTTCACAGAAAACAAGTGCAAAGTGACAGAATACAACGTACACTGTTGTCAAAGCCTCCCTGTGCACCTCTATTTTATCAATACTGCTATAGGATTCTAGCCATGGCTCAGTGACAGCACTCTCATTGAAAAGATTAAGCACTCCAGCAACTTAAACACATAATACAGGCAACACTTCAGTGCAGTACTAGACTGCTGCACTGTCACAGGTGGTATCTTTCAGATGAGCTGTTAAACCGAGGCCCTATCTGCTCTCTCAGGTAGAAGTAAAAGATCCCAGGGCACTATTTTAAGAGTAGGGGAGTTCTTCTGGTGAACTGGCCAATATATATCCCTCAACGAACACCTAGAATAGAAGATCTAGTCCTTTATTTAATTGTAGTTTATGAGGCCTTGCTATGTGCAAGTTGGCTGCTGCATTTCCTACTTTAGAACAATGGGGACACTTCAAAATTAATTAATTGGCTGTGAAGTGCTTTGGCTGTCCTGAAGTCGTCAAAGACGCTATATAAATACAAGTTCTATCTTTTCCTGCTAAAACTCAAATCTAGCATTCTAGATGCTTTACCATCTCTCAACATTAACAATGTATTGAAATCAAGGCACATCAGGCCACCTCTGGACACAAATTCTTGCCCAGGACCTAGAAACTGTGGAGTTCCTCACCTTCCACAGTCTTTCTTTCCACATATAATTTACATTCTTTTAAAGCCCAAATATGGCATTAACTAGACACCATTTCCTGTTTCATTTCATCTTCTACTGAAGTTCCTCATCCCTGGAATGATTCTCGTGAATCTTTTCTGCACACTATCTAATACCTTCATGTGCTTTCTAAAGTGTGGCATCCAAAAATGGATGCAATACTACGGCTGAGGCCAAACTAGTGTCTTATACAAGTTCAACATAACCTCCTTGACTCTTGTACTCTGAGGTCCCTATTAATAAAACCTAGGATACTGTATGCTTTATTAACTGCTCTCTCAACCTGCCCTGCCACATTCAATGACTTATGTACACATACACCCAGCTCCCTCTGCTCCTGCACTCCCTTTAGAATTGCACCCTTTATTATATATTATCTCTCCATGTCTTCCTACCAAACCTTCACATTTCTCTGCATTGAACTTCATCTGTCACCTAATTGCTCATTCCACAAACTTATCTATATCCTTTTGGACTTCTACACTGTCCCCCTTGCAGTTCACAGTGTTTCCAATTTTCGTATCATTCGTAAACTTTAAAATTATGCCATGTACACCTAAGTCTAGGTCATTAATCAGGAAAAGGGTCCCACACTGACCCCTGCAGAACTCCACCACAAACATTCCTCCAGCCCATAAAACATCCATTAACCACTACTCTGTTTCCTGTCACTCAGCCAATTCTGAATCCATGTTATTGCTGTCCCTTTTATTTTGTGAGCTATAAATTTGCTCACAGGTCTGTTGTGTGGCACTGTATCAAATGTCTTTTGGAAGTCCATGTACACCACATCAACAGCATTGCCCTCATCAACCCTCTGTTACCTCTTCAAAAAACTCCAGCAAGTTAGTTAAATATGATTTTCCCATAGAAATCCATGTTGGCTTTCCTTAAATAACATGCATTTGCCCATGTGACTATTAATTTTGTCCTGAATACTGTTTTCAGAAATTTGCCCACCACCAAAGTTAAACCAACTGGCCTGTGCTGATTTACCTTTAAACACTTTTTTGAACAAGGGTGTAGAATTTGCAATTCTCCAATCCTCTGGCGCCACCCCTGAGTCTATGGAAGAGCCTCTGCAATTTTCCATTCTCATTTCCTTCAGTATCCTTGGATGTATCTCATCCAGTCCTGGTGCCTTATCAACTTTAATTACAGATAGCCTATCCAATACCACCTCCTTTTCAATTTTAAACCCTTCTACTGTCTAAATTACCTCCTCTTTCACCATGGCCTGGATAGCATCTTCTTCCTTGGTAAAGATGGATACAAACTATTCATTTAATACCTCAGCTATGCCTTTTGCCTCCATGTGAAAATCCCTTGTTTGGTCCCTAATTGGCCCTACCCCGCCTATTAATAAAGCCTAGGATACTGTATGCTTTATTAACTGCTCTCTCAACCTGTCCTACCACATTCAATGACTTATGTCATTTGTTTGCTATTTATATGCCTAAGGAACTTTATATGTTTCAATTAGATTACCTTTCATTCCTCTAAACTCCAAGGAATATAGGCCTACTCAACATCTCCTCAAAAGATAATCCTATCAACCCAGCAACCAGTCTTGTGATGAGGAGAAATTTGAGATGAGGAGAAATTTCTTCACTCAGAGAGTGGTGAACCTGTGGAATTCTCTACCACAGAAAGCTGGGAGGCCGGATCACTGAGTATACTTAAGAAGGAAATAGATAAGATTTCTAGACACTAAAGGAGTCAGGGGGTATGAGAGAGAGCGCGAGTATGGCATTGAGATAGAAGATCAGCCATGATCTTATTGAATGGCGGAGCAGGCTCAAGGGGCCAAATGGCCTACTCCTAATCCCTATGGTTCTATGTTTATCAATTTCTTAGTCCTCCTTTGCTGAATTCTAAAATCCTCACACTTGCTTCTCTTTATTGCAACATTTAAAGTCTCTTCCTTAGATCTAATACTATCTTTAACTCCACATTCGCCACAGGTGGACCAGTTTTTCAGTGAGTTTTTTATGCCGAAAAGGGATGTGTATTTATTGCAAATTATGTATTAATTCCTTAAGTGCCTTGCTTGTCTACCATATCTTTGAATGTATTTTCCCAATCTACCTTTTAGCCAACTCGCTCTCACACCCAAGTAGTTTGCTTTGTTCAGATTTAAGACCCTAATTTCAGGACGTTACTATTAATTTACTGCTGTTCCAGTACAGCTAGAACACTGACATCTATCCAGCTATGCAGAAAATTGCCCAGGTATGTCCTGTACACAAAAAGCAGGATAAACCCAACCCGGCCAATTACCGCCCCATCAGTCTACTCTCGATCATCAGTAACGTAATGAAAGGAGTCATCAACAGTGCTATCAAGCAGCACTTGCTTAGCAATAACCTGCTCACTGATGCCCAGTTTGGGTTCCACCAGGGCCACTCAGCTCCTGGCCTCATTACAGCCTCGGTTCAAACATAGACAAAAGAGCTGAACTCCAGAGGTGAAGTGAGAGTGACTGCCCTTGACATCAAGGCAGCATTTGATCAAGTGTGGCATCAAGGAGCCCTAGCATAACTGGAGTCAATGGGAATCAGGGGGAAAACTCTCCGCTGGTTGGAGTACTAGCACAAAGGAAGATGGTTGTGGTTGTTGGAGGTCAATCATCTCAGTTCCAGGACATCACTGCAGGAGTTCCTCAGGGTAGTGTCCTTGGCCCAACCATCTTCAGCTGCTTCATCAATGACCTTCCTTCCATCATAAGGTTAGAAGTGAGGATGTTCGCTGATGATTGCACACTGTTCAGCATCATTCACGACTCCTCAGGCTGAAGCATTCCAAATCCAAATGTAGCAGGACCTGGACAATATCCAGGCTTGGGCTGACAAGTGGCAAGTAACATTCGTGGCACACAAGTGTCAGGCAATGACCATCTCCAACAAGAGAGAATCCAACCATCGCCCCTTGATGTTCAATGGCATTACTACCGCTGAATCCCCCACTATCAACATCCTGGGGGTTACCATTGACCAGAAACCGAACTGGACTAGCCATATAAATACTGTGGCTACAAAAGCAGGTAAGAGGCTGCAATGTGTAACTCACCTCCTGACTCCCCAAAGCCTGTCCACCATCTACAAGGCACAAGTCAGGAGTGAGATGGAATACTCACCACTTGCCTGGATGAGTGCAGCTCCAACAACACTCAAGAAGCTTGACACCATCCAGTCCAAATCAGCCCGCTTGATTGGCACCACATCCACAAACATTCACTCTCTCCACCACTGATGCACAGAAGCAGTAGTGTGTACCATCTACAAGATGCACTGCAGGAATTCATCAAGGCTCCTTAGACAGCACCTTCCAAACCCACGACCTCTACCATCTAGAAGGACAAGGGCAGCAGACACATGGGGACACCACCACCTGCAAGTTCCCCTCCAAGCCACTCACCATCCTGACTTGGAAATATATCACCGTTCCCTCACTGTCGCTGGGTCAAAATCCTGGAACTCCCTCCCTAACAGCGCTGTGGGTGTACCTACATCACATGGGCTGCAGCGGTTCAAGATGGCAGCACACCACCACCTTCTCAAGGGCAATTAGGGATGGGCAAGAAATCCTGGCCCAGCCAGCGAAGCCCACATCCCATGAACAAATAAAAAAAGACATTTTATATAACTGCAAATCTGTTATTCTTCAAGACTGTTATATCAATCATAGAACCCAAAAGCCACCACAGTAATATAAGTTGTAGATAATCCACACCTATCAAAGAATTTTGGCTCAGCAGGCGTATCTGTACAATATGAAAAATCTTGTTCATCCACAGTTCCGATCCACAAAATTTACTTCCTAGGTCATGAATTTAAATCATGCTACATTTAAAATTAAACTGCCTATGTAAACATTGATAAAGTAGAAACCGCTCGCCCCCCCCCCCCTACCAACCCCACCACAACACATTGGAACATGTTGACCTTTGTACAATGAGCAAACCATACATCTACATTCACAATTTCATCGTCAACAATTGTAGAACTAATTGAATCATTCAAAATGCTTTATGAAAAAAAATGCTCTGCCATGGGTAAGCTTAAATTAAAATGATCTTTTGTGTCTTTTAATGTCTTAAAAAAATTAGTTTCAAGACCTCAGCCTGTCAAAAGCTGGTATTTCAACTGAATATTTTTACAAGAGCTATTGGACAGAGCTTTCGCCACAGCTGAGCATTCCAAAGATATGCAGCTTGCAAGGATTTCCATGACACATCTGCATATTCTGAACATATACAATTTGCTGCATTTCTAAGCATGCAATTTGGGCATTAGCAGGATTTAAAGAATAGAAGGTTCGATCCCCTTTTTGTGAAAATCTGATTTTCTTTGTCCTTTTCAAAAGATTATGAAAGAAACTACAAAATGAATTTTCAAAGTTTGTGTCAGAAATGTTGCATTCTATTAAGAACTACTCAAGGCAGGCAACACTTGTAATCACCACTACTTGTGATCCTGGTTTCTTTGTTAACTATTATACAAGAGACTTCATCGAGCATGTTCGTTTTTCTTAAGCGTTAGTCAGTTATATTGGTTAAACGTTTAATTAAACAAACTCGTTCTTCTGGACTATTTTTGAGGCTTAAGAATTCTTTATTATAACATAGAAACACAGGAGTTGGCGACTCGGCCCCTCGAGCCTGCTCCGCCATTCAATATGATCATGACTGATCCTCGATCTCAACGCCATATTCCCACTCTCTCCCAATTCCATAGCTTTACCACCCTCTGAGCGAAGAGGTTTCTCCTTATCTCAGTCCTAAATAGCACACCTAATATGTGAGACTGTGACCCCTTGTTCTATACTCACTCCAGTAAGTGGGGGGTGGGGGGGGAGACATCATCCCTGCATCCAGTCCGTCCAGCCCTGTCAGAATTTTATACGTTTCAACGAGACCCCTCCCATTTTGTTAAATTTCAGTGAATACAGGCTTACTCGACCCAATTTCTCCTCATATGACAATCCTGCCATCCAACAAAAACTTGCATACCGGAAACTATGAGCTATGGTAATTTTATCAGGTCAGTTTTGTTTCTGTTGCCTTCCCAACAACAACTTGTACTTATAACACCTATAAGGTAGTAAAACATCTCAAGGTGCTTCACAAGGCACAAACAAAATTTGACACTGAGCCACACAAGGAGATATTAGGATAGGTGGCCAAAAGGTTGGTCAAAGAGATAGGTTTTAAGAAGCATCTTAAAGGAGGGAAGAGAGAGGTAGAGAGGTTTAGGGAGAGAATTTCTGAGCTTAGGGCCTAGGCAGCTGAAAAGCACAATGCCGAATAGCAAACCAATTAAAATCAGGGATGTGTCAGTCAGAATTGGAAAGGAACAATTACTTTTTAAAAAACTCCTTTGTGGGATGTGGGCTTCACTGGCCAGGCCGAAGGATTGCAGCGCTGCAGCAGGTTCCCGAGATAGGGAGGGAGGAAATAATGGAGGGATTTGAAGACAAAGGTGAGAATTTTAAATCTGGGGTGTTGCTGAACAGAAAGCCAAAATAGGTCAGTGAGCTCAGGCTTGAATCCTCCTTGAATAGGCCCAGAGAACTTCTGTGCAACTCTTGGCATTCTCTGAAGGGCCCATTGAGATACTTGTCACTGCCTGCTGACAAACAATAATCTCATGTCCCATCCTCCTCTAAAGCTGACATTAAAGTTTAGCTTGCCTGCTGGGGCATAACCTCACTAACAACGTTCCCATCTTGGACATTCTGCCCACCACTGTCTCCTTTAACTCAGCCAGAAGAATCAATTGCCCTCGCCATACTTCCATCCACAATGGCTTTTCACTTATGAACAATGCCATCCATGATCATATCATGGATGAGTTGCCCAATGTTTCCAATTTAAAAATCTTATTATCTTGAAATCATTTTTAGCCTCCCCTCCTACCTCTGATACCTGTTCAGGCCAACTGCCACCAATAGCCATTAATTTCTGTTCTTCCGATTTTGGCCTGGTGCATTTTCCCTTTCGCTTCAAGCAGCCATATCTCCTGCTAATAGATCCAATGCTCTGGAATTTCCTCGTTAAAACCCTCAGTCACCTCCCTATCTTCCAAAAAGATCCTCCTTAAAACACACCTCTTTGACCAAGCTTTTGATCACCCCTTCCAAGTATCTTGTCTTTTGGCTCATTTTTATTTGATTATTTTCTGAAGCTCTCTGAGATGTTTGTATACATTAAAGGTGCAATATAAATGTAAACTGGTACTTCCGAAAGAAATTTATGTTCATTATGAAAAATTATATCTATTGGCAAATATTGCACAAGAGGATGCATTTCCTGCATCTGCACGTCAATAAAAAGCACTATCCTCTTCCAGGTCACGAATTTGGAAGTTGCTATTGAAAAAGCTTTAGTGAGTTGCTGCAGTGCATCTTGTAGATGGTACACACTGCTGCCACTGTGCGAGGTGGTGGAGGGAGTGAATGTTTAAGGTGGTTGATGAGCTGATCAAGCAGGCTGCTCTGTCCTGAATGATGTTGAACTTCTTGAGTGTTGATGGAGCTGCACTCATCAAGGCGATTGGGGAGTATTCCATCACACTCCTGACTTGTGCCTTATAGATGGTGGACAGGCTTTGGGGAGTCAGGAGGTGAGTTACTCTCCGCAGAATTCCCAGCCTCTGACTTCCTCCTGTAGCCACAGTATTTATGTGACTGGTCCATTTAAGGATCTGATTGCCTGGCACTTGTGTAGCGTGAATGTTACTTACGAATTTGCAGCCCAAGCCTGGATATTGTACATGTCTTGCTGCATGTGGACACAGACTGCTTCAGTATCTGAGGAGCTGCGAATGGAGTTGAACACTATGCAATCATCAATGAACATCCATACTTCTGACCTTATTATGGAGTCAAGGTCATTGAAGAAGCAGTTGAAGATGGTAGGCCCTAGAGCACTGCCCAGAGGAACTCCTGCAGCGAATGTCCTAGCACTGAGATTGTGTGAGATACCAGCTAGTGGAGAGTTTTCCACCCGATTCCCTTTGACTTCAATTTTGTTAGTGCTCCTCAATGCCACGCTCGGTCAAATGCTGCCTTGATGTCAAGGGCAGTCACTTTCAACTCACCTCAGGAATTCAGCTCTTTTGTCCATGTTTGGACCAAGGTTGTACTCAATGCCTCTATTTATGAAGCCCAAGATCCCATATATATTACTAACTACTCTCTCGAATATGTCCTGCCACCTTCAACAGTTTGTTCACATGACCCCCCAGAGTACAAAAGCAGGGAAGTCATGCTGAACCTTTACAAAGGTCTGGTTAGGTCCCAACTAGAGTATTGTGTCACCACACTTTAAGAAAAATGTGAAGGTCCTTGAAGGGGTTCAGAGGAGATTTACCAGAATGCTTCGAGGATTGGGGATTTTAGTTACAAGGTAAGGTTGGAAAGGCTGAAGTTGTTCTCCTTAAAGGATGCAAGATTGAGGAGAGATTTGATGGAATTTACAAGATTATAACAGGTTTGGGTAAGGTAGACAAAAAAAAAACTCTTCCTATCAGCTGATGGTACAAGGATTAGGGGACACAGATTTAAGATTCTGAACAAGAGATGCAGGAGTAATGTGAGGAAGAATCTTTTTTTTTACAGTGAATGGTAATGACCTGGAACTCGATGCTCACGAGGGTGGTGCAAGCGGACACAATCAATGATTTCAAAATGAAATTGGATGGGCACTTAAAGGAAATAAACTTACAGGGCTATGGGGATCGAACAGGGGAATGGAACTTACTGAATTGCTTTGTGGGGAGCCAGCATGATCTCTTTGGGCCGAATGGCCTCCTTCTGTGCCATAAATAACTCTATGATTGAGAATAGGCTGAACTGGATTCTGTGGACAGGACCATACATCGACAATTTTCGGCTTTGTTGGGTAGATATCAGTGTTGTAACTCTATTGAAACAGCTTGGCTAGGGACACAGCTACTTCTGGAGCACAAATCTTCAGCACCACAGCAGGGATGTTGTTGGGGACCCAAGTCTTTGCTCATTCCAGTCCACTCAGCCGATTCTTGACAACACGTGGAGTGAATTGTATTGGCTGAAGACTGGCATCGTATTGGCTGAAGCTGGGGACCTCAAGAGAAGGCAGAGATAGTGCATAAGAACATGAGAAATAGGAGCAGCAGTAGACCATATGACTCCTCAAGCCTGCTTCACCACTCAACTGGTTCATGGCTCATTTCCACAACTGCATGTTCCCACCCGCCCCCAATATCCCTTAATTCCATTTGTGATCAAAAATCAATCTATTCCAGCCTTGAATATACTCAATGATGGAGCATCCACAACTCTCTAGGGTAGAGAATTAAAAAGATTCGTAACCCTCAGTGAATAAACTTCTTCTTCTCTTAGTCCTAATTAATCAATTCCTTATCCTGAGGCTGTGCTCCCCAACTTTGAGATTTGGAAATCCAAGTACATTGCATCTAATTTCTCTCTTTTATCCACCCTACTAGCTACATTGTTGAAAAACTGTTAAGTTTGTCAAACACAATTTCCCATTTGTAAAACCATGCTGACTCTCTGATCAGGCTGTTATTTTTCAAGTGCACCGTGAAGAGTTCCTGAAGAGATTTTACTATCTTTCTAACGACTGATGTCAGGCTAACTGGCCAGTAGTTCCCTGTTTTCTCTCTCCCTCCTTTCTTGAATAGCAGTGTTATATTTGCTAACTTCCAACCTGCTGGGGCCATTCTAGAACCTAGGAAATTTTGGAAAATCATATCCAGCGCATCCATTATTTCTACAGCTGCCTCTTTTAGAGCTCAAGAATGTAAGCCATCAGATCATGGGGGTTTGTTGGATATTAGCCCCTCAGGTTTCTCTAACACATTTTCTCTGTTGATATTAATTACCTTAAGTTCCTCACTCTTATTAGCCCCTAGGTTACCCTCTATTTCTGGTATGTAACTTGTGACTTCTACTGTGAAGACAGATAAAAAATATTTGTTCAACATCTCTACTATTTCCTCATTCCCAATGATAATTTCTCCTCTAAGGGGCCAACTTTTACTTCAGCTACTCTCTTCCTTTTTGTAAACTTGTAAAAGCTCCTACAATCAATTTTTATATTCCTGACTAGTTTACTCTCAAATTTCAGTGCCGGTGCACTGTCAGGTATGTAGGCCACACGTCCCAGCCATTGGCTGATAGGAACATGCTGTTTGATTCTTCGTTTGTTCATTATAGGCAGAGGACAGACTGTACTCAGCCAGCCCAAACTTGTAAAACCCAAAACAAAACATCCACTGTTAGATGTGATTCTCTGATTGGGCAACAGTAGCTGAACAATCCCGAGTGTGCCAATAGCTACACCAAAATCAATTCAAGATAGTTAGTTGAGCTCATAACGAGGCTCATTTAAACTTGCTAGAGGCAACATACATTCGTAAGCAAGGACCTGTGCTCTCCAAATGAAAGGAATATGTCCAAGCCTTCTGGAATTACCTGGCAGCTTGGGGAGCCTATAGTTCCCTGTTGCTTTCACCATGTCAACACCCCGGCCAATCAGAGTTCACTTACCAACCAATCAGCACCCTTTTCTCCTGATGTATAAATTGTTGTGATCGTTTGAAATTTGGCATTTTTGCATTTGCCCTCATGAGTGCGAAACAAAAAGCTTCAGCAACATGTCTCTCTTTTCAGTAATGCTCTCATATTCTATTTTTTCCCTTATCATCAACTTTTTGGCTGCCCTTTGCTGGTTTCTAAAACTCTCCCAATCTCAGGCTGGTAGCATTATTTGCAACATTATAAGCCTGTTCTTTTAATCGAATACTATCCTTAACTTCTCTAATAAGCCACAGATGGATCTTTCTTACTGAGTTTTTGTTTTTTCAATGTAATGTATTTTTGTTGAACTTTTAAATCATTTCTTCAAATGTTTCCCACTGTTTATTTACCACCATACCTGTTAGTATGTGTCCAACAGGTCGGTGTGATGTGTCTAGTGCGTGGTTGAAAGGAGTTAGTGCGCTTCTCACTTTTTGTATGCCAGTTTGCTTCTCATTTGCAGTCTACATCGCTGGCTAGCAGCAACGTGAAAGTCTCTCCCTGTCAGTGCACAGCCTCTCCAACTGTGCCTTCTTGTGGCAACACATGGAAACTGGATCCCTCGCAGCCACAGGCTAAAGCTTCAGAGGAACTCGGTGGGAGTTTAACCCACAGACATAGAGTGTACAGGCCCACAGGCATTTGAACATTCTGGCATTCATGAATCAAACACCCAGCTATGGGCGAACAGTTCCATTGCCTTGTGGATACCTTGAGAGAGCAGAAGGCCAAAAATGACAAAGAAAATGTAGAGTGGAGCCCAAAGGTGAACTGATGGCTGAACATGTCATCTTTCCAGCAACTCCTGCACCCAAGCCAGTGCCAAATAGTGCTTTGTAAGATGCTGACCCACTACGGTCCAGCTGCTTCAATGGGTGCTTGGAGCTTAGAGTCTCTGCTCAACAAGTGAATTCGTCACCTCAGGAAAATAAACAAAGCAAACCAAACAAAAAGAAAGAAAATGCCAACTCTTCGATTAGCAAGCTGCAATGTCAGAATCTCGTGCATGGGGCTGACAGATGATTTACAACTGGTCAATAACATGCACAAAACAGCTGTGATTGACATAGAACCTGACAGGTTTAACACTGACATAGCTTCTCTACAAGAGACAAGACTAGCTGAGAGTGGATCACTGAAAGAAAAACATTACAAGTTCATCTGGCAGGGGAAGAGTTCAGAGGAAATGCATGAACAGGGTGTAGCTTCGTTGTAAGGGGCTCCCTGCTCTCAATGATATAATACCAACCACCCTCACATACACAAATGGTTCAGAATGTGTTCTCTCTATCCACTGCTCAACTCAAACAGGCTAAGTTATTCTCATGAGTGCCCCTGTTCTAAAGCTGTGCTCCAGTACAGAGATGAAAGACCATTTCCCTGAGGAGCTTGACATTTCTATCAGCAGAATCCCTAAGACAGAACATCTTTGCCAATTGAGAGGTTTCAAAGCAAAAGTGGGTGCGGTCCATGAGGCATGGCCCTCCTGTCTCAGACCACACAGCTTACAGATGATGAATTAAAATGACAGAGAAGCTACTTGAGCTTTGCTGTTACCATGAGTTGTGTGTGACTAGCACTTCCTCTCAGAACAAACTCTGCCACAAGGTGTCCTGGAGACGTCCATGATCAGGGCATTGGCACCAGCTAGGCCTGATCATCACCAGACGGGACTCTCTCAACAGCATTCTCAACACAAGCAGCTACCAAAGAGCTGACTGTGATACACGACTCCATGATGTGCACCAGGGTTAAGATGCAAACCGTGAAGCTTTTTCATTCAAAGCAGAAAGGCTGTCCTCATGTCAACATCAGCCTTATTGCCTACCCAGGTAAGGACCAAGAGTTCCTTGACTCGATTGAACAGGCACTCTCCGGAATTCGCACAAAGTGCAGAAGCAAAATGGAACATACTTCAAGTCACCGTCTACAATCCTGCACGGTCAACATATGGGAAACAAAAGTGGGGAAACAGACTGGTTCGAGGCTAATGTCACTGTGATGGAATCTGTCATCAAAGCCAAGCAGTCCACTCTCATTAATTACAAGAGAGATCTGAACAAGAGGACTCTTAATGCGCTAAAAGCTGCTTAAAGTAAAGTTCAACAGGCTGCTAGGTACTGCACCAATGACTACAAGTCACAACTTTGCTACAATATCAAGATGGATACAAGGAATGCTATGAGCATGTATGACGGACCAAATAATGCAACAAGTAAGTCAGCAATGAAAACAGCTTCATGGGAACAAAGGTAGGGAGGGTCATCACTGACTGCAATAAACAGTCGGAGAGGTGGGTGTACTCCATGAGTTGTACTGCAAGGAGAACACGGTCACCAAGGAAGCTCTAGATACCATAAAAAGCCTGCCTGGCATGGAAGAGCTATCTTGTTTGGATTTGGGGGTGGGTTATCACACTGTCCTTTCACACTCTGGGACTGGATGGTACAGTGGGTTATCACACTGTCCTTTCACACTCTGGGACTGGGTGGTACAGTGGGTTATCACACTGTCCTTTCACACTCTGGGACTGGGTGGTACAGTGGGTTATCACACTGTCCTTTCACACTCTAGGACTGGGTACAGTGGGTTATCACACTGTCCTTTCACACTCTGGGACTGGGTGGTACAGTGGGTTATCACACTGTCCTTTCACACTCTGGGACTGGGTGGTACAGTGGGTTATCACACTGTCCTTTCACACTCTGGGACTGGATGGTACAGTGGGTTATCACACTGTCCTTTCACACTCTGGGACTGGGTGGTACAGTGGGTTATCACACTGTCCTTTCACACTCTGGGACTGGGTGGTACAGTGGGTTATCAAACTGGCCTTTCACACTCTGGGACTGGGTGAAACCAGGCCTGTTCCGCTTTCTGACCAGTGGAGCTTAAAGCTACTGTTAGGGGACCAGTAGCAGATACTGTATAGAAGGAGCAATAATGCAGGCCATACAAGGGGAAATAGAGATCGAAAATAGTTAAAGACATTGAAGATATAGGTGAGGGAGAGGTTGAATTAATCAACTGCTTTAGGAAGTATTGTAATGAACGGAAGGCCAAAAGGTAAGCTGTTAGGAGTTTGAAAGTGCAGTTGTTAATGACTTAGGGCGAAGATTCCCCCCCACACCCCCACCAAGGCAAACACTGAGTGGAGTTGGAAGGGGTTAGGGAGACATGGGTGATGAGGAACACATCTATGTCAAATGATCTCCATTAATCTTCTGTGCTCAAAAGAGAACAATCCCAGTGCCTCCAGTCTCTCCACATATCTGAACCAAATCTAAGGCCTCCAAGTAACACAAGATCCCGACTAGGGCATATATTAACTGTTCCATTGTCTAGTTTAACAAACTGGCATTCCCTACTTTAAAACACTGTGCAGCCACCGTCACAAGGACTGCAGTGGTTCAAACAGAAAGTCCACCTTTCCCTTCTTAAGCTGAACAGGGATGGTTAATAAATGGGGCCTTGCCAATATTGTGGCAGAGCAAACATCTTTCTAAAAAAGAAAACAATTAAATACGGACTTTATGCTATACATTAAATGACACTCACGTTTACTGAAGGAGGGTACCCCGTGAATCCTGACACACTTTATAACATTCATCATGCTACATATCACTTGCAATGTTTTGCTGAAGGGTGCAGTAAAGTGGAAGATTCAATTATTTAATTCCTTACCAAGGACAGAAAGGCAATGTAGAATGCATTTGAAAATATATATTCAACTTCCCAGAGCTGGGATCTGCAAGGGTGATGGGTGTATTTTTTTTTCTTATTTGTTCAATGGATGTGGACATCACTACCCAGGCCAGCATTTATTGCCATCCTCAATTGCCCTTGAGAAGGTGATGGTGAGCTGCCTTCTTGAACCGCTGCAGTCTATGTGGTGTAGATACAACCACAGTGCTGTTAGGGAGGGAGTTGCAGAATTTTGACGTAGCAAAAAGGAAGGAGCAGCGATATAGTTCCAAGTCAGAGGGTGGCAGGTGGTGGCGTTCCCATGCAGCTGCTACCCTTGCCCTTCTAAGTGGTAACTGTTGAACGTTTGGAAGGTGCTGTCAAAGGAGCCTTGACAAGTTGCTGCAGTGCATCTTGTAGATGGTACACACTGGTGCCACAGTGCATCAGCGGTGGAGGGAGTGAATGTTTAAGTTGGTGGATAGGGTGCCCACCAAGCGGGCTGCTTTGTCCTCGATAAGAAGACCATAAGACCTAGGAGCAGAAATTAGGCCAATCGGCCCATCGAGTCTGCTCCGCCATTCAATCATGGCTGATACGTTTCTCAACCCCATTCTCCCGCCTTCTCTCCGTAACCTTTGATCACCTTACCAATCAAGAACCTCTCTATCTTGGTCTTAAATACACTCAATGACCTGGCCTCCACAGCCTTCTGTGGTAATGAATTCCATAGATTCACCACTCTCTGGCTAAAGAAGTTTCTCCTCATCTCTGTTCTAAAAGGTCTTCCCTTTATTCTGAGGCTGTGTCCTCGGGTCCTAGTCTCTCCTACTAATGGAAACATCTTCCCCACGTCCACTCTATCCAGGCCTTTCAGTATTCTGTAAGTTTCAATCAGATCCCCCCTCATCCTTCTAAACTCCATCGAGTATAGACCCAGAGTCCTCAAACGTTCTTCATATGTGAAGCCTTTTATTCCTGGGATCATTCTCATGAACCTCTTCTGGACCCTCTCCAGGGCCAGCACATCCTTCCTGAGATACGGGGCCCAAAATTGCTCACAATATTCTAAATGTGGTCTGACCAGAGCCTTATAAAGCCTCAGCAGCACATCCCTGCTTTTATATTCTAGTCCTCTCGAAATAAATGCCAACATTGCATTTGCCTTCCTAACTACCGACTCAACCTGCAAGTTAACCTTAAGAGAATCCTGGACTAGGACTCCCAAGTCCCTTTGCACTCCAGGTTTCTGAATTCTCTCCCCATTTAGAAAATAGTCCATGCCTCTATTCTTCCTACCAAAGTGCATGACCTCACACTTCCCCACGTTGTATTCCATCTGCCACTTCTTTACCCATTCTCCTAACTTGTCCAAATCCTTATGCAGCCTCCCCACCTCCTCAATACTACCTGTCCCTCCACCTATCTTTGTATCATCTGCAAACTTAGCCAGAATGCCCTCAGTTCCTTCATCTAGATCATTAATGTATAAAGTGAAAAGTTGTGGTCCCAACACTGACCCCTGTGGAACTGCACTAGTCACCGGCCACCATCCTGAGAAGGACCCCCTTATCTGAGCTTCCTGAGTGCTGTTGGAGCTGCACTCATCCAGGCAAGAGGGAAGTATTCCATCACACTCCTGACTTTTGCCTTGTAGATGGTGGACAGGCTTTGGGGAGTCAGGAGGTGAGTTACTCATTGCACAATTCCCAACCCCTGACCTGCCCTTGTAGCCTCAGTGTTTTTCTGGCTGGTCCAGTTTAGTTTCTGGCCAGTGGTAACCCCCAGGAAGTGCTGGAGGGGGATTCAGCGATAATAATGCCACTGAATATCAAGGGCCAATAGTTAGATTCTCTCTTGTTGGAGATCGTTACTGCCTGGCACTAAGTGTGGCATTAGTTACTTGCCACTTATCAACCTAAACTTGAATATTGTCCTATTCTTGCTGCATGATGGCATGGACTGCTTCATTATCTGAGGGGTTACAAGTGGTACTAACATTGTACAATCATCAGCGAACATCCCCATTTCTAACCTTATGATGGAGGGAAGGTTACTGATGAAGCCGCTGAAGGTGGTTGGGCCGAGGACACTACCCTGAGGAACTCCTGCAGATGTCCTGGGGCTGAGATGATTCTCCACCGACAACTACAATCATCCTCCTAGACATGACCAATGGACCCATTGACTTCAGTTTTACTAAGGCTCCTTGATGGCACACTCAGTCAAGTACTGCCCTAATGTCAAGGCCAGTCATTTTCATTCCACCTCTGCACTTTAAGTCTTTGACCATGTTTGTACCATGTAATGAGACCTGGAGCCGAGTGAACTTGGCAGAACCCAAATTGAGCATCGATGAGAAAGCTATTGCTGAATAAATGTTGCTTGCTAGTACTGTCGACAGCCCTTATATCACTTCGCTGATGACTGAGAGTAGACTGATGGAGCAGTAATTGACTGGATTGGATTTGTCCTGCTTTTTGTGGACAGGTCATACCTGGGCAACTTTCCACATTGTTGGGTAGATGCCAGTGTTGTAACTGTACTGGAACATTTTGACTAGGGGTGCAGGTATTTACGGAGCACAAGTTTTCAGTATTATTGCCGGGATGTTGATAGGGCCCACAGTATTTACAGTATCCAGTGCCTTGAGCTGTTTCTCAGTATCATGTAGAGTGAATCAAATTGGCTAAAGACTGGCATCTCTGATGGTGGGACCTCAGGAGGCTGAGATGGACTATCAACTCAGCACTTCTGGCTTTAGCCTTACCTTTTGCACTGATACGCTGAAGGTCCCCCATCATTGAGGATGGGGATATTTATGGAGCTGCCTCCTCTCCCAGTTAGTTGTTTAATTAGCCACCACCATTCACGACTGCCATCGTGAAAGCAAAATACTGTGGATACTGGAAATCTGAAATAAGAACAGGAAATGCTGGAAAAACTCAGGTCTGGTAGCATCTGTGCAGAGAGCATCAGAGTTAATGTTTCAAGTCCATATGCCTCTTCTTCAGAGCTGGAGAAGTAGGGATCTGACCCGTTGATTGTGGGATAACTTAGGTCTACCTAAAGCATGCTGTTTCTGCTGTTTAGTATGCATGCAGTCCACTGGTTGGCACCTCATTTTTAGTTATGGCTGGTACAGCACCTGGCATGCCCTGCTGCACTCTTCATTGAATCAAGGCTGACTCTAGAGTGGGGGATATGCCAGGCCATATGATTAGCTTGTGGATGAATATAATTCTGCTGCTGATGATGACCCAGGGTGTCTCGTGGATACCAGTTTTGAGTTGCCAGATTTGTTCTGAATTGATCCTATTTAGCACAGTGACGAAGCCACAGAACACGATGGATGTTGCCTTTAGTGCGAAGACCGGACTTCATCTCCAGAAGGACTGTGCAATGGTCACTCCTCCCAATATTGTCATGGACAGATGCATCTGCAACAGGTAGATTGATGAGGATGAGATCAAGGAGGTTTTTCCTTCTTGTTGGTTCCCTTACCATCAGTCCAGCCAGCTATACCCTTCAGGTCTCGGCCAGCTAGGTCAGTAGTGATGCTACCAAGCCAATCTTGGTAATGGGACACTGAAGCTTCCCACCCAAAGTACAATCTGTGCCCATTCCACCCTCAGTACTTCTTCCAGTTGGTGTTCAACATGAAAGAGTATTAATTCATCAGCTTGGGGTTGGGGGGAGGCGTGTGTGTGGGGAGGGAGGTGATGGTAATCAACAGGATGATTCCTTGCAGATATCTGACCTGATGCCATGAGACTTCATGGGGTCTAGTGTCAATGTTGAGGGCTCCCAGCACCACTCTCTCCCAACTGTATACCACTGTGAGCCACCTCCAGTGGAACATGATGTGCCCATGAATGGTGAAGGAGGATTGGCTTCAGTGAATATGACTATATCAGGTTATAGCTTGGCTAGACCGCGTGACAGCTCTCCCAATTTTGGCACAAGTCCCAGATATTAGCAAAAAGACTCTGCAGGATCAATTGGGCTGGGTGTGCCTTTGTCTTCTCTGGTGCCAAGATTGATGCCAGGTGCCTTATTCTTATTCAACTTTTCTGTAGTGATTTGCCTGGACATTTGAGGGCAGTGAAAAGTCAAATCACATTACTGTAGGTCTGGAGTCACATGTAGGCCAGACCAGATTCTCTTCGCTAAAGACATGAATAAGTCAGATGGGTTTTTATAACAATCTGGTAGTTTCATGATTATCAATGCCAAGACCAGCTTTTTATTCCAGGTCTATAAATTAATTGAATTTAAATTCTCCCAGCTGCCATGGAAGGATCTGAACTCACATCTCCAGGAGCATTCGTTCAGGTGTTGATTACTAGTCCAGTAACATTATCGTTATGCTATCATTCCCTGCCCTCATTGTGTGTCTGGCATTTATCAGTTCAAATCTGAATGTTCTCTCTGTGGCACAGGCATGAAGTGCGTCAGTATCTGAAGAGTGCCAAATGAAACTGAACATTGTGCAATCATCAACGACAGCCAGACTTCTAACCTAATGATGGACGGACGGTCATTGATGAAGTAGCTGAAGATGGCTGGGCCTAGGACACTATCCTTAGGAACTCCTGCAGTAATGTCCTGCCTGAGATGATTGATCTCCAACAACATAGGGGATAATGGATAGGAAAGACCTACTTCCCGTAGCATGGAGGTCAATACCCCGGAACATGGATTTAAAGTAATTGGTAGAAGGATTAGAGGTGAGCTATAGAGGATTATGTTTCATCCAGAGGATGGAGGAGGTTGGAACTCACTGCCTGAAATTGTGTTCAGGCAGAAACACTCACAGCATTAAAAAAAACAAGTACGTGAATATGCACTTGGACTTTGTAACTGAGATGGTACAGGCCAACAGCTAGAGAATGGGATTAGACTGGATTGCTCTTACTCAACCAGCACAGACAAGATGGATCAAATTGCCTCCTCCTGTACCATATTTATTTATGATTCCAACTCATCTATCTTCTTTTGTGCTAGGTACGACTCCAGCCAGTGGAGTGTTATTCCCTGATTCTATCTATCTGAGTTCAATTCACTCAGGCTCCTTGATGTCTCACGCAGTCAAATGCTACCTTGATGTCTAGGGTAGTCACTCGCGCTGTATCTCCAGAATTTACCTCTTAAATCCATGTTTGGAGAGAAGGGTTAATGTGTGAGCTCGATGACCTTTTCATCAGGTCATCGAAAGATCCACAAAGGTCATCGACCTGCAACGTTAACTCTCCTTCTCTCTCCACAAATGCTGCCAGATCTGCTGCATATTTCCAGCATTCATCACAATAAACCTAAGTTTTATTGACAGTCAGAAAGGAAGACAAACAAAACTACAGTTGCTGCTAACCACAGGCATGATCATAAGAAGTCTTGTCCAACTGAAGTTAATATTTTAAACAATGTCTAAGTGACATGAATCATTTTCGGATTTCAATCTCCCATTTGTAAAGTGTTTGGGGAAGAAGCTAATAAATCTTTGCTGGCTGAGGGGAAATCACCCCCTCCACCCTTCAATTCCTGCTGATACACAGATTGGAAAATTCGGCCAACAGCACATGTTCAGAATGCACAGACTTGGTTCAAAAGTTCCCAGGAGTGAACATTTCCAGTCAGAGCCTATGCTTTACAGACAGACTGAAGCCTTGAAATTAAAACTGTAAGGAAGGCATTAAAAGGACACAAAAACAATTTGGTGGATCAATTTAATCAGTTTTAGGGTTTCCAAACATTTCAGAGTATCTTTCCACCAGTAGATTTCTGAGTTGAAGGAAAGGATGCCTTCCCTGATTCCTGCGAGAATCCGGAGTTGCTTTGCTTTTTCCAAAGGATTTTACAACAAACTGGTGATTGAAATTTCACAGGATTACATTTAAAGTATTAATTACTCACATTCTATTCTGCATCAGACCAAAAACATTAACTCTGTTTTTCTCTCCATAGATGTTGCCTGACCTGAGTATTTCCAGCATTTTCTGTCTTTATCCTAATTCCACACTACTGGCCCAATTCACAATAGTTTCCAAACTCATTCTACCGTCTCACGCTAAAGCCCTTCTTTCCCAGTACCTATTACCCACTGATTTCCAAACTATTCAATGCCTATTACTCCTCATCCAAACTCTTCACTCTTCCCTCAGCCAGTTTTTCCCAACCCTCAACTTCTCATTACACCTGTCCCCAATGTACATTACCCTGTCCCCAAATACTACTCACTTCCAGCCCAACACAACACAAACTCCTGATTACTCACTACTAACAGTGCCACATTGGATGTCAGCTGCTTATTAGCACCACCCCCAGCTTCCTTACTTTGTACTCTACCCCAACACCTATTACTCCTACTAAACATATTCCACCCCAAACTATCTTGACACCACAGTGCGCAATAAGCTTGTGCACACACCTTACACTTGTCACCACCACACACACTTCTTTATAAAACACAATACCCTAACTTCCTGTCAGCCATGCAAACAATTCACTAGCAATGTAATAAACATCCTGCATCAACAAGAATAGCAAACACTTCCTGTTGTCACACTTATGTCCAAGAAGCAATTTTGGAAAGTCTGGGGTTGAGTACTTGTCATCATACTTGCCTTTCAAACATCCTAACACAGTGCTGCTCCTACTATGTTGCATTACTGCAAGTGTAGATGTAAACACACTTATACTTTTTAAAATCCCCGTTCCCTTCAGATAGGTTTCAATATAATTTTAAATTTAGGCTACTTTTAATCCTCTCATCACAGAAACCATTCTGGCAAATCCCTCCATCATAAGGTCAGAATTGGGGGATGTTCACTGATGGATGTTCAGCACCATTCGCTAACTCTTCAAATACTGAAGCAGTCCACGTCCAAATGCAGCAAGATTTGGACAATATCCAGGCTTGAGTGGACAAGTGGCAAGTAACATTCGCACCATACAAGCGTTAGACAATGACCATCTCCAACAAGAGAGAATCTAATCATCGCCCTTGACGTTCAATAGCATTACAATCACTGAATCCCCCACTATCAACATCCTGGGGGGTTACCATTGACCAGAAACTGAACTGGACTAGCCATATAAATACTGTGGCTACAAGAGCAGGTCAGAGGCTAGGAATCCTGTACTGAGTAACTCACCTCCTGACTCCCCAAAGCCTGTCCACCATTAGCAAGGCACAAGTCAGGAGAGTGATGAAATACTCTACACTTCCCTGGATGAGTGCAGTTCCAAAAACACTCGAGGAGCTCGACACCATCCAGGACAAAGCAGCCCCGCTTGATTGGCACCCCATCCACAAACATTCACTCCCTCCACCAGCGATGGACTGTGGCAACAGTGTGTACCAGCTATAAGGTGCGCTGCAGTAACTCACCTTCCAAATGAATAAACATTAAAAAAACTCCTCTGCATCTTCTCAAGGACCCTCACATTCTTCCTAAAGTGTGGTGACCAGAACTATTTTTTTATTCTTTCATGGGGTGTGGGCATTGCTGGCAAGGCCAGCATTTGTTACCCATCTCTAATTGCCCCTTGAGAAGGTGGTGGTGAGCTGCCTTCTTGAACCGCTGCAGTCCATGTGGTGTGGGTACACCCACAGTGCTGTTAGGGAGGGAGTTCCAGGATTTTGACCCAGTGACAGTGAAACGATGGCGATATAGTTCCAAGTCAGGGTGGTGAGTGACTTGGAAGGGAGCTTGCAAGTGCCCAAGCCGCATCCCCACCACACACTCAGCAGCCCCTCTTCCCAACTCCCCTCCCCACTCTCTCAACAGCCTCTCTTTCCAAACCTCCCTCCTTACCTGCTTGTCCCAGTCAAGACTCAAGCTCCACTGCTCCCTCTGCCCTACATCTACTGAATTCCACAGAGACTAAGGCTTCGCTGCTTCCTCCCTCACCCAAACCCAGTATGCTGAACCCCACGAAGGCTCAGGCTCCGCTGCTCCCACCACCAAGCTTAAACTGACCGGCCTGTAGCTGCTGGATTTATCTTTGCACCTTTTTTTGAATACAGGTGGAACATTTGCAATTTTCCAGTCTTTAACAAAACCCCTCTGATTTAAGGAGAATTGGAAAATTATGACCAGTTCCTCCATATCTCCACCATTATTTTCCCCAGCACCCTCAGAGGCATCTGATCAGGTCCTGGTGACTTACTAACTTGAAGGATAGCCAATCTTTGTCTCAACTACTTCCTCTTTCATTATGCCATTGGTTAGGAAGAGGAGATGCAGGGTAAAGCCATAGTAAAAGCAAGATAGGGTGGGGAAACCAGAAGGATGGAGAGAAGACAGAGCAAGCAAGCCACCAAGGCTTTGGACTACACTTTGCTCTGCACCTACTGCCAGAAAATTAGGGCTGTAGAATTCAGCGGCTCTATTCCTCATCACAGCATCCACCACCTCCTAACTGAAAGCAAAGAAAAAGTAGAATGGGGCAGAGGCAGAAACAAAGTTAGGGAGAGGAGTAAAGGAGAAGAGTAACAAAGCGAGAGAAGTACTGGCGAGGAACAAACAGCAACAGGAATACAAAAAAGAGACAGGCAAGACACTGGCTGTGTGCAATGCCATGGGAGACCTAATAGTAGTACATTTAAAATCTAGCATCTAGTGGGCACTTTCTGTAATTATTACACTTCACTCATCACACTCGGTTGAAGAGCAGCAAATCAAAACCAAAGAGATGGGGACGTAAGAATACAAACATGGAAAGCGGCTCAAAACTACCAAAGAAATTACTAATCCAAAAAACGTAACCAATCTTCAATGACCAGTCAGGATATCTGCCAATAAAAAAAAGATGAGCCAATTAACGCATTCAAACTGCTTTTTGAGGGAAAAAAAATAACTACCATTTTTCTACCTCAGGAACTGAAAATGTCCAAGTTTGTAATAATTTTTTTTAAAAAATGCTGCTTATTTCACCAGATGTAGTTGCACCACCGAGGAAATACAGATCTATAATATTCAAATATATGCCTCTGCACACACTTGTTAATTTAGTCCATTGTAGATTCCTCTTCATATTGAAACCGCTGGCGCAACCAGGTTATATACTGTCATTCCGCTTTCTCCTACCAAGTCAATAGACTGTATATGCAGTTCTGTGAGCATAGCAAATCACCTGAAGACTACACATGGCCTTCACTCATGTACACATGATTGACCAGCATGAGTGATTGATGCCATATATAGCAGCTTACAGTAGCCTGTCCTTGGTGGGTGGTATTGCTTTTTATTGCTGTAACTGCCTGCTGCAGCAGTCTAAATGTTTGATCTTCTCAACAGCAGGCGTATAATTTTGTGAATTTCCTTGGGCAGATGAGGTAGAAGCTGTCCCACACAATGCCATGCACTATATAACAGGTGCTGTTGATATGTTGGCCTGCCATTTGCAGTAGGGCAGGAATGGGAATTAGATCTGAGCATTTCTCTTGGCTCAGCCTCATCGAGGATTTTTTTTTCCAAGACGACACTGCTCGTCATTTGTCGTCACTTGCTGTCGACCCATATTGACGAGATGTGATCTGCCTGCTACCAGATCAGTGGATCTTTGAACTATCAGTAGGAGAAAGCCTGGAAATTTGCGCTCTCAGTCTAGGTGACCATGATGGGAAGGCTCAGAAGACAGTGCTTGGTCCAACTCAATAGTGCATCTGGTGAGGTTTGTTTTTGGATTTCATGCTGCACTTTTTGCCAATAGGCCTAGAACTTTGAGCAGGACCAGAAAATTTGAAATATTGTCCCATCACCAGCACAACACCTCTTCATGCTAAGAAATGGAGGTGATAAGGCTGAAGTTTGGTTGTAATCTGCCCTATATTTAATATTTTGCAGAGTGAAACTGTGTGTTGTGCCTCATAAAATAAACTTCATTCATGGTCAGATATTGACCCAGATTTTAGGAACATAGGAACAGGAGGAGGTCCATAACCCACTCCGTCATTCAATGACATCATGGCTGATCTGCAACCTGATCCATATACCCATCTTTGCCCCATATCTCTTAATACTTTTGGTTAACAAAAATCTGTCAATCTCAGATTTAAAATTAACAATTGATCTGACATAACCTGACATTTAGAAAAGAGAATTCCAAACTTCTACCTGCACTGTGTGTATAGAAGTGCTTCTTAATTTCACTCCTGGAAGGTTTGGTTCTACTTTTTAGATCATGCTTCATAGTCCTAGACTGTCCTAAATTATTTGATCATTTACCTCATTATATTTCCATCATTACAACAATGCCTACACTTAAAGTATTTCACCAATGGTAAAGCACTTAGGGATATCCTAAGGTCTTAAAAAGCACTATAAAAATGCAAGTCACTCATTATACAGACACAAAAAGAAAATAATACAATGTCCACAGAATCACTTAAGGAGAGATGTCCTCAGAAGTTGTTTGGCTGCTTTACATAATATAACATCCTTATCCAGTTTGCAGACTCAACAGGCCCCTGGTAGCTGTGACCTACAAAATCTTTCCCTCGCATTACCCAAATGGTGCACAGCTTCAGTCCAAGTTAACAGATTGAGGCCACAAGTTTACACCTCTGTAGGGCAGCGAGGGAAAGAGACATGGCATTTTCTTCTCAGTTCTCAGCAGTGCTGAAACATGCTCACTGCTTCTGCAGACTGCAGAGTAAGAAGGCGTTCTGTGACCGCTCTCCCCACCCCAGCTGGCAGCCTCTCTCCCCAGCCCCTGGATGGCAGCCTCTGTCCCCCATCCGTCAGCTGGCAGCCTCTTCCTCGGAGCCTCCCCACCCCCTACAACAGGCAGGCAGCTGCTCCCTCGCAGCCTCTCTCCACTCCCCAGCAGGCAGCCACTTTCTCACATCCTCTCCCCATCACCACCCTCAACAGGCAAGCTGCTCCTCACAGCCACCCTCTAGGTACGTGTGAGACTATCAACAGCAAACGCAGGAGAAAAACAACCTGTAATTGGTGCAGCAGCCCCACGCAGATTCTCTCATTTCCATACACGGGGGTGACTTTCATCTAATTAGTTGCCCCTGTGATTGAATTTTCACAGCATTTTGAGGGCTATTAAGAGCAAATTTGCCTACTGCCCCTGTGTATTTTGAACACTGGTCTAATTTTTAGACTATTCTCCCTAGTCCTAGACACCCAAACCAACAGAAGCAGTTTCTCCTAATCTACCCTATCTATTCTTTTAACATCTTGAAAAATCACCACTTAACCTTTTAAATTCCAGGGAATACAACCCTAGCTTGTGTAATTTCCCCTCATAATTTAACCCTTGGAGTCCAGATTTCATTCTGGTAAATCTCCGCTGCACTCCTTCCAAGTCAATATCTCCTTCCTCAGGTGTGGTGCTGTTCACAGTGACTCCAGATATGATCTAACCAGGGCTCTGTATGACTGAAGCATGACTTCTACTCCCTTTTATTCTAGTGCTCTGGATACGAGGGCTAATTCCATCAGCCTTTTTAATTATTTTCTCCACCGGTTCATGACATTCTGGAGTTCCACTGTTTCTAGTTTTTCAACATTTAGGACGTATTCTGTTCTGTCCTTTTTTAGGTCCAAAGCGGATGACTTCACATTTGCCCAAGTTCAAATCCATTTACCACATTTTTGGCCACTTACTACCTCTTGGGAATTTTATGCTTCCATCTACACTGCTTACAATGCCACTTAGCTGCATATCCAAATTTGCCCATGACACAAAGCTTTCTATTCAATCACCTAAGGCCTTAATGAATACAGTGAATATCTGAGGCCCCAACACAGCTTTTTGCAGGACACCATTAGTCACACCCTGCCAATTAAGCCACCTGCCCAATTTGCCTTCAATTCCATAAGCTTTAACTTTAGCTAACAGTTTCTTAAGAGAAACTTTATCAAATGTTGTCTGGAAGTCCAAATAAATAACATCCTCGACGTTCCCCTGTCCACTACTTTAGTCACCTCTTTAAAATTAAATTAGGCTGGTCAGGTATGACCTATCCTTTACAAATCCATGCTGGCTCTCTGACCAACTGAAAATTTACAAGGAGTTCAGTCACTCTCTTTAATTACAGACTCTAGTCATTTCCCAAAAGCAGATATTAGGCTAACCGGTCTATAATTCCTCGATTCCCTCTTTCACCTTTAATTTACTATGGTAATGACGCCAGCATTTGCCATCATTACACCAGTGAGTACCAGTTTAATCATTTAAATAGTCAGATAAACATTCAGAATCATGTTAAAAACTTGAATAAATTCAAGAAGAGCAGTCGCTTTGAAAGTTGAAAACAACATTCCGGCACCATCCTGACAAAGGAACACTTTTCACTGGAAACACCAGCCCTAACTGGCAAGAAAAGTTAACTCTAAGTGGACAATTAGCCTAAATTCAGACCAGTGCCATGTTTTTCTGTTAATGCTCGTGTCGCAAAGTTATTAAGAGTGAACCCTCTGGAGCCACACAGAAAAGGCCACTTCAGCTTCAGAATTTATGCTACAGTGCACATGTGCAGTCCCGAAGTTTTGTGACTTTTTAAACATCATTCCAATATCATTTATCCGCCTTTTTTAAATTTGATATTTAAATCTAATTTTTTAAAATTTGATGTATAAATCTAACTTTTTAAAATGATTGCACTCATGACTTAAAGAAAAGGTTCAAATTTCTATTCAGTCATTTACATGACTCTACAATCCTGTGTACATGCATATGACACTGTAAAAATGCCCACTGCCTAGTCATAGGTAACCCAAACTTTTTTTTTTAAATCTTGTGTGGGCCTCTTCTGCTCCCGTCAAATTTGACAGATTCACCACGCGCTCTGCCCTTGACATCCTTGTTAGAGGACACTGCAGAATTACAGAGGGGCCCACGCAATGAGGGAATCCTCTAGCCTTTCCAGCAAGATTCTCGTCAGGAGCATCATGTTGAGTGAGCAGGCACTTTAGATCATAGTCAGCAGCAAGTGCTGCGGCTTCGCCACTGACCATAAAATACAGTTTAATCAAGATCTCTCAACCAGACTTCTTCTGATGCGCTTGTCCTGACTGGAACATGCACATAATGATTCCTTATCATTAAGGAGTCAGAAGTGGCTCAGTGGGTCGCATGCTTGACTGAATCAGAAGGTTGAGGGTTCAAGTCCCACTCCAGAGATCTGAGCACAAAACGAAGGCTGACACTCCACTGCAGGACTAAGGGAGTGCAATACTGTCAGACATTTCAGGTTTCAGATGCATTTTGGCTGAGAAGTTAAGCCAAGGTTATGCCCTCTCAAGTGGGCATAAAAGATCCCGAGCAGAGAGGAGTTATCCCTGTGCCAATATTTACCCTTCAACCAGCATCACACAAAAAAAAACAGATTATCTGTTCATTGTCACATTGCTGTTTGTGGGATCTTGTTATGTGCAAATTGGCTGCCATGTTTCCTACATTACAACTTCAGATCCTGTTCCTAATTCATATGTTCTTACCTTCGTATGAGTAGGCCATCTGGCCCTTCAAGCCTGCTCTGCCATTTGCTAAGATGTGATTGTGACCACAACTCCACTTTCCTACCTATCCCCCATAGCCCTTGACTTCCTTGTCAATCAAATTAAAAAAATTCAATGATCAGCCTCCACTGCTTCCTGGGGAAGGGAATGCCACAGACTAACGACCCTCTGGAAGAAAAACATTCTCATCTCCGTTGTAACTGGGAGCACCCTTATCTTTAAACCGAGTCCCCTAGTTCTGGTCTTTCTCGCAAGTGGAAACATCCTCCGGGTATCCACCTATCAAGTACACTCAGGATCTTATATATTTCAATAAGATCACCTCTCATTGTCCAGTGGGTATAGGTTCAATCTGTTCAACCTTTCTCTACAAGATAAGCCCTTCATCCCAGGAATGAGTCGAGTGAACCTTCTCTGAACTACTTCTAACACAATTATATCTTTTTTCAAATAGAGACCCCAAAACTGGACACAGTATTCCAGATGCCATCTGACCAAGGCCCTGTACAGCTGCAGTAAAATATCCTTCTTTTATATTCCATTCCCCTTGCAATGAATGCCAACATTCCATTTGCCCTCCTAGTCACTTGCTGTATCGGCATGCTAACTTTTTGTGATTCATCTGCCAGGACATCCAGATCCCTCCGTACCACTGAGTTCTGCAATCTCTACCTGCCTTTTTGTGGAATCTATGAACATAATGCATCACCTCAAGCATGATGCCACCACCGTTCTATAGCTCTACTTATTCCCTTGTCATTAATATCCCTCCTTATTTTATTCTTTCCTTATGATTTCCTGCCCTGTTCTGTTCACATTTCTTGCAGATTCCTCCCCACTTTACTAGTTTAAAGCCTTTGACACCTCCCTATTTACCTTTTCCACTAGCACACGGGTGCCATCCCAGTTCAGGTGGAGCCCATCCTATCAGTACAGCTCCTTCCTGTCCTAGAACTGGTGCCGGTGTCCAATGGCAAAAGAACATTTTCCCACACCAGCGCATTAGCCATGTGTTAATTCTCCTGATCTGTCTGCTCCTATGCCATTTCATATGTGACTCAGGAAATAATCCAGAGATTATCCTCGAGATCCTGCTTTTTAATTTAGCGCCTAATTCCTGGTACTCTTTCAGCAAGACCTACTCCCTGTTTCTACCCATGTTGTTTGTTCCAACATGGAACACAACAACTGGATTTAACCCTTTCCTTTCCAAGTTCTTCTACAGTCACCATGAGGTCGAATTCACCTTGTAGGCAACACAACCTTCAGGATTCTCATTCTTGGCTGCAGGGGACACTATCTATCCCACAAATTATAGAGTCTCCTCTTACCAGCATATTTCTATTCTGTTCTCTTCTGCCCCCACCCTCACCGACAGGATTCTGAGCCACGATGCCTTGGTCTGCATCGTGCTGCCCTCCCTGCAGTCTTTCTCCTTGTCCTCGTAGGTAGCGACTGCATCGTACCTATTGGACAGGACCGGTGTCTGCAGGAGCCCCTTCTTAACCTTTCCTCAATCCTTACTGCTGGCTCTCTATCAGTCACATCCTCCCTTTCCTGAGCCTGTATTTTCCCCTGCGATGTGACTATATCCTAGATAAAACTGTCCAGAAATTCCTCCCCTTCCTTTATGTGTCGGAATCTGTCCAACTTGCACTCCAGCTCAATGGCTCTAAGCTGGATGAAGGATAAATACTGATCAGAATTTGTGCCATGACTACTTTCCTTCAGTCTGAGTCAATGGCAAAGAAGCTGCCTAGTAATAGCAGCCGCACAGTTAGTTAATTAGGTGGCTAGTTAGAACTGGCTCCCTATTCAGTAGGGCCTGACTCAAGTCTTTGGCATTTCAGCTAGCGTAAGCACAGAAGGTTTTCCTTGCACACAGGGCCCTGCTGGACAGGGTACTAACTTAACTTGGGGAATTTGGCGCGGTGAGGTAAGAGGTGCTGTTCTGGTCTTTTACAGACCAAGGAGTGGTCTGAGACAGTTTGTGGGATCCTGCTGTACATAAATTAGTTGCTGCAGCCCTTCGAACCTGCTCAGCCAGTCAATCTGGGACACAAAGTTCCAAATTCACTTGTGTGAAAAAGTGCTTCCTGATTTCCCTCCTAAATAGTCTAGCTCTAATCTTAAGATTACATGCCCTCGTTTTCAAGTCTCCCACCAGAGCAAACAAAGTCATTGTATTCACCCTATCAAATCCTTTTAACATATTAGACACCAGGTCATCCTTCAATCTTCTATGCTCAAGAGAATGCAACACATGTTTATGCAATCTGTCCTCATAATTTATCCTTTTCAGCCCCAGTATCATTCTGGTGAATCTGTGCTGCACCCCCTCCAAGGCTAATATATCCTTCCTGAGGTATAGTGAACTGAACACAGTATTCCAGATGGGGTCTGATCAAGGTGCTGCGCAACTGAAGCAGAACTTCCTTCCCCCTTGTTTTCCAGGCCTTAAAATAAAGACCAACATTCCATTAGCCTTTTTAATTGTTTTTTTGAACTTGTCTACTAGCTTTTAATGATTTCTATATTTGGGACTTGCAAATCTCTTTGGAAGAAATATTAAAAAAAAACAAGATACTTACTTGGGGTGCACACGGCAAATTCTGTGTTACAGTAACAGCAGCGTGACTGTCCGGTCCATCTGCGCTTCTCATGGTGTTCTGAGTCATCGGGTCGCTGTCAGTTATCATTCCCTGATGGCTGATTGTTCCGCTCTGCAGGAGGCGGTGAGAGCCCACCATCTCATGACTGACAGAGCTGTCCTGCAAGATGCCAACTTCGCTGGTGTTGTCTTGTAACATGGCATTGTCTCCAAGAGATGCCTGCTGAGGAGTTCTTCTGTACTCGAGGATGGGCTGTTGTCCACCTATTGGGACACTGGGATGATCTGAAATTCCATCCACCCTGCTCATCTGGCTAGAATACTGTAAAACAGGTACAATCATTAGATATCACTGTGGGTGAAAAAGGAAACCCAGCATAAAAAGATTTTAACGGTCGAGACAAGGACCAGTCCAACCTACAGCAAGATGTATATAGAGAAGTACACTGCCCTTCATGTCTCTGCTACTTTAAGAAACTGATGGAATGCAGTGGTTCAAGAAGGTGGCTTACTGCCACTTTCACAAGGGCAATTAGAGATGGGTAATGAGCACAGCCCACATCCCATTAAAGTATCTTTAAAAATTACACTCCCTTCTTTGACTTTTCTCCCATTATGGGACTGACTCTGGTTCATATAGTTTCATAGCTGGTAGCGCCCCTGCTTCCTCACCAGATGCTGATTTTGTTCTTTGTATGTGGGTACATGGGCAAGGCAGCATTTATTACCAATTCTTGGTTGCTTCAAGAGCATTCAGCCAATCACAAATAGCCATTCAAGAAGCAGCACAGTTGAGCCCAATCCCAACTTCCATACGTGAACTTCCCAATAAGGACAATGGGGTGGGGGTGGAGTGGGATCACTGTGGAACAATTAAGAACAGGAATTTCAACTGATACTTTCTATCTCCCCCCACCTCCTCCCCACCCCACAACCAACCCCTCCAAAGTTTGCAGCACTTAAGTCAATCACAAGACTCCCTACCAATGCTCCAACCAACAATCACCCATTCAGTACATCTCTGGCAAGAGAGAATCTGACCATCTCCCCCTTGATACTCAACTGCAATACCATCACTGAATCCCCCACCATAAACATTCCGTGGGGTTACCATTGACCAGAAACTGAACTGGACCAGCCATATAAAGACCATGGCCACAAGAGCAGCTCACCTCCAGACTCTCCAGTTTGTCCACCAGTCAAGAGAGAGCCCGAGGGAAAAGAGTGCCCGGGACCAAGAGGTAAAAGAGTCAGTGGGAGAACAGAGAGTGAGCCTGAGGAGGTCAGCAGGAGATAGAGAGAAAACTGCAGGGTAAAAGAAGTGGCGAGACAGGGAGAGAGAGACAGCACTGTGAGAACAAAAGAACAAAAACAAAATCAAGGCATGACGTCACAGGGCAGCAAGTGGTGCAGTTGTTCAGAGGTCTGCACAACTGAGAGCTATGTGGCTAGCAAGTTTCGAGATGTGGTCACCTCAGCGCTTAACAGTATGACGCAGAGAGGGAATGGGTGACCACCAGGCAGTCAAGGAGTACCAGGTAGGTAAGTAGTGCAAGAGTCCCCCAAAAACATCTTATTCTCCAACCAGTACTTAGTTCTACTTGTCCTCACGAGGTGGTTTGCGATGCTGTTTGAGAGGTGGACCATGGACAGTCTCAAAAAAAAAATGCATTTCCGTAGGCCCCTCCTTGGAAGTACTTCAAATTTGCACCATGATTAGTTCAGACACCACTTATCACAAAAAATCAATGCTCACAGTGAGCATTTTTACAAGAAATATTGTTATAAAATATGCAGAAATTGCATGAAAAACCCAGAATGACGATATAATTCCTTTTATGGCCAATCACAACTGATGCATGTGTCAGTTTTGCAAAAATCAGCCAATGGACCCTGTTCTACAGAGCAATCAAAACAAAATGCTGCCAATGCTGGAAATCTGAAATAAAAATAGAAAATGCTGGAAATACTCAGCAGGTCAGGCAGCATCTGTGGAAAGAGAAACAAGAGTTAATGTTTCGGGTCCAGTATTTTTTGTTTCTATTGCGGCAAAACAATAGCTTGCTGCATGCACATTGTTACAGGAGCCGGGAATTTATTTCCCTTTTCGGACTGTAGCTGGATAAAATTCCTCACTAGTGTTCATCAGCGGAAATTTACTGGAACAAAAGGAGCGAAGATTGCTGAAAATGACATTGAAAATTTAGATTTAGAGCCCAGCATTGCATCAGAAAGACCTGAATTAACCCCAAGTGCGATTGGGTATCATCTGCTTTGCCACATGCTTTTCACTGATAAATGCAAGATCAACAGGGTCATAAAGCTAGAAAGGGAAATTTATAACCATGAATGTGAATACATGTGATTTTACAATATTTCACATGGAGCTATGTTAATCTAGACACGTTTATATACGTATTTCTCTCTGTAGTTGAAGTGGCATGCTATCCAACTTATCCATTCCGTGGACCTGCTTTAACCCCCATTTATTTATGTCACTCACTCCACATACAAATGAATCGACAGTTCTCAAGCTCACTCTGGTCAAGTTAGTCATAAAAATTTAAGAATCAAATTTTGTGTTACTATTAATAACATCTATCACATTCTTTCTCTCGCTTTCTGTTGCTTTGCCTCCTCGTTCCTATTTCCACTCTATTTCTCAATTTCCTTTTCTCCTCGTCTTTTTTAATTTTTGTGCAGCTGAAACAGCTGCAGAACCAGGGCAGAGAGGAGGAGAGGAGTGAAGCCATACTAAGGTTTTACTGCTTCGCTCAAAGGTGACAGACATCAAGGACTTACCTGCAAGGCCTTTCCATCTTCTCCCAATGCAGTGCCTTCTCTGTAAGAAAGGCAAGAACATCGTGGAGACACACAGCTGAAAGAAATGTAGAGAGAGGCTGATACAATGCGAGACCACAGCAGCAAGCTGCTCCTCAAAGTGGGGACCCGCAAAGATGAAGCAATCTTGTTAGAAGCACGTGGACAAGATCTTTTTGCTCTTGAAGCAAGATATTGCCTCAGCTGTTATCAGAGATCTACAAATGTTACTTACCAAAAGACAGCTAGAAAGCCCTGCAGAAAGCAACCTCTACCAGACAGGATATCAGCATTTCTGCGATGTGGTTATAGAGGGTAGAATTGTGAAGTTCTTAGAATGACAAAACTAAACAGCAGCAGAAATACAACCTGGGCAAAGAGGTCATCGAAGCTTCCTTGTATAAGATCTATAATCTCAAACTAAGAATGGCAAAATCTCATCCTTTCCTTAAATCTCTCAGATCAACTCATAGTAGAAAGGGTGATCTTCCTTGTTGAGGATTTTGCGACAGATGAAGTTGTTCAGAGGACAGAGGTTTGTCTTCAGAAACAAGTGCAAGCGGGACTGATACAGACTCAGGCGCCTACATGGATCCTGGAGCCACAATGCTCATTAGGAGTATCAGATACAAACTCTAATTACTGACCCATTTACAGATATCATGCTGCACTGACACTGAGACAGTCAATTCAAAAAAAGTCTCATGTCATTCCTCCACTTAGATGGCCACCAACTGCAGAGGACCAAACTCTAGATGCGGCAAAGGATTTAATGCCTAATGAGCTGTTCAATTTTCCTTGCATGGGCAACAGGAACAACAAGTGAGCTTCCAGATGAGACTTTGGTCCCAATAAACAATATCAATAGCCGCCAAGATTAGTTCCTTATGCCAATACGACATGAACCTGGGATTGAAGAGGAGGCGGCTCATGTCAAAACATTTGGCTCTGGTAACGTCTGTCATACACATGGCTGGCTCAGAGTGGTTAATCGGGCCTCTAAAATGGTTTTCAAATTCTCAGATGTTAGAGCATGACACAGCATTGACTGAGCTTCAGATTCAACAAAGTAAACAGTACATCCCACCCAATATCAACCCCAATGTACAGACAATGCTGGTCTGGGATAACAGCAGCCTTGGAGAGCAGATATCGTCAAGAAAAGGTGCAACTGATAATAGAAATGGTATTGTGAAAGGGATGAGCCAGCCAGAACAAATGCAATCGGAAGTACCTGCCCTGAAGAAAACCAAAAAAAAAAAAATCCCTACAACCACGCCCCACAAATATCGATTTGATTAGTGGAGGACAAGGAACAGGAACACGGCCGTTTGGTGAGGGACTACAATTAGAGCTTGAAAATCATATACACGCTCAAGAAAATGCACACAGCTTGGTTAATACATACTTCCTCAGCAAGTTGCCAGAAATGAACAATGATGTTTTGCCTGGATAGACTGGCTTCAATACGCTGCTTCAGAGAACTTCAATCCCACAGAAGTCAAACATTGGCTACCTCCCAGTCATCGATGCCAGCCTGACTGAGCTCAGTACAGTGAACACAATTTTGCAACCAATTATTGACATTGCAGGCAAATTCAGGATGGATAGGATTGTTGTAATGGACCAGGTCATTTATGTGAAGGCCTAGGAGATTTGTTGCAAGGAACAGCCTCTCCATACAGAGGCTTATTCTTCACATGGAGGAATTCCACACTGCAGTAGCATCAGGAAAAGATGTGCAGATGCCAGGTCTTCAGGACATCTTCACCGAGTCCGAATTGGTTGCAGCAGGTTCTGTTAATAGTATTGTAAGTGGCTATCATTACAAGAGGAGTGTTAGAACTCACAAGATTGTGTATAAAGCTCGACTGAGATTGAGGCAGCAGGTTTACATTGACACTTTACCAGATGATAAGCAGTTGAACTTCAGACCGCCTTCCCCGATGATGATTTTGATGATATCCTCAGCACCAAGAGATTCCATACCCTCATTAGTTGCTACAACTTTGCTATTAATAATGTAAAACAGCATGACTTTTCAGTTCTTGAGCAATTACAATACGCTAGAAAAATATATCAGAGCAACCAGGGTAACCAGTATGAGCTTCATCTTTCAAGCGTTTGCTCCATACTACCATGGTTCTTCGCTTACGATCAAGTCAACCATGCCAGGTATCTTTCAGCATATTAGCTCAAGGTGTGCAGCTTGAAAGAAAGCCACCCTGATATCAATACAGAGTTAGGAGTAGGACAATTTATTGCCCAGCGACAAGAGCAGTCTGGCTTCTCTTCAACGGCACATGATCAAGTTATTGAACTGATGGCCAACCATGACTTGAAGACAAAGTGAGGACTGATAGGGTTTACTCTCAATGGAGCTGTACAAAGGTGGATCCTGTCACACATGAGAGGGCTGCTATCAGCCGAAACTGTCAAGGAGAAGCTGGTCACAGAACATCCAGGAGATCGCGCACAAACTTGGACAAGAAGGGAGAGTGATGAAAAGGACATGAGGAATGCCATGGACACATTCAAAATGTTTAATCCTTTTGATTTTTCTTTGGAGAAGATCAGTTGCATCACATCACAACAGGCCAAGTTGCTCCAGCACCTGGAATCAAAGACCTTACAGAGGGAAAGGGAAAGGAAGCGTTCATGACTGTCAGAAGTGGCTAAAATACCAGAATGTCAGCTTTCAAAATTCTGTCAAGAAGATGAAACTGAAGACTTTCAAGGACACAGGAAAGCGTCCAGTAACCAAAGAAAAGGGTAGGGAGATCGCTCCAGAGGCAGATCCAAACTTGTCAGGCTATTTGTTATTGGAGCAGTGAGAAAAGTGGACATCAGTGAGATGCTGGTTCATACACTGGGAAGGAACATTACCCTTGCCTCTAACTAATCACGACAGATCCCTCATCAAGGCAAACAAAGCAAAGCCCTTACACTTACTTGAGGGGTCAATCACCAATCCCCTTCCATTGACATGATCCCAAATGGTACAACATGGCTATGGGATGCTCTGGTATTGATTCAAGTCATGAAACCACAATCAACATTTGGACAGTTTACTGACCAATTGCTGAGAGTTGTTGTGAGACAAGCGAAAGCGGATAAGTCAAGAGTGATTCACTTTGTTCTAGACAGATACAAGGTCGAAAGCATCAAGAGTGGGGAAAGGGGGCAGAGGTCAGTTGGAGGAATGCAAGTCACCGAAATTTTCTCTTCTGACCAGAAAATCCCAAAGCAGTGGGCAAAATTTCTGCCTTGCAGTTCCTCTAATCAAGAAGAAGCTGACACACGACAACTGCTTCAGTGTATTTGCAGTCTGTTCCAGTGAGCATGTCATCATAAACAGTCCTAACATTGATGTCCTTGTATTGTGCTAAGCTCTACTTTTGTAAAGGAAGAGGAAACAACATGCATATGACATCACAGGAACACACTCAACCTCTCCCTCCAGCAGCACTGACTCACTCAAAGCTGTCCTTGTCCCATTTCATTTTATTCTTCATCTCATCTGACATCTTAACAAGAAACTTTTCATCTTCCTTTCAGGTGTTAAGAAATACAAGCTCCAATAACTTATTGATACCAACGCCCATCCAGGACTCTCCACCCCTTCCTGTCCCTCTGACTCCATCCTGGCTTCTAATCCCAGCCTATGCTGTGTATTCACCATACCCTCTGACCTTCCCCTCTCTGATGCTGAATGTTCAGTGCTTAGCAAAGGACTCAGATTCACCCCCTTAAGCCCTCACCTCAATGAATTTCAGGCTCGGCACAATGCTGAACTCTTCTTCTCTCCGCCTTCGCCTCCATGCTCACTTCTTTGGGCAGGAGTCCTCTCCCCGTTCAATGGATCCTTTTACCCGCCTCCAATATTCTCCATCCACCTGGAACCCACACTCTGGATTCTTACCTGCTCTTGATCTTTTCATTGAGAACTGTCGGCGTGACATCAGTCGCCTCAATTTCTCTGCTCCTCTCACCCACTCTAACCTGTCTCTCTCTGAACTTGAACTCTCTCAGGTCCAACCCTGACTTTGTCATCAAACCTGCTGACAAGGATGGTGCTGTTGTTGTCTGGTGCTCTGACCTCTACCTCACAGAGGCTGAGCGTCAACTCGTAGACGCTTCCTCCCACCTCCCCCTGGACCATGACCCTGCCACTGAACATCAAGCCATTGTTTCCAGGACTGTCACTGACCTCATCTCCTCTGGAGATCTTCCCTCCACAGCCTCCAGGCTCATAGCCCCCCCAACCTCAGACAGCCCGCTTCCAACTCCTTCCTAAAATCCACAGCAGGAGTGTCCCAGTAGACCGATCGTGTCAGCCTGTTCCTGCCCCTCGGAACTAATTTCTTCCCATCTCGACTCCATTCTCTCTCCCTTTGTCCAGTCTCTTCCCACCTACATCTGCGATTCCTCTGAAGCCCTATGTCATATCAGCAATTTCCAGTTCCTTGGCCCTAACCGCCTCCTCTTCACCATGGACATCCAATCCCTCTACACCTCCATCCCTCACCAGAATGGTCTGAAGGCTCTCCGCTTCTTCCTTGAACAGAGGCCTGAACAATCACCATCCACCACTACTCTCCTCCGTCTGGCTGAACTTGTTCTCTCACTGAACAGTTTCTCCTTTAACTTGTCTCACTTCCTTCAAATAAGAGTTGTGGCTATGAGTACCTGCATGGGCTCCAGTTATGCCTGTCTCCTTATGTGGTGTGTGGAACATTTCTTGTTCCAATCTTACTCAGGCCCCCTCCCACAACTCTTTTTTCAGTACATCGATGACTGTTTTGGTGCTGTTTCATGCTCTCATCTGGACCTGGAAAAATTGATCAATTTTGCTTCTAATTTCCACCCCGCCATCACCTTCAATTGGTCCATCTCTAACTTCCCTTCCCTGACCTCTCGGTCTCCACTTCTGGTGATAGGCTGTCCACCAATATTCCTTACAAGCCCACTGACTCCCATAGCCACCTCGACGAAAGCTCAAGACACCCCGCTTCCTGTAAGGACTCTATCCCATTCTCTCAGTTCCTTCGCCTCCATCGCATTTGTTCTGATGATGCCACTTTCCAAAACAGTGCATCCGACATGTCTTCCTTCTTCCTTAACCAAGGTTTCCCACCTATTGTGGTTGACAGGGCCCTCAACAATGTCCAACCCACCTCGCGCGCATCCCCCCCTCACACCTTCTCCTCCCTCCCAGAACCATGATAGGGCCCCCCTTGCCCTCACTTTTCACCCCACCAGCCTCTTCATCCGTCATTTCCGCCAATTCCAGCATGATGCCACCACCAAACACATCTTCCCCTCACCCCCCACCCCCACCGTCAGTATCCATAGGAACCATTCCCTGTGGGACACCCTGGTCCAGTCCTCCATCACCCCCAACACCTCATCCCCTTCCCAAGACACCTTCCCATGCAATCACAGCAGGTGCAACACCTGCCCCTCTACTTCCTCAATGTCCAAGGGCCCAAACACTCCTTTCAGGTGAAGCAGCACTTCACTTGCACCTCCTTCAATTTGGTCTACTGCATTCGCTGTTCCCAATGCAGTTTCCTCTACATTGGAGAGAACAAACGCAGACTGGGTGACCGCTTTGCGGAACACCTTCGGTCTGTCCACAAGCATAACCCAGACCTCCCTGTCGCTTGCCATTCCAACACACCACGCTGTCATGCCCATATGTCTGTCCTTGGCCTGCTGCAATATTCCAGTGAAGCCCAATGCAAACTGGAGGAACAGCACCTCATCTTCCAAATAGGCACTTTACAGCCTTCCGGACTGAATACAGAGTTCAATAACTTCAGACCATGAACTCTCTCCTCTATCTTCAACCCTTTTTATCCCTTTTTTCAAAATTCATTTTTATTTTTTATTTATTTTTATCCTCCCTTTTTATCCTATTTTCGATCCTTTTTTCCCCACCACCGCCCCCTTCTCCTTTTCAGAGTGCTTACCCTTGTTCTGCTATTATCACATTCTGCTTTCATACCTTTGCCACTATCAGCACCTTCTTTAGCCCTTACCACTACCATTAACACTCCCTTTGTCTTTTTGTTCATGACATCTTTGTCAATCTCTCCTTTGTCCCCACCAATTGCTGACCCTCTATCCAGCTCCACCTGCCCCACCCCAGTTAAACAGTATAAATTCCATCACATTTCTACTTCTCTTTAACTCTGAATAAGGGTCATACGGACTTGAAACATTAACTCTGTTTCTCTCTCCACTGATGCTGTTAGACCTACTGAGTTCTTGCAGCATTTTCTGTTTTTGTTTCAGATTTCCAGCATCCACAGTATTTTGCTTTTATCTTATGCATAACTGACGTTCATTTCATCTTTGGTCACTTTGGTAGGGATGTGTGTGTTGCTCTCATAGGGTTTTACTATTTTTCAGGATGCGATTCTGTATGGAATGGGGAAGGTAAAATCAGCGAAACTCCTGATCGCCAGCAAAGAGCACTGTGCAACATTTGAGAAGTTAGGGACATCATTTGTTATTTTGCAATCCCCCTGTGAAGAACTAAAGGCATATACTTGTGAACTCAGTGGCAGGTTGGATGCAGAGATGCGACCCAGGCCAGATGTCAAATGTTCAGGATTGGAAGTTATGTGGAGAAGTGCTTGCCACCAAAGATTCATTGTACAAGCATATACAGCTTGCCAATTACCAGTCTGCAATACAGAAGCAATGTCTTCAAAACAGGCCATCTCCAAAGGGCCATGGGTGAAAACTAGAAAATGATGTATTTATCATAGACTGGATGATACTTCCTCCAACACCAGCAAGTGCCATGGAGTTTGCACATTGTTCATGTAGAAAGACACCTCGTGCAAAAGGACAGCGCTCTTGCCTTCTCAGCAAACTTCCTTGCACCAACATTATACATGTGCAGACTGCAAGAATGCCACAACTTTGCCTGAGGCTTCTAAGGGTTTAAACTAACTTGGCAGGGGGATGGAAACCAATGTGTAGCTTAAGATAAACAAAGTGCACCGCGGATTAGGAAAGACAGATAGCACTAAAGTGAAAAAAGGAAGGTTTTAGGTGGGGTCAGACTACAAGGAATTGCAGTCAGGGGTACATTAGGTCTACTGTGGATATATGCAAATGCACAGAAGGTAAGGTTGGTGAGCTTCAGCCGCAAACAGCCACTTGGGAACATGTGGCAATAACAAAGACCTGGCTCAAAGAAAAGGTCATGACTGGGTACTAAATTCCTGGATACAAGATGTTCAGGAAAGATAGGGAAGGAAAGGGAGGAGGACAGGTGACAATATCAATGAAGGAGAATATTACAGTGCTGAAGAGAGAGCATGTCATGGAGAGGTCAAGAATCCACTTGATTAGACTTAAGAAACAAGAGAGACCATTACACTACTGGATGTATTCTATAGCCACCAACTAGTTGGAATGATAGAGGAACAAATTTGCAGCGAAATTAGAGAGGTGGAAAAACTATAGATGGGAGACTTTAATTATCTTAATGTAGACTTGCACAGTAATAATATGGAGGGCAGAGAGGGGCAAGAATTTCTGAAATGTGTTCAGGAGAATTTTCTTGATTAGTATGCTACCAGCCAAATGAGGAAGGGTGCATGTAATGTGACAGGATTAATTAATGATCTCAGAGTGAAGGCCTAAATAGGAGCAACCACAATGATTGAATTTTACATCCAGTATAAAAGGGAGAAGTGTGGGTCTAAGACTAGTATTTTAAACTTAAATAAGGGCATGAAAGCTAAACTAGCTGAAGTGAACTGGGATACGAGGCTAGAGGATAGATCAATAAAGAAGCAGTGCCAGACATTTAAGGGGATATTTGAGAATACTCAGAATAACTATATTCTTACTATAAAGAAAAATTATAAGGGGAGGATCCACCATCCATGGTTAACTAAAGTGGTTAGGGAAAGCATCAAGCTTAAGGAAAAAGCATATAACTGCACAAAGATGGATGGGCAGGTCAGATGATTAGTCAGGATATAAAGAACAGCAGAGAACAACATCAGGAGAAAGGCATTAGAGTATGAGAGGAAGCTAGCTAGAAATGTAAAAATGGATAGCAAGAGTTTCTACAGGTATTTAAAAAGGACAAGAGTAAGTAAAGTGAGTGTTGGTCCTCTAGAGAGTGACAATGGGAAGTTAATAGTAGATAAGGAAATGGTGGATGAAACGAACAAATATTTTGCTTCTGTCTTCACTATAGAGGATACAGCTATTACTGGAATGTTTTTTGTAAGTCAGGAGGCGGAAGGGAGAGGGGAACTTGGTGAAATTACAATCACTAGGGAAGCGGTACTGATCAAACTGATGGAGCTGTGGGCTGACAAGTCACCGGGTCCTGATGGACTTCATCCTAGGGTCTTAAAAGAGGAGGCTAATCAGGTAGTAGATGGGTTGGTGCTAATTTTCCAAAATTCCCTAGATTCTGGAAAGGTTCCATCAGGCTGGAAAGTAGCAAATATAACGCCTCTATTTGAGGAGGGAGGGAGGCAGAAAACAGGTAACCATAGGCCAGTTAGCTTGACATCTGTTGTGGGGAAGGTGTTAGAGTTGATCATTAAAGAGGTTATAGCTGGGCGCTTAGGAAAACACAAGGTAATTGGGAAGAGTCAGCATGGTTTTGTGAAAGGAAAATCATGTTTAACCAATTTATTAGTTATTTGAAGGAGTAACATGTGCTGTGGATACAGGGAAGCCTGTAGACATACTGTACTTGAATTTCCAGAAGGCATTTGATAAGGTGCCACATCAAAGGTTATTGTGGAAAATAAAAGCTCATGGTGTAGGGAGTAGCATATTAGCATGGATAGAAGATTGGCTGGCTGGCAAAAAACAGAGTTTGCATAAATGGGTCTTTGTCTGATTGGCAGGATGTGATGAGTGGAGTCCCACAGGGGTCTGTGCTGGGGCCTCAACTTTTTACATCAATGACTTCAAAGGCATGGTAGCTAAATTTGCAGACAACACAAAGATAGGTAGGAAAGTTTGTTGTGAAGAAGACAAAGAGTTATTGATAAGTTGAGTGAATGGGCAAAAATCTGCCAGATGGAGTATAATGTGGACTCCCACAGCTACCTCGACTGCAGCTCCTCACACCCCGCTTCCTGTAAGGACTCCATCCCATTCTCTCAGTTCCTTCGCCTCCGTCACATCTGTTCTGATGATGCTACCTGCAAAAAAACAGTTCCTCTGACATGTCCTCCTTCTTCCTTAACCGAGGTTTTCCACCCACGGTCGTTGACAGGGCCCTCAACCGTGTCCGGCCCATGTCCCGTGCATCCGCCCTCACACCTTCTCTTCCCTCCCAGAAACATGATAGGGTCCCCCTTGTCCTCACTTATCACCCCACCAGCCTCCGCATTCAAAGGATCATCCTCCGCCATTTCCGCCAACTCCAGCATGATGCCACCACCAAATACATCTTCCCTTCACCCCCCCAGCGGCATTCCGTAGGGATCGTTCCCTCCGTGGCACCCTGGTCCATTCCTCCATCACCCCCTACTCCTCAACCCCCTCCCACAACACCTTCCCATGCAACCGCAGAAGATGCAACACCTGCCCCTTCACTTCCTCTCTCCTCACCGTCCAAGGGCCCAAACACTCTTTTCAAGTGAAGCAGCATTTCACTTGCACTTCCCTCAACTTAGTCTACAGCATGCGCCGCTCCCAATGTGGTTTCCTCTACATTGGAGAGACCAAACGCAGACTGGCTGACCGCTTTGCAGAACACCTTCGGTCTGTCCACAAGCATGACCCAGACCTCCCTGTCACTTGCCATTTCAACACACCACCCTGCTCTCATGCCCACACGTCTGTCCTTGGCTTGCTGCATTGTTCCAGTGAAGTCCAACACAAGCTGGAGGAACAGCACCTCATCTTCCGACTTGGCATTTTTCAGCCTTCTGGACTGAATATTGAGTTCAACAATTTTAGATCATGAACTCTCTCCTCCCACCCCCTTTCCGTTTCTTCCCCCTCCTTTTTGTTTTTTTCCAATAATTTATATAGATTTTTCTTTTCCCACCTATTTCCATTATTTTTAAATGTATTTCCATCCATTGTTTTATCTCTACCTTTTAGCTTTTTTTATTATTCCTTCACCCCACCCCCACGAGAGCTATCTGTACCTGGTTTGTCCTGCTTTCTACCCTTAACTAGCACATTCCTTTAGATAATATCACCACCTTCAACACCTCTTTGTTCTTTTGTCTGTGACATCTTTTGGTTATCTCCACCTATCACTGGCCCTTCATCCAGCTCTACTCGTCCCACCCCCCCCCCTTAAACCAGCTTATATTTCGCTCCTTTCTTATTTTTCCTTAGTTCTGTTGAAGGTTCATGAGGACTCAAAACGTCAACTGTGCTCTTCTCCGCCGATGCTGTCAGACCTGCTGAGTTTTTCCAGGTATTTCTGTTTCTGTTTTGGATTTCCAGCATCCGCAGTTCTTTGTTTTTATAAATGAGAAGTTGTTCACTTTGGCAGGAAGAATAAAAAAGCAAAGTATTACTCAAACGGAGAACGGCTGCAGAATTCTGAGATACAGAAGCATCTAGGGGTTCTCGTGCATGAGCCAAAAAAAGTTAGTATGCAGTTACAGTAAGCAATTAAGAAGGCTAATGGAATGCTATCCTTTATTAGGAGAGGAATTGAACATAAAAATAAGGATATTATGCTTCCATTGGGCGTTGATGAGACCACATCTTGAATAGTGTGTGTAGTTTTGGTCTCCTTATTTAAGAATGGATGTAAATGCATTGGAGGTGGTTCAGAGGAGGTTTACTAGATTGATACCTGGAATGAACGGGTTGTCTTATGAGGAAAGGTTAGACAGGCTGGGCTTGTTTCCACTGGCGTTTAGAAGAGTGAAGGGTGATTTGATTGTAATATAAAAGATCCTGAAATGTCTTGACAAGTTGGGCACAGAAAGGATGTTTCCTCTTGTGGGTGAGTTCAGAACTAGGGGGCACTGTTATAAAATTAGAGTTTACCCTTATAGGACAGAGATGAGGAGAATTTTTTTCTGTCAGAGGGTTGTGTGACTTTGGAACTCTGCCTCAAAAGGCAGTGGAAGCAGGGCTACTGAATAATTTTGAGGCAGAGGTAGATTGATAGGTTATCGGGGATAGATGGGTATGTAGAACTCAAAACACAAGCAGATTAGCCATGATCTTATTGAATGGCAGAGTAGGCTCAAGGGGCCGAATGGCCTACTTCTGCTCCTATCTCATATATTCCCATTGATGGAATGAAGTGGGTCAAGTGGATCAAGTGCCAGTGGGGAAATATTTAGAGAACAGTGATCATCGTATAACGTTTAGGTTAGCTATGAAAAAGGACAAGGAACAATCCAGAGTAAAATACTAAATTGAGGGAGTGCTAATTTCATTGGGATAAGAACAGATCTGTGCCAGGTAGATTGTAATCAAAAAGTGAGAGGCAAAACTGTAACTGAACAATGGCTGCCTTTAAAGAAATGGTACATGTACAATTGAGGTATGCTCCCATGAAGGGGAAAGGTGGGACAACTGAAGCCAGAGCTCCCTGGATGACTAGAGAGTAAGATGAAGCAGAAAAAGGGTGAGTATGACAGGTGAGGCCCAGGCTCAATGTAGAAAGCTCAAAGGGGAAGAAAAAAGGAAATGAAGCAAAGAGAGAGCATGAGAAGAGACTGGCAGCCAACATAAAAGGGAATCCAAAGGTCTTCTATAAGCAAATGAATAGTAAAGGGATAGTAAAAGGAGGGGTGGGTTAATGGGGACAGAAAAGGGGATCATGGAAGCAGGGGCCGAATGGCCTACCCCTGCTCCTAGTTGCTATGGCTCTATATGTCCATAGTAGTTCCAACTGCAATCTTTGCCAGCAAGGCATGAAACAGGACAGCAAAAGATGTCACGTAATTGGACATATTTCACCAGCGCTGGCTACATAAGGTCCTGGACATCACGTGGAAAGGCAGCATTAAAAACAAATAAGCGCTGCAGAGGACTGGTCAGAGGTGCCTGTGGGATATCGTGACAGAGAGATGATTTAGGCTGGCAGGACACATACTTTGCCTCCTGGATGTACACCCCACCAGTGCGGCAGTAGAATGGACACCACCAGGTAGAAGAAAATGGAGCTTGCCAAAGACCACTGGGCGAAGTACATTTATGGAGGACCTTCAAGAGCGGGACATCACCTGGGCTGCAGCGAGAGAGATTGCGACTGACCAGGTCCAGTGGTGGAGTCTTGATGCCTATTAGTCTAAGTAAGTCAGTCCAGTTCAGTTTCTGGTAAATGATAACCGCCCCCCCTCCCCCACCCCCTCCCCCTCCCCACCTCCCCCCCTGTTAATAGTTGTGGATTCAGTGATGTTAAAACCATTGAATGTCAAGGTGAGATGATTAGATCTCTCTTGTTGGGGGTGGTCATTGCCTAGCACTTGTGTGGCGCAAATCTTACTTGCCACTTAGCAACCCAAGCCTGAATGTTGGGTGTCCACGTTTTGCTGTATATGGATACAGACTGCTTCAGTATCTGAGGAGCTGCAAATGGGGCTGAACATTGTGCAATCATCAGCAAACATTCCCACTTCTGACCTTCTGATGGAAAGGTGGTCAATGGTGAAGCAGCTGAAGATGGTTGGACCTAGGACATTACCCTGAGGAACTCCTGCAGTGATGTCCCAGGACTGACTGACCTCCAACAACTATTCTTCCTTTATGCTAGGTACAGTTCCGAACCACTGGAGAGTTCCCCCCCCCCCCCACCACCAATTCCCATTGCCTTCAGTTTTTTAAGTTTATTTTATGGGAATGAATATTTACAACATTTGGCAATGGTTTCATGGTCATCATTGGACTTTTTTAAATTCCGAATTCCACCACAGTGTCGTGGTGGAATTCAAACCCAAATCCCGCAGAGCATTACCCGAGGTCTCTGGATTACTAGTGACAATACCACTGCGCCACCCATAGATCTACTTTGCTGGAGCTACTTGATATAAACACTGGCTTTATGTCAAAAGCAGTCACTATCACCTCCCCTGTTTTGTCCACATTTGGATCAAAGCTGTAACGAGTCAGGAGCCAAGTGGCCCTGGTGAAAGCCAAACTGAGCGTCAGCGAGCAGCTTATTGCTCAGTGCCGCTTGATAACACTGTCAATGATCCCTTCCCTCACTTTGCTGATTGAGTGTAAGCTGATGAAAGTGGTAATTGGCCTGGTTGGATTTGCCCTGATTTTCCACATTACAGCTGTAGCTGTAATAGGGTTGTAGCTGTAATAGGGTTGTAGCTGTCCTGGAACAACTTGGCTAGGGAACAACTAGGCAGTTCGTTCTGGAAAAGACTTCAATACTATTGTCAGAAGGTTGTCAGGGCTCATAGTCTTTGCAGTATCCAGTGCATTCAGCCATTTCTTGATATCATGTGGAGCGAATTGAATTAGTTGAATCTGTGATGCTGGGGTCCTCGGGAAGAGGCCGAGGTGGATCGTCCACTTCTAGCTGAAGATGGTCGCTTTGCCTTCAGCTTTGCCTTTTCCACTGATGTGCTGTGCTCCCTAGTCATTAAGGATGGGGATATTTGTGGAGCCTGCTCTTCCAGTTAGTTGTTTAATTGTCCATCACCATTCACGACTAGATGTGGCAGGCCGCAGAGCTTATCCGATTGTTGACTGTGGGATCGCTTTACTCTATCATATACTTCTTCCGCTGTTTGGCATGCAAATCGTCCTGTGTTGTAACTTCACCAGGTTGACGGCTTATTTTTAGATATGGCTGGGGCTGCTCCTGGCATGCCCTCCTGCACTTTTCAGTGAACCAGAGTTGGTGCCCCTCGATAGTAATGGTAAAGTTGGAGATATTCCAGGCCATGGGGTTACAGATTGTGGTTGAATACAATTCTGCTGCTGCTGATGGCCCACAGCCCCCAGTTTTGAGTGCTAGATCTGTTTGAAATCTATCCCATTTAGCATGGTAGTAGTGCCATAAACATGGCAGAGAGGACCTTCAATGTGAAGGCAAGACTTCGTCCCCACAAGGACTGTGCAGTGGTCACTCCTGCTAATACAGTCATGGATAAATGTTTCTGTGACAGGTAGGTTGGTGAGGCCGAGGTCAAATAAGTTGTCCCCTCTTGTTGGTTTCCTCATTATTTGTCGCAAATCCAGTCTAGCAGTTTACCACTCAGACAGCTCAGTTAGTAGTAACAGACAGTGAAGCATTCTTGCCACCCTCAGTGCTTCATCTAAATTGGTGTTCAACATGGAGTAGTACCGATTCATCAGCTGAGGGAGTGGGCATAGGTGGTAATCAGCAGGAGGCTTCCTTGCCCACATTTGACTTGACACCACGAGACTTCCAGGGTCATGTTGAGAACTCCCAGGGCAACTCTTTATCACTGTGCCACCACCTCTAGTTGATCTGTCCTGCCGGAGGGACGGGACATACCCAGGGATGGTGACAGTGGTATCTGGGACACTGTTTGTAAGGTATGATTCCATGAGTATAACTACTGGATCTCTCTCAATTTGGCACAAGCCCTCCAGGTGTTAGTAAGGAGGACTTTGCAAGGTCAACAGCTGTCGCTTCCAGTATCTAAGTCAATGCCGGTGGTCTGCCAAGTTTCACTGCTTTTAGACTTTGATACAACTGAGAGGCTTGCTAGGTCCATTTCAGAGGGCAGTTAAGAGTCAACCATATTGCTGGAGGTCTGTAATCACATGTAGGCTAGACTGAGTAAGGGCAGCAGATTTCTTTCCGTAAAGGATATTAGTGAAGTGAACCAGATGGATTTGTGTGACAATAGTTTCATGGGTCATCGTTATTGAGACAGCTTTTAATTCTAGATTTATTATTTGAATTGAAGTTCCACCAGCTGCCATGGTGGGATTTGAACCCATGACATTACCACTATGCAACCACCTCCCCCTGAAGAGACAGCAATCTAAAAGCAAAATATTTACAAGTTCTAATGAAAAGTTATTGACCTGAAACTGAACCATTAACTCTGTTCCTCTCTCCACAGATGCTGCTTGATCTGAGTTATTTGCAGCACTTTCTGTTTTTATAGCTGGAGAGAGAACTGTTTACAATGTCAGCTAACCATGGGAGTCAGGAGGAGAAACTGGCAGATCCAACATGAAACTTCAAATGGATTTAACCCTTACTTTTTAAATCAAATATTTAGGGAAATAAAAAAACATGGCAACACCACATTGGATGGGCAAAGCATCAACAAATACGTATCTGCGGTCCAGCATGGTTCTGAGAAGTAGACACATTTTAAAATAAGAGTTAAGAACACAGTGAAGCTGTGGAGTTTGTTTTGAGGCGAGCACTATTCGGGGCTTTTGGGGAGGGGGGTACTGTCTGGAATTATTAAATAAAATGTAAACCAGACATCAAAACTCCAAATTTTAGAACAGATCCTCAAGAATACCTCAGGCCCGTGGAAAGTGTAAACGGCCCGATCACCATCTTCGCTTCAGAAACACACTAAACATGAGACAAGGTCCAGCTTCGACTTGCTAATTCTTCCTTCAAAAACTAAACCAGCCGTGCTGGTTTGTGATGCATTTTTAGATGGGATTTCCTCCCCTGTTCCCCTCGCTTTGGGGCTTGCATTCTGGGTTTACCTTGAACAAAAGTCGCCCTGGAACTCAGGCTGAGGCCTGGCCTAGTTACACAGCCTGAAATCCAGGCCTCTCTCCCGCTTCCACATAACCCGGCTCCCAGCGCCCGCTCCCTCCCCACCCCCACCCCCACCCCCACCCCCCAAGTTCAAAGTGAGCGGCAGCATTGACTGACTCACCGAGAAACACGCTCCTCACAGCATCGGCTCTGCATCAGCCTTGGGCGGCAAGTTTACAAAACAAAAACACCGACCGCAGCGCAAAAAAAAATCCCAGCCGAGTCCACCTGCAGCACGCCGGGAAATACCGCATCTGTCCCACAGCGGGATCTGAAGCCGCCGGCGCCATGACGCTTGCTGGCAACGGCCGCCCGGACGAACGGCTCGCCGCCGCCATCTTAACTACTGGCAAATTCCAACCCAACAGTTGTGTCCTCTGCAAAAGCTGCGTGGTCTCGCTCGCTTTCACCTCAAGAGTGTCACAGGTCTGGAAATATGAAATACGTCTTTTATCTTTTCGGGGCTAGATACAGTATTATATGTTGTAAAGCATTTTAGTTGTAGTTCATTCGAGTGTTACTTGAGAGCCCAGCTGTTTCCTGCTCATAATTCTAAAGTTATGCTAAAATATGCCATAACTTTAGAATTAAGAGCAGGAAACAGATTCGAAAGGTTCGCAGTTTAAACACAATTTTGAATTTAGACTGAGCTGTCAGTTAGTTGTTGTACTGCTTTCAATTTAGTCATCTGCAATCCTACATACACAAACTCTCTATTTACTGTCTGTGACTTTGCTGGAAAGATTGAAGAGCTTCTCCAAACACAATCTCATGTTGAATCCTGCAGTATGTCTCTGGTGGCTTCCTTATACATTGCAGCAAAGAGGAGATCGAAGAGTTTGTGGAGCCATGACGCATCCCTGCTTTATGCCACTGGTTAACACAAAGCATCAGCCATCCCATCACAGGCACAAACACATCCAGTCATGCCATCAGTAGGCACAGGATTTTGACAAATTTGTTTGGACCTAGCTGCCCACAAGGAAGGACGGCATCCCGACTTATAGCAAACAAATTTGTGTGTTGCCAAAAACTTTGGTCTCCAAATCAGTGCCTCCAAGACTGAGGGTTTCAGCCAGCACCAGGCATATGCTATGAAGCACCAGTCATAACAGTGTGCTCTCTTGGGATGCCACTATTAATGAAGATATCCATACCCACATCCAGAAAGCAAGGTCTACCGCCAGTCAACTCCATGATCATGTCTGGAAGCAGCATGGCACTAAGCTAAAGACTAAAATCAAACTTTACCAGGCAATTATCCTTACCACCTTGCTGCATAGCGCATAATCCTGAATCTGCTATCAGCACCACATCAAAGCTCTGGAAAGCTTCCACCAAAGACACCTTAGATCATGAGAATCTGTCATGAGAATTCAATGGCAGGACAAAATCACAAACAAGGGCCTGCATCATGCTGGGCTGAACAGCAATGAGACTGCCATCCAGAAAATTCAACTTAGATGGGCAAGCTATGTCTCCCACATGGATGATGACAGAATCCCCAAGCAGATTATCTATGGGGAACTGTCTCAGGGCAAATGACATCGAGGTGGTCATTACAATCGATACAAGGACACCCTAATAAAGAAGCCTTACAAACTTCTGCATTGCAAACCATTTCTCCTGGGAAAACACTGCAAGCAACTGGTCCACATGGAGGCAAACACCGAAATGTGGCTCAGGATGTTTTGAGGACCAAACATGCCAAAACTGCAACATCCGATATGCCCGGAGGAAGGCCAGAGCTCGCACAGCTGCAGAAGTTCCTCCAAACACCAACAATGACCACACAAACTGTCAGTTCCGTGGATGTCCATGCCAATCCCGCATCGGACTCTTCAGACATGAGGGGACCCACAGAAGACAAAATTGTTTGCAGCTTACATAGTTGAACAACAAGGAATCTACAACGAGCTCAATTTAGTATACTGTATTCGCTTCTCATGTGATCTCCTCTACATTGGGGAGGCCAAACGCAGACTGGGTGACCACTTTGTTGAACATCACTGTTCAGTCCGCATGCATGACCCCGAGCTTCATGTTGCTCATCACTTCAATCCTCCACCTTACTCTTCACTCTGACCTTTCTGTTCATGGCACGCTAGAGTATCCTAATGAAGCTCAATGCAAGTTCAAGGAACAACGCCTCAGCTTTTGGCTCGGTCCTCTACAGCCTTCTAGACTCAACATGGAGTTTAAAAATTTTAGATCACAAGCTCTACCACCATTTTGTGTTTTTTTGCTGGTTTGGTTCTCTTTCATTATTTCTTGATGTTGCATTCAGATGGCTGCTATTCACCCATTTACACATGGTTTGTTTCATTACTTTGCCCATTACCACTCCCTTTGGCTTTTGTACCAGGAAACCTTTCATCGTTTAACCTCTCCTGCCTTTTTATCCTATCTTAGCCTTCCCCTTCATTCTTCCTTCTCCCCCTTCTCATCATTTGTTCAAAACCTATTTCATTTCTATCTTTCCTCGGTTCTGATGAAGGGTCTTCAACCTGAAACACAAACTCTGACCCTGCTAAGCATAACCAGACACACAACCGGCTGACATAGGGACAGGAGGAAAAGTCAGACACAGGCATGGGTAGAGTGGCACTGGACTCCAGGCCAGAGGAGAGAGAGGCAGAGATTTAGGGGTTCAGAGCATGGGTGCTAAGGTGGTTAGTGGAGCTTGGGAATAAGAGGTGATAGTAGCTTAGTAGGGAAACTGAGAAGTTGGTGGGGGGGTGGGGGTGCAGGCACGGACATCAAGGTTGGGATTTCAGGTGGAGAGGGTGACTGGAGAATGAGGGCTTGGGCATGGGAGAAGAATGGGATGGGCTGGAAAATCGGTTCTCCTGCAGCTCGAGCAAGAGGGGGAATTGGGACAGAGGCTTGCTGGGATGGGAGGGAGCAGAATGTAACAGCAATCTGGGGGTTTGAGAAGACCATAGAATGGACCTGAAGGCCAGGAGACAAGGGATAGGAGCTTGAGGGTGGGGAGGAAGAATTTGGGGTAAAACTGGGTGGTGGTGGGGTGGGGGGGAATTGAGAGGGAAATGATGGAATGAAAATAATGACCAGATATGCAAACATCTCTGCAGTGGGATTTGAACCCACAACCTTGGACTCAGAGGCCAGAGTACAACCACTGAGCCACAGATGACACTGCTGTAACCTTGGTGAGTTGCTACAATGAATTTTGTGACAGATACCAGCTCAACAAGGAAGGAGGCATTGCTGGATCTGGTTCTGGGGCATGAGGTGGATCAAGTGTAAGTAGGGGTACATTTAGGGAACTGTGATTATTGTATCATAAGGTTTAGGTTAGCGATGGAAAAGGACAAGAAGCAACTCAAAGTAAGAATGATTAATTGGGAGAGGGCCAATTTCACTGGGGAGAGGACAGATCTAGCCCGGGTAAAATGGAATCAAAGATTGGCAGGCAAAACTGAAATAGAACTATGGGCTGCCTTTAGAGAGGCGATAGATTGGGTATTGTTGAGGGCTGGGGGAAGGGGGAGGGGGGCGGTGACGAAGGTAGGACAAAGATAGAGCTCTATGGATGATGAGAGTTAGAAGGTAAAATGAAGCAGAAAAAGGATTTGCATTACAGGCATCAGGTGGACAACACAATTGAGAATCAGGGTCAATATAGAAGGTTCAGAGGGGAAATAAAAACAAATAAGAGAAGCAAGGAGAGAGCATGTGAAGAGAGTGGAAGCTAACATAAAAGGGAATCCAAAAGTCTTCTATAGGCATACAAAGAGTGAAATGGAGGTAAAAGGATTGGGGACCTAAAAGGAGATTTAAGCATGGAGGCAGGGGGCATAGCTAAGGTAAAATATGAGTAGTTTTCATCTGTCTTTACCAAGGAAGAAGATGCTGCCAAAGTCATAGGAAAGAGGAAGTAGTTGAGACACTGGGTGGGCTAAAAGTTGATAAAGGAGGTATTAGAGAAACTGACTCTACTTAAAGTTGGTAAGTCACCAGGACAGATAAAATGCATCTAAGGGAAGGAAGGGTGGAAATTTGGGAAGCACAGGCCATAAACTTCCAGTCCTTCTTAGATACAGGGGTGGTGCCAGATGTAAATGTTACACCCTCAATAAAATGCTGCAAGGATCAGCCCAGCAACTACCGGCCACTCAGTTTAACCTCAGCAGTGGGTAGCTTTTAGAAACGATAATTCATGACCAGATTAATAGTCACTTGGACAAGTGTGGACTAATTAAGGAAAACCGGCACAGCTTTAAAGGCAAATAGTGTTTAACTAATTTGATTGGTAACCCAAAGTTTAAAAAAAAAATCCCAAAGTGATGTGTCGAAGGTCTTCTTGTGGGCTGGTTCGAAGGATGCTCCAAATGTGGCAAAATTGACCATCTTACTCAGACATAACTGGATGGCCGATGTGGGAAATATCACAGGTGCAGTGGGGAAGGATCTCCCCTCAAACTAGGGCTGAGGCACACTGGGTCAGATTTTACTACAGCAGGGTATCTAATAGCGTCTGCCATTAGTTCGACTTGCCCCTCCACCCAGCTTTAAAGATTTTTTACCCACTAAGTTTCTAAAAATGCGAACTGATCACCTATGCAGCGAGTGAAACAGGGCATCTGGGACTCGAAGTGAGCAGGGAGCCAGTAGTGTAGTGGTAATGCAAGTGGACTGGTATTCTAGAGGCTCAGGCTAATGCTCCGAGGACTCAGCTGGTGGAATTTAAATTCAATCAGTCAATGAAACTGGAACTGAAAGTTAGTCTCAGTAATTTTTAAAAAATTCATTCATGGGATGTCTAGATCAGCATTTATTGCCCATCCCTAATTGCCCTTGAGAAGGTGGTGAGCTCCCTTTTTGAGCCGCTGCATGTGGTGTAGGCACACCCACAGTGCTATTAGGGAGGGAGTTCCAGGATTTTGACCCAACGACGGTGAAACTAATGATTGTCGTAAAAACCCATCTGGTTCACTAATGTCCAAAGAGCATATCTGCGAGACTAGGCCTGTAGTGTGATTAGAGAACCTTCAAGTCAGAAAAAACCTATTAGACCTTGTCCTCACCAATCTACGCACTGCATGTCCATGACAGTATTAGCAGTAACTACTGCAGTCCTTGTGGAGACAAAGTCCCATCTTCACACTGAGCATACCCTCCATCGTGTTGTGTAGCACTACCACTGTGTAAATGGTTCAGATTCAGAACAGACCTAGCAACTCCAAACTGGGCATCCATGAGGCGCTGTGGGCCATCAGCAACAGCAGAATTGCATTCAACCACAATCTGTAACCTCATGGCCTGGCATATCCCCCACTCTACCATTGCCATCAAGCTGGGGGTGGGGCTCAACCCTGGTTCAACGAAGAGTGCAGGAGGGTATGCCAGGAACAGCACCAAGCATACCTAAAAATGAGGTGTCAACCTGGTGAAGCTACGAAACGAGACTATCACAGAATCACAGTGCAGAAGAGGCCCTTCGGCCCATCGAGTCTGCACTGACACGTGAGAAACACCTGACCTACCTACCTAATCCCATTTACCAGCACTTGGCCCATAGCCTTGAATGTTATGATGTGCCAAGTGCTCATCCAGGTACTTTTTAAAGGATGTGAGGCAACCTGCCTCCACCAGCCTCCCAGGCAGCGCATTCCAGACCGTCACCACCCTCTGAGTAAACAAAGCTTTTCCTCACATCCCCCCTAAACCTCCTGCCCCTCACCTTGAACTTATGCCCCCATGTGACTGACCCTTCAACTAAGGGGAACAGCTGCTCCCTATCCACCCTGTCCATGTCCCTCATAATCTTGTACACCTCGATCAGGTCGCCCCTCAGTCTTCTCTTCACCAATGAAAACAACCAAAGTCTACCCAACCTCTCTTCATAACTTAAATGTTTCATCCCAGGCAACATCCTGGTGAATCTCCTCTGCACCTCCTCCAGTGCAACCACATCCTTCCTATAATGTGGCGACTAGAAGTGCACACATTACTCCAGCTGTGGCCTCACCAAGGTTCTACACCACTCCAACATGACCTCCCTACTTTTGTAATCTATGCCTCGATTGATAAAGGCAAGTGTCCCATATGCCTTTTTCACACCCCACTAACATGCCCCTCTGCCTTCAGAGATCTATGGACACACACGCCAAGGTCCCTTTGTTCCTCAGAACTTCCTAGTGCTGTGCCATTCATTGAATACTTGCATGCCAAACTGTGGAAGCAGCATGTGATAGACAGAGGTGGCAATTCCACAACCAACAGGTCAGATCCAAGCTCTGCAGTCCTGTCACATCCAGTCTTGAATGGTGGTGGACAATTAAACAACTCACTGGAGGTGGAGGCTCCACTTATATCCCCATCCTCAATGATGGGGGAGCCCAGGACATCAGTGCAAAAGACAAAACTGAAGCATTTACAACCATCTTCAGTCAGAAGTGCTGAGTGGATGATCCATCTCGGACTCCCCCGGAGGTTCCCAAGCATCACAGATGCCAGTCTTCAGCCAATTGGATTCATGTGATATCAAGAAACAGCTGAAGGCACTCGATACTGCAAAATCTATGGGCCCTGACAAAAGTACTGAAGACTTGTGCTCCACAACTAGCCAAGCTGTTCCAATGCAGGTACAATGTTGGCATCTACCTGACATTGTGGAAAATTGTCCAGGTAAGCCCTGTACACAAAACACAGGAAAAATTCAATCCAGCCAATTTCCGTCCAATTAATTGATCTTGATCATCAGCAAATTAATGGAAGGTGTCATCAGCAATGCTATCAAGTGGCACTTCTCAAATAACCTGCTCACTGATGCTTAGTTTGGGTTCCTGACCTCATTACAGCCTTGGTTCAAACATGGACAGAAGGGCTGAACTCCTGAGGTGAGGTAAGAATGACTACCCTTGACATCAAGGCAGCATTTGTGTCATCAATGAGTCATTGGGAATCAGGGGGAAAACTCTCCACTGGTCCAACCATCTTCAGTTGCTTCATCAGTGAACTTCCTTCCATCATAAGGTCAAAAGTGGGGATGTTCGCAGATGATTGCACAATGTTCAGCACCATTCGCGGCTCCTCAGATACTGAAGCAGTCCATGTCCAAATGCAGCAAGACCTGGACAATATCCAGGCTTGGGCTGACAAGTAACATTCACGTCAGACAAGTGGTGGGCAATGATCATTTCTAACAAGAGAGAATCTAACCATCGCTGAATCCCCCCCATTATCAACATCCTGGGGGTTACAGTTGACCAGAAACTGAACTGGACTAGCCATATAAATACTGTGGTTACAAGAGCAGGTCAGAAGCTAGTAACAGGTTCTGCGGCAAGTTAACTCACCTCCTGACTTCTCAAAGCCTGTCCACCATCTACAAGGCACAAGTCAGGAATGTGATGGAATACTCTCCACTTGCCTGGATGAGTGCAGCTCCAACAACACTCAAGAAGCTTGACACCATCCAGGACAAAGCAGTCCGCTCCACCACCAATGCACAGTAACAGCAGTGTGTACCATCTACAAGATGCAGGAACTCACCAAGGATCCTTAGGCAGCACTTTCCAAACCCACAACCACTACCATCTAGAAGGACAAGGGCAGCAGACGGATGGGAATACCACCACCTGCAAGTCATTCACCATACTGACTTGGAAATATATCGCCGTTCCTTCACTGTCGCTGGGTCAAAATCCTGGAACTCCCTCCCTAACAGCACTGTGGGTGTACCTACACCACATGGACTGCAGCGGTTCAAGAAGGCAGCTTGCCACCACCTTCTCAAGGGCAATTAGGGATGGGCAATAAATGTTGGCCTAGCCAGCAATGCCCACATTCCACACAAATTTTAACTTGCTGTGGCATGTTTAGTTCAAATCTATCACACAAACACCACCCACGTACTGTTCATTACTTTTCAAATGGCGAAGAGACAGCAAAATGCTATTTGTGTAAAGCCAATAGTGGAGTGACGGATCTCCTGCAACAAGGTTTGGGTATAGGCATTTAGCTGCCTTCTGCACCCACTTGAAGTTACTGTACCATTTACACATAAATAACAGCAAACACCATTTGATTCACTGTAAATTTGACAGCAAAATTTGGCTCATTATTGCAGCAGAGCAGAGAAGCTTTACTTGCCATTTAGGTGAACGTTACATTCCTGAGCAGAGAAGAGAGAAACTGGGAATATTAGAAATATGACTGAAAACACTAAAAATATACCTCAGATCAGGAACCGTCTGAAAGGGAAGACAGTTTAATGAATCAAGTAGAAAGCCTTTACAGCACGGCTGTTCTATATCTGAAAGTAGGGGCTAACCTTTTTTCCCCTAGACGCTGAGGAACCTTCTCTGTATTCCCAGCATTTCATGCTTATTGCTAACAGATCTCCCAAAACTGACAAAGAAAGAGTTTTTAGCAAAAAGAATACTCAGCAGACTGAAGATAGAGTCAAGTCACTTGAATGATTTCCTTTAATTTCAATCTTTACATGATTGGCACAAAACTACAGAAGTGATGACAATTGACACAAGGGAGTAAAAGTTGACACTTTCTCAACTAATTGCGCAGTTTGGCTGCGCACCAAAAGCTCATGTATCAGATTGACATCGACCCACCAGAAAATTGCCTACACCAAATGCATTAACAATTTTTATGCTAAATAAAGAGATAGTAAAATATCAGTTTTAGATAGATACAGTTTATTAAGCCTGTGTTTTCTCTTTTAAACAGAAAGGTACTACACCTCATCGGTAACACATCCCATGTTTGGACATCCTCAGCCACAATACAGATCATATGACTTGAGAAAATACAGAGCGGAAGGTTTTTGCTACCCAACAGATTCTCACTACAGTTTTCATGGTTACAGAAAGAACTTATCTACACGTCCCTACAGACTGTACTGGAGATCAATCACTGCTGCCAATAGTTTAAGAAAAGCCAAACTGGATGTATCTCCTGGATAGGAGATTCAAATTCCATGGTCCATCTAATCATAAGGAATTTTGCAAGGCCAATATTTGAACTCTCAAGTTATAACATGACAGGGATTAATCACAAAAATCTGAGCATCCAACTTGGTTTTTCCAGGTTACATACTGGACAAATGTCAACAAGACCAGTGGATTAGATACAATTTACAAACATCTTAGGTTTGTGTGTCAGCTCCCAGATGGATAATCAGGTGAGTAACAGTAACAGCGTTTATCTATGGTGCTACAAGCTGAGCAAGCCGATATGGACTGCTAATAAAATTGAAACATCACAGCAGAACAGGACCAAATGCTCTTCTGAAAATAGTGTTAAGGAACATTAAAGGGGCATAATGCAGGTGGAGCTCTCTACTGCATCCAAGCCAGGCTATACCTGATGCAGGCACATGGTCCAGAGAAGATGAATCAAGTTCCATGCTTCAGCACTATTCAGTCATGTGGAAATTAAAAGTTTACTCAACTGATGTCTTTGGTGACCGAGTCCAGAGGCTTAGACTGAACTCAGGTGACCGATCTCATTCCCCTCCCTGTTGCATGTTCATTTTGGGAATGCTTGCTTAAATAATTTAGGTCATGGGAACATATTAAATTTTGAAGATTTTCACTGAATAAAAAAAATTCAATGATCAAGTTTACTCAGGAGCCATTAAGCATCTTGGGGCAGGACTGGAGGTTCAGTTGACAGTTGTTGTACTGAAAGTTACCTTGTTGAGTAGTCCTGCTACTAACTGTTGCAAACCACCTCACTGGCCTTAGATGAGGGATTGAGGGCTGGAGATTGTGTTGCAGATTGCTAATCAGTGGCATCACCTTGTCACCCTCAACCCTGTAGTATCAGATGCATGTGCAAGAAATTTTGCTCAGCTCGATTCAACCACTTAATGAGGAGACAAACTGAAGCATGGATTTCACACAAGGAGAAAGAGGACTTCACATCCCCTCTCTTCAACCTCAAATCATACGCAGTGGAAAACAATGATGACAAAATAAGTGATTAATGCTTTTATGGTCTTTTCACCGTTAACATTTTAAAAGATTATGCTTCTTATTTACAAACTTGCAAGTAGATAAGCTTCTATATTAGTTGTCCCTACCAGCTTAGTATGCTGATTTTCAGCAAACGACAATCCACTTTTCCCTTAACGTAAAATTGACCTCTTTAAAACAATGTCCCATCAAACAATCTCAGGACAGGTACAGCACGGGGTTAGATACAGAGTAAAGCTCCCTCTACACTGTCCCCATCAAACACTCCCAGGACAGGTACAGCACGGGGTTAGATGCAAAGTAAAGCTCCCTCTACACTGTCCCCACCAAATACTCCCAGGACAGGTACAGCACGGGGTTAGATACAGAGTAAAGCTCCCTCTACACCGTCCTGATCAAACACTCCCAGGACAGGTACAGCACGGGGTGATATACAGGGTAAAATTCCTTCTACACCAACCCCATCAAACACTCCCACGACAGGTACAGCACAGGGTGAGATACAGAGTAAAGCTCCCTCCACACTGTCCCCATCAAACACTCCCAGGGCAGATACAGCACGGGGTTAGATACAGAGTAAAGCTCACTCCACATTGTCCCCATCAAACACTCCCAGGTCAGGTACAGCACTGGGTTAGATACAGAGTAAAGCTCCCTCTACACTGTCCCCACCAAATACTCCCAGGACAGGTACAGCACGGGGTTAGATACAAAGTAAAGCTCCCTCTACACTGTCCCCATCAAACACTCTCAGGGCAAGTACAGCACAGGGTTAGATACAGGGTAAAGCTCCCTCTACACTGTCCCCATCAAACACTCCCAGGACAGGTACAGCACGGGGTTAGATACAGAGTAAAGCTCCCTCTACACTGTCCCCATCAAACACTCCCAGGGCAGGTACAGCACGGGGTTAGATACAGAGTAAAGCTCCCTCTACACTGTCCCCATCAAACACTCCCAGGACAGGTACAGCACGGGGTTAGATACAGAGTGAAGCTCCCTCTACACTGTCCCCATCAAACACTCCCAGGGCAGGCACAGCATGGGGTTAGATGCTGAATAAAGCTCGACCTCTAATTTGTTCTAACAATATACATCAGCTGAGACCTCCAATGAGTTTCCTCCACTGTACAGATGTGACAATTCCATTTCCCACAATAACCAGCCAATGGCATCTCTAAGTGGGACAGGCAGTTCTGTGCCTGGTCAGGGGCAGATTTTGACACAGGAATCATGTCCACCAGAAACTGTCAAAATACATTTGGGACCCTTATGGCCAGGTGGATGGATTTTTTTTATTCAGTGAAAAATCTTCAAAATGTAATATGTTCCCATGAACTAATTTTTTTGAACAAGCATTCCCAAAATTAACATGCAGTAGAGGAGGGGAATGACATAGACTGAGCTCAGGTGACCTAAGCCTCTGGATGTCACTAATGGGCAAATATAACAGAGAGAGAGAGTTTTAGCACGTTACTCGGGCTGGAAATCACACCCCAGACGCTCAATTTCATCCAGAAAGAAGTCCATGTCCTCCCAGCTGACCTGTGGACTGATCAGGATCTGTCGGAAGAAGTTCACTTTGTCCCCATGTTTCTGGTAACCAACCATCATGCTGCCTCGCTTCACCATTCGCTCCTTGATAAATGGAGCCACCTGAAAAAAAGAAAATGGCCAACGGCACATGGGTAGCTTAACAAGTTACAACCACATTCTGGAATCTCTCCTTTACCCCTGCTACCACACAAAGGTGCATACATAATATTTTCAGTGAGGTCATGTTTTGGTTCCAAGCAATTCAACATCTAATTTCAAATGGTTCTGGCAGAGGGAGTCTGCAATAGTCGACCTTTAACAACAGCCTTAGTTATATTACCTGAGCTGCCAGGGAATGGGAGATATAAATATGAAGTTAAATTTTAAGTTTTAATCCAATGATAAATGAGGAGAGGGGGCTGGTTCTCATTTTATTGCAGCTGAATGTAGACTCAGCTCCCAGTCTGACTTCTTCACCAACCTGTTGAGGCTGAACACGGAGGTCAGACAGCTACTTAGCAAGAGGATGATGGTGTCAAAACAGAGCATGAAGTAACAGACGATCAGCCCAAAGTACCACCCAGTCCCAGAGTGTGAAAGGACAGTGTGATAACCCACTACACCACCCAGTCCCAGAGTGTGAAATGACAGTGTGATAACCCACTGTACCACCCAGTCCCTGAGTGTGAAAGGACAATGTGATAACCCACTGTACCACCCAGTCCCAGAGTGTGAAAGGACAGTGTGATAACCCACTACACCACCCAGTCCCAGAGTGTGAAATGACAGTGTGATAACTCACTGTACCACCCAGTCCCAGAGTGTGAAATGACAGTGTGATATCCCACTGTACCACCCAGTCCCAGAGTGTGAAAGGACAGTGTGATAACCCACTGTACCACCCAGTCCCAGAGTGTGAAAGGAAAGTGTGATAACCCACTGTACCACCCAGTCCCAGAGTGTGAAAGGACAGTGTGATAACCCACTGTACCACCCAGTCCCAGAGTGTGAAAGGACAGTGTGATAACCCACTGTACCACCCAGTCCCAGAGTGTGAAAGGACAGTGTGATAACCCACTGTACCACCCATTCCCAGAGTGTGAAAGGACAGTGTGATAACCCACTGTACCACCCAGTCCCACAGTCTGAAAGGACAGTGTGATAACCCACTGTACCGGCCAGTCCCAGAGTGTGAAAGGACAGTGTGATAACCCACTGTACCACACAGTCCCAGAGTGTGAAAGGACAGTGTGAGAACCCACTGTACCACCCAGTCCCACAGTCTGAAAGGACAGTGTGATAACCCACTGTACCCAGTCCCAGAGTGTGAAAGGACAGTGTGATAACCCACTGTAGCACCCAGTTCCAGAGTGTGAAAGGACAGTGTGATAACCCACTGTACAACCCAGTCCCAGAGTTTGAAAGGACAGTGTGATAACCCACTGTACCCAGTCCCAGAGTGTGAAAGGACAGTGTGATAACCCACTGTAGCACCCAGTCCCAGAGTGTGAAAGGTCAGTGTGATAACACACTGTACCACCCAGTCCCAGAGTGTGAAAGGACAGTGTGATAACCCACTGTACCACCCAGTCCCAGAGTGTGAAAGGACAGTGTGATAACCCTCTGTACCACCCAGTCCCAGAGTGTGAAAGGACAGTGTGATAACCCACTGTACCACCCAGTCCCAGAGTGTGAAAGGACAGTGTGATAACCCACTGTACCACCCAGTCCCAGAGTGTGAAAGGACAGTGTGATAACCCACTGTACCACCCAGTCCCACAGTGTGAAAGGACAGTGTGATAACCCACTGTACCACCCAGTCCCACAGTGTGAAAGGACAGTGTGATAACCCACTGTACCACCCAGTCCCACAGCATGCAATATAGGAACACAACTAGGCAACCCACTCAACTCACAAGCTGAGTTCACAAACTCAGAAGTTTGTTCTATTATTCAATGAGATCATGGCTGATCCATATTCCTACTCCATTTACCACCATGGCTCCACATCCTTTAATTTTCTTGGATAGCAAAAATCTGTCTCGGGTTGAAAATTCTAATTGAACTCACATCTACTGTTTTTTGTGGGAGAGTGTTCAACAGTGCTACCGCCCTGTGTGTGAACAAGTGTTTCCCAGCTTCTCTCTGAAATGCTCTGACTCTGATTTCAAGGTTTAACCCTAAACCTTGTCCTAGATTCTCCCAGCAACATCTACCCCATCAATTCCTTTTAAATCTTCAAAATCTCAATCCAATCACTGCTTAACCTTTTATATTCCCAGGAATACAAACTGCATTTAACCCTTGTAGCCCTGGTAAAATTCTGATTGAGTCTGCACTGCACTTTTTCCAAGGTCAGTTTATCCAAAGGCACAGTACCTAGAACTGTACACAATACTTCAGATGTAGGCTTTATATAGATGTAGTAAAATTTCCTACCCTTATAAGAAATGGCTAATGTCTAATGACCTTATAAAATCTTAAGAAATGAATTAAAGATTTTAGAATTGGTTCTCTTTCTCCCTTATTAAGAAAAATTCTTTAGGAGCCTGCCAGAGCCAACATAGCAGACAGAATAGGTTTGCATTTTCATCAGGAAGCCTGTTATCTGACCAAGGACACAGCATGAAAGCTGATATTTGTGTAGGCATTGCTAGGTTTGATAAGGTGGAACCTCACTTCTACTTAACTGAACGACTGTCTGAGAGAAATTAATCACATGTCCTTCCAAGGGATAAACACACGGCAGGAGGGGCTGGAGTGGGAGGGGTATATTTTGGGTACCTGTCCCTGGATAATTGGACAGTTGGATGAGGTGATGTTAATTGAATGAGTGATTGACATGAGATATCCATCAGCCCCTAAAAATATATATATAAACGGGCAGTCAAGTAGCAAAAAGCACAAACAAAGAGGAACTGAGACTCTTTAGGATAGCTAACCTCAGATTAACACCCTCATCAGCCTAAAGGCAGGGGAGAGATCATTACTACAGGCAGCAGAGACTACACCATTACTCTGCCCATCTGATCTGGGACTTTCTCACACGTCACAGGTCCTATGTCTACAATATCTATTCTGATTGGGTGTTGTATTTGAACTGTCGCTTCTCAATAAATCACTTTAAGCCTTTAAATTGAACCGTTTGTAACTCCTCAAAACTCAAGTAATTTGTTATTGTCCCCTGATCAAATCTTACACCTCCATATGCAAGTCCTCCAGATATAAAGGATGACATTCAGTTCGCAGGTTGGATTTTTTTTTATACCTGACAATTACATTTTAGTGATACATACGTGGAGCCTTAAATCTCTTTGGACCTCCACCATTCTGACCTTTTTGTCATTTAAAAAAAATACTCTGGTTAATCCACTTTTGGTTCAAAATGGATGACTTCACATTTGCCTGCCACTTACTTAATTCATTATTGTTTCTGCAATTTTATGCTTCCATCTACAGTACTTACTATGCCACCAATCTTTGTGTAATCTGAAAGCTTAGATATGTGGCTTTCTATTGTGTTAGCCAGTCATCAGCAAGTATAGTGACTAATTGAGGCCCTGGCATAGACCCTTCGGAATATAGAACATATTGGAACATGGAAACATAGGAATTAGGAGCAAGAGCAGGAGTAGGCCATTCAGCCCTTTGAGCCTGCTCCACCATTCAATAAGATCATGGCTAAACTGGTTGTGGGGGTAGAGAAAAGAGTCCACTAAGATTGTCCACTATATCCAGTCATTCCGTGAAATTTCTAGTCAGAAAAGCAAAGTCTGTGGCCACTCCTCTTACTTTCTTCTAAGGTCCATAGCAAAACAATTCCATTATTCATTGCTTGGAGCAGAGGGGTAGATTACAAACAGCTGTGATTCTCAGTACACCCTTACCTTTCCTAGGTTCTGCCAGAAGTCAGGGGTCTGCTCTTTCCCTCGTAGGCTGGGTGGGATGTACCAAAAGCAGACATTGACACACTGAGGCTGCAAGAGAGAGACATTTTTACTCATTAAAGAATCCAGCTTTCCCACCCTCAAACTTTGTCTCCAAAACCAGAGATGCTTCAAAGCAAGAAAAAAGGCATGGACCTGAATATAAGCCTTTGACATGTATAAACAAGTTTTTGCACCGAAAGCACTTGGAACAGTGGTTTGACTTCCTTACAATTTCCACTTCAGAGGAGAGTGTGACCACTGAGTCAAGTCAAGGCTGAGGGAGGGGTAGAGGTGAGCAGTGGCAGGGATTGATTTGTGACAGGATATGGGGCCAAATAAGACACCAAATAGTTCAGTTCAGTGGCTGGGGAAGGGAGTGGAATCTGCAATGAGGGTGAGGAATTTGTGGCAGGGGCCAAAGATAAAGAGAAGGGCAAGCTTTGGTCATCCCAAAGATTAGCTTGAAGAAACTACAGCTCATCCATTCCTGGATGTTGGACAAGCAGTCTGACAGCACCGACAGTGGAGGGATTGCACTGGGAGTCATCAGTGCACACATGGAAGCTGACCCCAACGTCAGCAGCAGATGATGCTGTCAAGCAGCACCAGGGCCTTCAAAAAAAAACCAACCAGACTCACCATCTCCAAATACCACTGCAGAAGATGCTCCGACTGCAACCCCAACAGCTAAAGTTGCCTTTTTCATTTCTGCTCCCCTCAGCATCACAGCCATGAGACTACTTCCTGTTGTGACCTCTGGCTTCCCCCCTCATTCCTCCCCCAACCACTACAGTTCTAACTCCTCGGAAATCTTCCCATTCTCCTCCTCCTCGCCACTCTAGGACTCTCCAGCTGCATCAGTAACAGGTGGTCAGCGGCCTGGAGGTAGAGTTACAGGAGGAGAGATGTGGAGCTTTATCGAGCAGAAGGCAGTGGGGTATGGAGATAATGGGGGACACAAGGATTTTTATCCACACAATAAAAAAGGCGGGGGGGGGCGGTGTGGTAATTGGATAATGGGGTCAATTACAAATAAAACTATGGGGGAGGGATGCAATCTGAGACTAAGGTTTCGGGTGGGGGTGGAGTAGGTAAATATAGTTAAGCATGTGTGTCATTTTACCTCCATCAGTAACCGAAAACCTTCTCTTTCCTTCATTTCATTCACCAAATAGCTGGGAAAAAATAAATCCACAAACAGAATGGTATTATTACACACACACACAAAAAAACAATAGACTCAAAATCACTCCTGACAGCCAGAAAGTAGAAGTGCTTGTAATGATGCGAGGGACAGGAGAAAGCGACAAACTAAAGCTCACAGATGTGGCGGTAGGAGTGATCTTATTGAGTGAAGGGGGTGCACACCCATATCTGGCGATGTGGATGGAATCAGGCATCGTGAGTATGGTAGCATAGGGCTTAGAGGCCTGGACTAAAGGCCCAGAGATGCGCATTCGCATTCTACCGTGATTTTAAATCAAGTTAATGAAATAAATAACGATTAAAAAGCTAGCCCCAGTAATAGTGAGAACGAAGCTATTGAAACATGGGGCAGAAGTGGGATTTCACAGTCCTGCCACAGTCAGTGGAGTTTAGAATGGCTCACTGCATTTTACAGCCCCGTTCCTGCCACAATGCAGCCATAAAATTCCGGCCATCATAACCATTGGTTCACTCATGCCCTAGGGAAAGAAATCTGCCGTCCTTACCCGATCTGGCCTATGTGACTCCAAACCCATAGCAACATGGGTGAACTCTTGCCTACCATTACTATCAAGCCAAGTGACCAACCCTGGATCAATGAAGGGCATGCCAGGAGCAGCAACAGGCATCCCTGAAAAATGAGATGACAACCTGGTGAAGCACCAGCACAGAACTACTCCCATGCTAAACCGAGAAGCAGCATGCAATAGACAGTGTAAAACAATCCCACAACCAACGGAGCAGATCAAAGCACTGCAGCCCTGTCATGAATGGTGGGAGACAACTAAACAATGGAGGCTCCATGAGCATGACCATTCCCAACAATGGCTGCCCCCCAACACAAGTGCAAAAGATAAGGGTGAATCATTCACAATAATCTTCAGCCAGAAGTGCCACATGACCTATTCTTTTTAGATCTCCTCTTACGGTTCCCACCACCATAATTTCACATCTTGAGCCAATTCACTCCATGTGATGAAACAGCTGAAGGCACTGGATACTGCAAAGGCTATGGGCCCTGACAACACCCTGGCAGCAATGCTGAAGACTTGTGCTCTAGAACTAGTCAGACCCCTAGTTAAGCTTCTCCAGTACAGCTACAACACTGGCATCTACCCAGCAATGTGGAAAATTGCCCAGGGATGTCCTGTACACAAGCAGGAGATACCTTACATCACTTTGACGATTGGGTGTCATTGACAGTGCTATCAAGCAGCACTTAGTTGCCAATAACCTGCTCACTGATGCTCAGTTTAGGTTCTGCCAGTGTCATTCAGCTCCTGACCTCATGAGAGCCTTGGTCCAAACATGGACAAAACAGCTGAACTCCTGAGGTGAGGCAAGAATGACTGCCCTTGACATCAATCAAATGTGGCATCAAGGAGCCCTAGCAAAACTGGAGTCAATGGGAATCAGGTGGAAAACCCTCCACTGGTTGGAGTCATACCTAGCACAAAGGAAGATGGTTGTGGTTGTTGGAGATCAATCATCTCAGCTCCAGGACATCACTGCAGGAGTTCCTCAGGGTAGTGTCCCAGGCCCAACCATCTTCAGCTGCTTCATCAATGTCCTTCTCTCCATCACAAGGTCAGGAGTGGGGATGTTCACTGATGATTGCACAATGTTCAGCACCATTCGCGACTCCTCAGATACTGAAGCAGTCCATGTCCAAATGCAGCAAGACCTGGACAACATTCAGGCTTGAGCTGATAAGTGGCAAATAACATTCGCACCACACAAGTGCCAGGCAATGACCATCTCCAACAAGAGAGAATCTAACCACCTCCCCCTGACATTCAACCGCATTATCAACATCCTGGGGGTTACCATTGACCAGAAACTGAACTGGAGAAGCCATATAAATACTGTGGCTACAAGAGCAGGTCAGAGGCTGGGAATTCTGCAGCAAATAACTCACGTCCTGACTCCCCAAAGCCTGTCCACCATCTACAAGGCACAAGTCAGGAGTGTGATGGAATGCTCTCCACTTGCCTGGATGAGTGCAGCTCCTACCACACTCGAGAAACTCGACACCGTCCAGGACAAAGCAGCCCGTTTGATTAGCACCCCATCCACAACCATTCACTCCCTCCACCACCGATGCACAGTAGCAGCAGTGTGTACCATCTACAAGATGCACTGCAGGAAATCACCAAGGCTCCTTAGACAGCACCTTCCAAACCCACGACCTCCACAACCTATAAGGACAAGGGCAGCAGACACATGGGAACACCAGCACCTGGAAGTTCCTCTCCAAGCCACTCACCATCCTGACTTGGAAATATATCGCCGATCCTTCACTGTCACTGGGTCAAAATCCTGGAACTTCCTCTGTAACAGTACTGTGGGTGTACCTACACCACATGGACTGCAGTGATTCAAGAAGGCAGCTCACCACCACCTTCTCAAGGGGCAATGAGGGATGGGCAATAAATGCTGGCCGAGCCACATTCTGTGAAAAAAATAAAGAAAATTTCCAGAGCTCCGGGCCTCAACAGCTGAAAGTGCAGCTTCCAGTGGTGGAGCAATGGAAATTGGAGCTGTTCAAGAAGACAGAATTAGATGAACACACATCTCAGAGGCTTGTGAGGCTGAAGGAGATTACAGAAACAGGGAGGGGTGAGGCCATGGAGGGATTCGAAAACAAGGACGAGAAATTTTATTTAGTCAAGTATAGAGGTCTAGATGGGTGAGGTCATTGCCCTAACACCAACCTGGTGCAGGTGAAGGCATGGTCAATCCTTTCCTCCAGCCCTCGAGTACCGACAGCTTTCCACATCAGCCATAGCTTGAGGCAATCCACCTTCCGACCACACTGCAGGGACTTGTCACCGGTATCATAACAGACGTTGTAGAACTTGTCTGGCTGGAAGAGATAGCCGGCGTTGGCCGAGAAACAATCCTTCAGGAGGCCCTGAGAAGGAGAGACAGGCAGAGGTTGGGCAAGAAACAGGGTACGGCCACAGCAGAGTCTCAGAGAAATAAAAACATTTGCTATTAATAAATTAATTAGCCAGTTACTTGATTGAAGGAATTTAGCAAACAGCAGAACTGAAGTCCCGACACTACCCACTGGTGCTGCTCCTTTTTGTGGCTCAGCAGGGGTCTACACAACCAAAAACATAACAGTGTAGGGGGGATGTGACAGCTAAAACCATTCCGCCACATCAGAGCACCAGGGCTCAAATTCAGCCCTGTCCAATGAAAAAGTGACATCGGTCAAGGAGCTGTACAGTGACCCACGTGGAATAATTTGCTGCCATTTAAAAGCTACATCAAAGGTGTCGAAGCAGCTTTACCCTGTATCTAACCCTGTGCTGTACCTGTCCTGGGAGTGTTTGATGGGGACAGTGTAGAGAGAGCTTTACTCTGTATCTAACACAGTGCTGTACCTGTCCTGGGAGTGTTTGATGGGACGGTGTGGAGGGAGATTTACTCTGTGTCTAACCCTGTGCTGTACCTGTCCTGGGAGTGTTTGATGGGGACAGTGTAGAGGGAGCTTTACTCTGTATCTAACCCTGTGCTGTACCTGTCCTGGGAGTGTTTGATGGGGACGGTGTAGAGGGAGCTTTACTCTGTATCTAACCCCGTGCTGTACCTGTCCTGGGAGTGTTTGATGGGGACGGTGCAGAGGGAGCTTTACTCTGTATCTAACCCCGTGCTGTACCTGTCCTGGGAGTGTTTGATGGGGACGGTGTAGAGGGAGCTTTACTCTGTATCTAACCCTGTGCTGTACCTGCCCTGGGAGTGTTTGATGGGGAAAGTGTAGAGGGAGCTTTACTCTGTATCTAACCCCGTGCTGTATCTGTCCTGTGAGTGTTTGATGGGGACAGTGTAGAGGGAGCATTACTCTGTATCTAACCCCGTGCTGTACCTCTCCTGGGAGTGTTTGATGGGGACGGTGTAGAGTGAGCTTTACTCTGTATCTACCCCCGTGCTGTACCTGTCCTGGGAGTGTTTGATGGTGACAGTGTAGAGGGAGCTTTACTCTGTATCTAACCCCGTGCTGTACCTGCCCTGGGAGTGTTTGATGGGGACGGTGTAGAGGGAGCTTTACGCTGTATCTAACCCTGTGCTGTATTTGTTCTGGGAGTGTTTGGTGGAGACATTGTAGAGTGAGCTTTACTCTGTATCTAACCCCGTGCTGTACCTGTCCTGGGAGTGTTTGATGGGGACGGTGCAGAGGGAGCTTTACTCTGTATCTAACCCCGTGCTGTACCTGTCCTGGGAGTGTTTGATGGGGACGGTGTAGAGGGAGCTTTACTCTGTATCTAACCCTGTGCTGTACCTGCCCTGGGAGTGTTTGATGGGGACGGTGTAGAGGGAGCTTTATTCTGTATCTAACCCCGTGCTGTACATGCCCTGTGAGTGTTTGATGGGGACAGTGTAGAGGGAGCTTTACTCTGTATCTAACCCTGTGCTGTACTTATCCTGGGAGTGTTTGATGGGGACATTGTAGAGTGAGCTTTACTCTGTATCTAACCCCGTGCTGTACATGCCCTGTGAGTGTTTGATGGGGACAGTGTAGAGGGAGCTTTACTCTGTATCTAACCCTGTGCTGTACTTATCCTGGGAGTGTTTGATGGGGACATTGTAGAGGGAGATTTAATCTGTATCTAACCCCGTACTGTACCTGCCCTGGGAGTGTCTGATGGGGACAGTGTAAAGGGAGCTTTCTTCTGTATCTAACCCCGTGCTATACCTGCCTGGGAATGTTTGATGGGCACAATGTAGACGGAGCCTTATTCTGTATCTAACCCTCTGCTGTACCTGTCCGGGGAGTGTTTGATGGGACAATGTAGAAGGAGCTTTACTGTGTATCTAACCGCGTGCTGTACCTGCCCTGTGAGTGTTTCATGTGGACAGGGTAGAGGGAGCTTTACGCTGTATCTAACCCCGTGCTGTACCTGTCCTGGGAGTGTTTGATGGGGACGGTATAGAAGGAGCTTCACTCTGTATATCACCCCATGCTGTACCTGTCCTGTGAACGTTTGATGGGGACAGTGTAGAGGGAGCTTTACTCTGTATCCAACCCCGTGCTCTACCTGTCTTGGGAGTGTTTTATGGGGACAGTGTAGAGGGATCTTTACTCTGTATCTAAGCCCGTGCTGTACCTGCCCTGTGAGTGTTTCATGTGGACAGGGTAGAGGGAGCTTTACGCTGTATCTAACCCCGTGCTGTACCTGTCCTGGGAGTGTTTGATGGGGACGGTATAGAAGGAGCTTCACTCTGTATATCACCCCATGCTGTACCTGTCCTGTGAACGTTTGATGGGGACAGTGTAGAGGGAGCTTTACTCTGTATCCAACCCCGTGCTGTTCCTGTCCTGGGAGTGTTTTATGGGGACAGTGTAGAGGGATCTTTACTCTGTATCTAACCCCGTGCTGTATCTGTCCTGGGAGTGTTTGATTGGGACAGTGTAGAAGGAGCTTTACTCTGTATATCACCTCGTGCTTTACCTGTCCTGCAAGTGGTTTAAGGGGCAATGTAGAGGGAGCTTTACTCTATATCTAACCCCGTGCTGTTCCTAGCCTGGGAGTGTTTTATGGGGTGAGTGTAGAGGGAGCTTCACTCTGTATTTAAGCCCGTGCTGTACCTGTCCTGGGAGTGTTTGATGGGGACAGTGTTCAGGGAGCTTTACCCTGTATTGAACCCCATGCTGTACCTGCCCTGTGATTGTTTGATGGGGACAGTGTAGAGGGAGCTCTACTCGGTATCTAATCCCGTGCTGTACCTGTCCTGGAGTGTTTGAGCCGACAGTGTGGAGGGAGCTTTAGTCTGTATCTAACCCCGTGCTGCACCTGCCCTGGGAGTGTTTGATGGGGACAGTGCAGAGGGAGCTCTACTCTGTATCTAAACCCGTGCTATACTTGACCTGGGAGTGTCTGATGGGACAGTTTAGAGGGAGCTTTCCTCTGTATCTAACCCTGTGCTGTACCTGTCCTGGAGTGTTTGAGGCGACAATGTAGAGGGAGGTTTACTCTGTATCTAACATCGTGCTGTATCTATCCTGGGAGTGTTTGATCGGGACGGTGTAGAAGGAGCTTTACTCTGTATATCACCCCGTGCTGTACCTGTCCTGGGAGTGGTTTAAGGGGACAATGTAGAGGGAGCTTTACTCTATTTCTAACCCCGTGCCGATCCAGTGCTGGGAGTGTTTTATGGGGACAGTGTAGAGGGAGCTTCACTCTGTATTTAAGCCTGTGCTGTATCTGTACTGGGAATGTTTGATGGGGACAGTGTAGAGGGAGCTCTACTCTGTATCTAACCCCGTGCTGTACCGGTCCTGGAGTGTTTGAGCCGACAGTGTGGAGGAAGCTTTAGTCTGTGTCTAACCCCGTGCTGTTCCTGCCCTGGGAGTGTTTGATGGGCACGGTGTAAAGGGAGTTTTACTCTGTATCTAACCCCGTGCTGTACCTCTCTTGGGAGTGTTTGATGGGGCAGGGTAGAGGGAGCTTTACTCTGAACCTAACCCCGTGCTGTACCTGTCCTGGGAGTGTTTCATGAGGACGGTGTAGAAGGAGCTTTACTCTGTATCTAACCCCGTGCTGTACCTGTCCTGGGAGTGTTTCATGAGGACAGTGTAGAGGGAGCTTTACTCTGTATATCACCCCGTGCTGTACCTGTCCTGGGAGTGTTTGATGGGGACAACGTAGAGGGAGCTTTACTCTGTATCTAACCTCGTGCTGTAGCTGCCCTGTGAGTGTTTGAGGAGACAATGTAGAGGGTGCTTTACTCTGTATCTAATCCCGTGATATACCTGTCCTGGGAGTGGTTTAAGGGGACAATGTAGAGGGAGCTTTACACTGTATCTAACCCCGTGCTGTTCCTGTCCTGTGAGTGTTTTATGGGGACAGTGTAGAGGGAGCTTCACTGTGTATTTAACCCTGTGCTGTACCTGTCCTGGGAGTGTTTGATGGGGACAGTGTTCAGGGACCGTTACCCTGTATTTAACCCCATGCTGTACCTGCCCTGATATTGTTTGATGGGGACAGTGTAGAGTGAGCTCTAATCTGTATCTAACCCCGTGCTGTACCTGTCCTGGAGTGTTTGAGCCGACAGTGTGGAGGGAGCTTTAGTCTGTATCTAACCCCGTGCTGTACCTGCCCTGGGAGTGTTTGATGGGGACAGTGCAGAGGGAGCTTTACTCTGTATCTAACCCCGTGCTATACCTGTCCTGGGAGTGTTTGATGGGGAGGGTGTAGAAAGAGCTTTACTCTGTATATCACCCCGTGCTGTACCTGTCCTGAGAGTGGTTTATGGTGACAATGCAGGGGGTGCTTTACTCTGTATCTAACCCCGTGCTGTTCCTGCCTGGGAGTGTTTTATGGGGACATAGTAGAGGGAGCTTCACTCTGTATCTAAACCCGTGCTGTACATGTCCTGTGAACGTTTGATGGGGACAGTGCAGAGGGAGCTTTACTCGGTATCTAACCCCGTGCTGTATCTGTCCTGGGAGTGTTTGATGGGGACAGTGTAGAAGGAGCTTTACTCTGTATCTAACGCCGTGCTATACTTGACCTGTGAGTGTTTGATGGGGACAGTGTAGAGGGAGCTTTACTCTGTATCTAACCCTGTGCTGTACTTATCCTGGGAGTGTTTGATGGGGACATTGTAGAGGGAGATTTAATCTGTATCTAACCCCGTACTGTACCTGCCCTGGGAGTGTCTGATGGGGACAGTGTAAAGGGAGCTTTCTTCTGTATCTAACCCCGTGCTATACCTGCCTGGGAATGTTTGATGGGCACAATGTAGACGGAGCCTTATTCTGTATCTAACCCTCTGCTGTACCTGTCCGGGGAGTGTTTGATGGGACAATGTAGAAGGAGCTTTACTGTGTATCTAACCGCGTGCTGTACCTGCCCTGTGAGTGTTTCATGTGGACAGGGTAGAGGGAGCTTTACGCTGTATCTAACCCCGTGCTGTACCTGTCCTGGGAGTGTTTGATGGGGACGGTATAGAAGGAGCTTCACTCTGTATATCACCCCATGCTGTACCTGTCCTGTGAACGTTTGATGGGGACAGTGTAGAGGGAGCTTTACTCTGTATCCAACCCCGTGCTCTACCTGTCTTGGGAGTGTTTTATGGGGACAGTGTAGAGGGATCTTTACTCTGTATCTAAGCCCGTGCTGTACCTGCCCTGTGAGTGTTTCATGTGGACAGGGTAGAGGGAGCTTTACGCTGTATCTAACCCCGTGCTGTACCTGTCCTGGGAGTGTTTGATGGGGACGGTATAGAAGGAGCTTCACTCTGTATATCACCCCGTGCTGTTCCTGTCCTGGGAGTGTTTTATGGGGACAGTGTAGAGGGATCTTTACTCTGTATCTAACCCCGTGCTGTATCTGTCCTGGGAGTGTTTGATTGGGACAGTGTAGAAGGAGCTTTACTCTGTATATCACCTCGTGCTTTACCTGTCCTGCAAGTGGTTTAAGGGGCAATGTAGAGGGAGCTTTACTCTATATCTAACCCCGTGCTGTTCCTAGCCTGGGAGTGTTTTATGGGGTGAGTGTAGAGGGAGCTTCACTCTGTATTTAAGCCCGTGCTGTACCTGTCCTGGGAGTGTTTGATGGGGACAGTGTTCAGGGAGCTTTACCCTGTATTGAACCCCATGCTGTACCTGCCCTGTGATTGTTTGATGGGGACAGTGTAGAGGGAGCTCTACTCGGTATCTAATCCCGTGCTGTACCTGTCCTGGAGTGTTTGAGCCGACAGTGTGGAGGGAGCTTTAGTCTGTATCTAACCCCGTGCTGCACCTGCCCTGGGAGTGTTTGATGGGGACAGTGCAGAGGGAGCTCTACTCTGTATCTAAACCCGTGCTATACTTGACCTGGGAGTGTCTGATGGGACAGTTTAGAGGGAGCTTTCCTCTGTATCTAACCCTGTGCTGTACCTGTCCTGGAGTGTTTGAGGCGACAATGTAGAGGGAGGTTTACTCTGTATCTAACATCGTGCTGTATCTATCCTGGGAGTGTTTGATCGGGACGGTGTAGAAGGAGCTTTACTCTGTATATCACCCCGTGCTGTACCTGTCCTGGGAGTGGTTTAAGGGGACAATGTAGAGGGAGCTTTACTCTATTTCTAACCCCGTGCCGATCCAGTGCTGGGAGTGTTTTATGGGGACAGTGTAGAGGGAGCTTCACTCTGTATTTAAGCCTGTGCTGTATCTGTACTGGGAATGTTTGATGGGGACAGTGTAGAGGGAGCTCTACTCTGTATCTAACCCCGTGCTGTACCGGTCCTGGAGTGTTTGAGCCGACAGTGTGGAGGAAGCTTTAGTCTGTGTCTAACCCCGTGCTGTTCCTGCCCTGGGAGTGTTTGATGGGCACGGTGTAAAGGGAGTTTTACTCTGTATCTAACCCCGTGCTGTACCTCTCTTGGGAGTGTTTGATGGGGCAGGGTAGAGGGAGCTTTACTCTGAACCTAACCCCGTGCTGTACCTGTCCTGGGAGTGTTTCATGAGGACGGTGTAGAAGGAGCTTTACTCTGTATCTAACCCCGTGCTGTACCTGTCCTGGGAGTGTTTCATGAGGACAGTGTAGAGGGAGCTTTACTCTGTATATCACCCCGTGCTGTACCTGTCCTGGGAGTGTTTGATGGGGACAACGTAGAGGGAGCTTTACTCTGTATCTAACCTCGTGCTGTAGCTGCCCTGTGAGTGTTTGAGGAGACAATGTAGAGGGTGCTTTACTCTGTATCTAATCCCGTGATATACCTGTCCTGGGAGTGGTTTAAGGGGACAATGTAGAGGGAGCTTTACACTGTATCTAACCCCGTGCTGTTCCTGTCCTGTGAGTGTTTTATGGGGACAGTGTAGAGGGAGCTTCACTGTGTATTTAACCCTGTGCTGTACCTGTCCTGGGAGTGTTTGATGGGGACAGTGTTCAGGGACCGTTACCCTGTATTTAACCCCATGCTGTACCTGCCCTGATATTGTTTGATGGGGACAGTGTAGAGTGAGCTCTAATCTGTATCTAACCCCGTGCTGTACCTGTCCTGGAGTGTTTGAGCCGACAGTGTGGAGGGAGCTTTAGTCTGTATCTAACCCCGTGCTGTACCTGCCCTGGGAGTGTTTGATGGGGACAGTGCAGAGGGAGCTTTACTCTGTATCTAACCCCGTGCTATACCTGTCCTGGGAGTGTTTGATGGGGAGGGTGTAGAAAGAGCTTTACTCTGTATATCACCCCGTGCTGTACCTGTCCTGAGAGTGGTTTATGGTGACAATGCAGGGGGTGCTTTACTCTGTATCTAACCCCGTGCTGTTCCTGCCTGGGAGTGTTTTATGGGGACATAGTAGAGGGAGCTTCACTCTGTATCTAAACCCGTGCTGTACATGTCCTGTGAACGTTTGTTGGGGACAGTGCAGAGGGAGCTTTACTCGGTATCTAACCCCGTGCTGTATCTGTCCTGGGAGTGTTTGATGGGGACAGTGTAGAAGGAGCTTTACTCTGTATCTAACGCCGTGCATAACCTGTCCTGGGAGTGTTTGATGGGACAGTGGAGAGGGAGCTTTACTCTGTATCTAACCCCGTGCTGTACCTGTCCTGGGAGTGTTTTAAGGGGACAGAGTACAGGGAGCTTCACTCTGTATCTAACCCCATGCTGTACCTGTCCTGTGAACGTTTGATGGGGACAGTGTAGAGGGAGCTTTACTCTGTATCTAACCCCATGCTGTACCTGCCCTGTGATTGTTTGATGGGGACAGTGTAGAGGGAGCTCTACTCGGTATCTAATCCCGTGCTGTACCTGTCATGGAGTGTTTGAGCCGACAGTGTGGAGGGAGCTTTAGTCTGTATCTAGCCCCATGCTGTACCTGCCCTGTAGAGTGTTTGATGGGGACAGTGTAGAGGGAGCTTTACTCTGTATCTAACCCCGTGCTGTACCTGCCCTGTAGAGTGTTTGATGGGGACAGTGTAGAGGGAGCTTTACTCTGTATCTAACCCCGTGCTGTACTTGTCCTGGGAGTGTTTGATGGGGACAGTGCAGAGGGAGATTTACTCTGTATCTAACCCCGTGCTGTTCCTGCCAAGGGAGTGTTTGATAGGGACAGTGTAGAGGGAGCTCTACTCTGTATCTAACCCCGTGCTATACTTGACCTGGGAGTGTCTGATGGGACAGTTTAGAGGGAGCTTTCCTCTGTATCTAACCCTGTGCTGTACATGTCTTGGCGTGTTTGAGGCGACAACGTAGAGGGAGGTTTACTCTGTATCTAACCCCGTGCTGTACCTGTCCTGGGAGTGGTTTAAGGGGACAGTGTAGAGGGAGCTTTACTCTATTTCTAACCCCGTGCCGATCCAGTCCTGGGAGTGTTTTATGGGGATAGTGTAGAGGGAGTTTCACTCTGTATTTAAGCCTGTGCTGTATCTGTAATGGGAGTGTCTGATGGGGACAGTGTTCAGGGAGCTTTACCCTGTATTTAACCCCATGCTGTACCTGCCCTGTGATTGTTTGATGGGGACAGTGTAGAGGGAGCTCTACTCTGTATCTAACCCCGTGCTGTACCGGTCCTGGAGTGTTTGAGGAGACAATGTAGAGGGTGCTTTACTCTGTATCTAATCCCATGCTGTACCTGTCCTGGGAGTGGTTTAAGGGGACAATGTAGAGGGAGCTTTACACTGTATCTAACCCCATGCTGTTCCTGTCCTGGGAGTGTTTTATGGGGACATAGTAGAGGGAGCTTCACTCTGTATCTAAACCCGTGCTGTACATGTATGTGAACGTTTGATGGGGACAGTGCAGAGGGGGCTTTACTCGGTAGCTAACCCCGTGCTGTACCTGTCCTGGGCGTGTTTGATGGGGACAGTGTAGAGGGAGCTTTACTCTGTATCTCACCCCATGCTGTGCCTGTCCTGGGAGTGTTTGATGGGAACAGTGTACAGGGAGCTTTACTCTGTCTCTAACACCATGCTGTACCTGCCCTGTGAGTGTTTGATTGGGACAGTGTACAGGGAGCTTTACTCTGTATCTGAAACTGCGCTATACCTGTCCTGGGAGTGTTTGATGGGGACGGTGTAGAAGGAGCTTTACGCTGTATATCACCCCGTGCTGTACCTGTCCTGGGAGTGTTTGATGGGAACAGTGTACAGGGAGCTTTACTCTGTATCGAACAGCGTGCTGTACCTGTCCTGGGAGTGTTTGATGGGGATCACGTAGGGGGAGCTTTACTCTGTATCTAACCCCGTGCTGTACCTGTCCTGGGAGTGTTTGATGGGGATCACGTAGGGGGAGCTTTACTCTGTATCTAACCCCGTGCTGTACCTGTCCTTGGTGTGTTTCATGGGGACAGTGTAGAGGGAGCTTTACTCTGTATTTAACCCTGTGCTGTACCTGTCCTGGGAGTGTTTGATGGGGACAGTGTTCAGGGATCGTTACCCTGTATTTAACCCCATGCTGTACCTGCCCTGATATTGTTTGATGGGGACAGTGTAGAGTGAGCTCTAATCTGTATCTAACCCCGTGCTGTACCTGTCCTGGAGTGTTTGAGCCGACAGTGTGGAGGGAGCTTTAGTCTGTATCTAACCCCGTGCTGTACCTGCCCTGGGAGTGTTTGATGGGGACAGTGCAGAGGGAGCTTTACTCTGTATCTAACCCCGTGCTATACCTGTCCTGGGAGTGTTTGATGGGGAGGGTGTAGAAAGAGCTTTACTCTGTATATCACCCCGTGCTGTACCTGTCCTGGGAGTGGTTTATGGTGACAATGCAGGGGGTGCTTTACTCTGTATCTAACCCCGTGCTGTTCCTGTCCTGGGAGTGTTTTATGGGGACATAGTAGAGGGAGCTTCACTCTGTATCTAAACCCGTGCTGCACATGTCCTGTGAACGTTTGATGGGGACAGTGCAGAGGGAGCTTTACTCGGTATCTAACCCCGTGCTGTATCTGTCCTGGGAGTGTTTGATGGGGACAGTGTAGAAGGAGCTTTACTCTGTATCTAACGCCGTGCTGTACCTGTCCTGGGAGTGTTTGATGGGACAGTGGAGAGGGAGCTTTACTCTGTATCTAACCCCGTGCTGTACCTGTCCTGGGAGTGTTTGATGGGGACAGTGTAGAGGGAGCTTTACTCTGTATCTAATCCCGTGCTGTACCTGTCCTGGGAGTGTTTTAAGGGGACAGAGTACAGGGAGCTTCACTCTGTATCTAACCCCATGCTGTACCTGTCCTGTGAACGTTTGATGGGGACAGTGTAGAGGGAGCTTTACTCTGTATCTAACCCCATGCTGTACCTGCCCTGTGATTGTTTGATGGGGACAGTGTAGAGGGAGCTCTACTCGGTATCTAATCCCGTGCTGTACCTGTCATGGAGTGTTTGAGCCGACAGTGTGGAGGGAGCTTTAGTCTGTATCTAGCCCCATGCTGTACCTGCCCTGTAGAGTGTTTGATGGGGACAGTGTAGAGCGAGCTTTACTCTGTATCTAACCCCGTGCTGTACCTGCCCTGTAGAGTGTTTGATGGGGACAGTGTAGAGGGAGCTTTACTCTGTATCTAACCCCGTGCTGTACTTGTCCTGGGAGTGTTTGATGGGGACAGTGCAGAGGGAGATTTACTCTGTATCTAACCCCGTGCTGTTCCTGCCAAGGGAGTGTTTGATAGGGACAGTGTAGAGGGAGCTCTACTCTGTATCTAACCCCGTGCTATACTTGACCTGGGAGTGTCTGATGGGACAGTTTAGAGGGAGCTTTCCTCTGTATCTAACCCTGTGCTGTACATGTCTTGGAGTGTTTGAGGCGACAACGTAGAGGGAGGTTTACTCTGTATCTAACCCCGTGCTGTACCTGTCCTGGGAGTGTTTGATGGGAACAGTGTACAGGGAGCTTTACTCTGTATCTAACCCCGTGCTGTACCTGTCCTGGGAGTGTTTGATGGGGATCACGTAGGGGGAGCTTTACTCTGTATCTAACCCCGTGCTGTATCTGTAATGGGAGTGTCTGATGGGGACAGTGTTCAGGGAGCTTTACCCTGTATTTAACCCCATGCTGTACCTGCCCTGTGATTGTTTGATGGGGACAGTGTAGAGGGAGCTCTACTCTGTATCTAACCCCGTGCTGTACCGGTCCTGGAGTGTTTGAGGAGACAATGTAGAGGGTGCTTTACTCTGTATCTAATCCCATGCTGTACCTGTCCTGGGAGTGGTTTAAGGGGACAATGTAGAGGGAGCTTTACACTGTATCTAACCCCATGCTGTTCCTGTCCTGGGAGTGTTTTATGGGGACATAGTAGAGGGAGCTTCACTCTGTATCTAAACCCGTGCTGTACATGTCCTGTGAACGTTTGATGGGGACAGTGCAGAGGGGGCTTTACTCGGTAGCTAACCCCGTGCTGTACCTGTCCTGGGCGTGTTTGATGGGGACAGTGTAGAGGGAGCTTTACTCTGTATCTCACCCCATGCTGTGCCTGTCCTGGGAGTGTTTGATGGGAACAGTGTACAGGGAGCTTTACTCTGTCTCTAACACCATGCTGTACCTGCCCTGTGAGTGTTTGATTGGGACAGTGTACAGGGAGCTTTACTCTGTATCTGAAACTGCGCTATACCTGTCCTGGGAGTGTTTGATGGGGACGGTGTAGAAGGAGCTTTACGCTGTATATCACCCCGTGCTGTACCTGTCCTGGGAGTGTTTGATGGGAACAGTGTACAGGGAGCTTTACTCTGTATCTAACCCCGTGCTGTACCTGTCCTGGGAGTGTTTGATGGGGATCACGTAGGGGGAGCTTTACTCTGTATCTAACCCCGTGCTGTACCTGTCCTGGGAGTGTTTGATGGGGACAGTGTTCAGGGAGCTTTACCCTGTATTTAACCCCATGCTGTACCTGCCCTGATATTGTTTGATGGGGACAGTGTAGAGTGAGCTCTAATCTGTATCTAACCCCGTGCTGTACCTGTCCTGGAGTGTTTGAGCCGACAGTGTGGAGGGAGCTTTAGTCTGTATCTAACCCCGTGCTGTACCTGCCCTGGGAGTGTTTGATGGGGACAGTGCAGAGGGAGCTTTACTCTGTATCTAACCCCGTGCTATACCTGTCCTGGGAGTGTTTGATGGGGAGGGTGTAGAAAGAGCTTTACTCTGTATATCACCCCGTGCTGTACCTGTCCTGGTAGTGGTTTATGGTGACAATGCAGGGGGTGCTTTACTCTGTATCTAACCCCGTGCTGTTCCTGTCCTGGGAGTGTTTTATGGGGACATAGTAGAGGGAGCTTCACTCTGTATCTAAACCCGTGCTGTACATGTCCTGTGAACGTTTGATGGGGACAGTGCAGAGGGAGCTTTACTCGGTATCTAACCCCGTGCTGTATCTGTCCTGGGAGTGTTTGATGGGGACAGTGTAGAAGGAGCTTTACTCTGTATCTAACGCCGTGCTGTACCTGTCCTGGGAGTGTTTGATGGGACAGTGGAGAGGGAGCTTTACTCTGTATCTAATCCCGTGCTGTACCTGTCCTGGGAGTGTTTGAAGGGGACAGTGTAGAAGGAGCTTTACTCTGTATCTAACGCCGTGCATAACCTGTCCTGGGAGTGTTTGATGGGACAGTGGAGAGGGAGCTTTACTCTGTATCTAATCCCGTGCTGTACCTGCCCTGGGAGTGTTTGATCGGGACAGTGTAGTGGGAGCTTTACTCTGTATCTAACCCCTGTGCTGTACCTGTCCTGGGAGTGTTTGATGGAGACAGTGTAGAGGGAGCTTTACTCTGTATCTAACCCTGTGCTGTACCTGTCCTGGGAGTGTTTGATGGGGAAGGTGTAGAGGAAGCTTTACTCTGTATCTAACCCCGGGCTGTACCTGTCCTGGGAGTGTTTTAAGGGGACAGAGTACAGGGAGCTTCACTCTGTATCTAACCCCATGCTGTACCTGTCCTGGGAGTGTTTGATGGGGACAGTGTAGAGGGAGCTTTACTCTGTATCTAACCCCGTGCTGTACCTGTCCTGTGAACGTTTGATGGGGACAGTGTAGAGGGAGCTTTACTCTGTATCTAACCCCATGCTGTACCTGCCCTGTGATTGTTTGATGGGGACAGTGTAGAGGGAGCTCTACTCGGTATCTAATCCCGTGCTGTACCTGTCATGGAGTGTTTGAGCCGACAGTGTGGAGGGAGCTTTAGTCTGTATCTAGCCCCATGCTGTACCTGCCCTGTAGAGTGTTTGATGGGGACAGTGTAGAGGGAGCTTTACTCTGTATCTAACCCCGTGCTGTACTTGTCCTGGGAGTGTTTGATGGGGACAGTGCAGAGGGAGATTTACTCTGTATCTAACCCCGTGCTGTTCCTGCCAAGGGAGTGTTTGATAGGGACAGTGTAGAGGGAGCTCTACTCTGTATCTAACCCCGTGCTATACTTGACCTGGGAGTGTCTGATGGGACAGTTTAGAGGGAGCTTTCCTCTGTATCTAACCCTGTGCTGTACATGTCTTGGCGTGTTTGAGGCGACAACGTAGAGGGAGGTTTACTCTGTATCTAACCCCGTGCTGTACCTGTCCTGGGAGTGGTTTAAGGGGACAGTGTAGAGGGAGCTTTACTCTATTTCTAACCCCGTGCCGATCCAGTCCTGGGAGTGTTTTATGGGGATAGTGTAGAGGGAGCTTCACTCTGTATTTAAGCCTGTGCTGTATCTGTAATGGGAGTGTCTGATGGGGACAGTGTTCAGGGAGCTTTACCCTGTATTTAACCCCATGCTGTACCTGCCCTGTGATTGTTTGATGGGGACAGTGTAGAGGGAGCTCTACTCTGTATCTAACCCCGTGCTGTACCGGTCCTGGAGTGTTTGAGGAGACAATGTAGAGGGTGCTTTACTCTGTATCTAATCCCATGTTGTACCTGTCCTGGGAGTGGTTTAAGGGGACAATGTAGAGGGAGCTTTACACTGTATCTAACCCCATGCTGTTCCTGTCCTGGGAGTGTTTTATGGGGACATAGTAGAGGGAGCTTCACTCTGTATCTAAACCCGTGCTGTACATGTCCTGTGAACGTTTGATGGGGACAGTGCAGAGGGGGCTTTACTCGGTAGCTAACCCCGTGCTGTACCTGTCCTGGGCGTGTTTGATGGGGACAGTGTAGAGGGAGCTTTACTCTGTATCTCACCCCATGCTGTGCCTGTCCTGGGAGTGTTTGATGGGAACAGTGTACAGGGAGCTTTACTCTGTCTCTAACACCATGCTGTACCTGCCCTGTGAGTGTTTGATTGGGACAGTGTACAGGGAGCTTTACTCTGTATCTGAAACTGCGCTATACCTGTCCTGGGAGTGTTTGATGGGGACGGTGTAGAAGGAGCTTTACGCTGTATATCACCCCGTGCTGTACCTGTGTTGGGAGTGTTTGATGGGAACAGTGTACAGGGAGCTTTACTCTGTATCGAACAGCGTGCTGTACCTGTCCTGGGAGTGTTTGATGGGGATCACGTAGGGGGAGCTTTACTCTGTATCTAACCCCGTGCTGTACCTGTCCTGGGAGTGTTTGATGGGGATCACGTAGGGGGAGCTTTACTCTGTATCTAACCCCGTGCTGTACCTGTCCTTGGTGTGTTTCATGGGGACAGTGTAGAGGGAGCTTTACTCTGTATTTAACCCTGTGCTGTACCTGTCCTGGGAGTGTTTGATGGGGACAGTGTTCAGGGATCGTTACCCTGTATTTAACCCCATGCTGTACCTGCCCTGATATTGTTTGATGGGGACAGTGTAGAGTGAGCTCTAATCTGTATCTAACCCCGTGCTGTACCTGTCCTGGAGTGTTTGAGCCGACAGTGTGGAGGGAGCTTTAGTCTGTATCTAACCCCGTGCTGTACCTGCCCTGGGAGTGTTTGATGGGGACAGTGCAGAGGGAGCTTTACTCTGTATCTAACCCCGTGCTATACCTGTCCTGGGAGTGTTTGATGGGGAGGGTGTAGAAAGAGCTTTACTCTGTATATCACCCCGTGCTGTACCTGTCCTGGGAGTGGTTTATGGTGACAATGCAGGGGGTGCTTTACTCTGTATCTAACCCCGTGCTGTTCCTGTCCTGGGAGTGTTTTATGGGGACATAGTAGAGGGAGCTTCACTCTGTATCTAAACCCGTGCTGCACATGTCCTGTGAACGTTTGATGGGGACAGTGCAGAGGGAGCTTTACTCGGTATCTAACCCCGTGCTGTATCTGTCCTGGGAGTGTTTGATGGGGACAGTGTAGAAGGAGCTTTACTCTGTATCTAACGCCGTGCTGTACCTGTCCTGGGAGTGTTTGATGGGACAGTGGAGAGGGAGCTTTACTCTGTATCTAATCCCGTGCTGTACCTGTCCTGGGAGTGTTTTAAGGGGACAGAGTACAGGGAGCTTCACTCTGTATCTAACCCCGTGCTGTACCTGTCCTGGGAGTGTTTGATGGGGAGACTGTAGAGTGAGCTTTACTCTGTATCTAACCCCATGCTGTACCTGTCCTGTGAACGTTTGATGGGGACAGTGTAGAGGGAGCTTTACTCTGTATCTAACCCCATGCTGTACCTGCCCTGTGATTGTTTGATGGGGACAGTGTAGAGGGAGCTCTACTCGGTATCTAATCCCGTGCTGTACCTGTCATGGAGTGTTTGAGCCGACAGTGTGGAGGGAGCTTTAGTCTGTATCTAGCCCCATGCTGTACCTGCCCTGTAGAGTGTTTGATGGGGACAGTGTAGAGCGAGCTTTACTCTGTATCTAACCCCGTGCTGTACCTGCCCTGTAGAGTGTTTGATGGGGACAGTGTAGAGGGAGCTTTACTCTGTATCTAACCCCGTGCTGTACTTGTCCTGGGAGTGTTTGATGGGGACAGTGCAGAGGGAGATTTACTCTGTATCTAACCCCGTGCTGTTCCTGCCAAGGGAGTGTTTGATAGGGACAGTGTAGAGGGAGCTCTACTCTGTATCTAACCCCGTGCTATACTTGACCTGGGAGTGTCTGATGAGACAGTTTAGAGGGAGCTTTCCTCTGTATCTAACCCTGTGCTGTACATGTCTTGGAGTGTTTGAGGCGACAACGTAGAGGGAGGTTTACTCTGTATCTAACCCCGTGCTGTACCTGTCCTGGGAGTGTTTGATGGGAACAGTGTACAGGGAGCTTTACTCTGTATCTAACCCCGTGCTGTACCTGTCCTGGGAGTGTTTGATGGGGATCACGTAGGGGGAGCTTTACTCTGTATCTAACCCCGTGCTGTATCTGTAATGGGAGTGTCTGATGGGGACAGTGTTCAGGGAGCTTTACCCTGTATTTAACCCCATGCTGTACCTGCCCTGTGATTGTTTGATGGGGACAGTGTAGAGGGAGCTCTACTCTGTATCTAACCCCGTGCTGTACCGGTCCTGGAGTGTTTGAGGAGACAATGTAGAGGGTGCTTTACTCTGTATCTAATCCCATGCTGTACCTGTCCTGGGAGTGGTTTAAGGGGACAATGTAGAGGGAGCTTTACACTGTATCTAACCCCATGCTGTTCCTGTCCTGGGAGTGTTTTATGGGGACATAGTAGAGGGAGCTTCACTCTGTATCTAAACCCGTGCTGTACATGTCCTGTGAACGTTTGATGGGGACAGTGCAGAGGGGGCTTTACTCGGTAGCTAACCCCGTGCTGTACCTGTCCTGGGCGTGTTTGATGGGGACAGTGTAGAGGGAGCTTTACTCTGTATCTCACCCCATGCTGTGCCTGTCCTGGGAGTGTTTGATGGGAACAGTGTACAGGGAGCTTTACTCTGTCTCTAACACCATGCTGTACCTGCCCTGTGAGTGTTTGATTGGGACAGTGTACAGGGAGCTTTACTCTGTATCTGAAACTGCGCTATACCTGTCCTGGGAGTGTTTGATGGGGACGGTGTAGAAGGAGCTTTACGCTGTATATCACCCCGTGCTGTACCTGTCCTGGGAGTGTTTGATGGGAACAGTGTACAGGGAGCTTTACTCTGTATCTAACCCCGTGCTGTACCTGTCCTGGGAGTGTTTGATGGGGATCACGTAGGGGGAGCTTTACTCTGTATCTAACCCCGTGCTGTACCTGTCCTGGGAGTGTTTGATGGGAACAGTGTACAGGGAGCTTTACTCTGTATCTAACCCCGTGCTGTACCTGTCCTGGGAGTGTTTGATGGGGACAGTGTAGGGGGAGCTTTACTCTGTATCTAACCCCGTGCTGTACCTGTCCTGGGAGTGTTTGATGGGGACAGTGTTCAGGGAGCTTTACCCTGTATTTAACCCCATGCTGTACCTGCCCTGATATTGTTTGATGGGGACAGTGTAGAGTGAGCTCTAATCTGTATCTAACCCCGTGCTGTACCTGTCCTGGAGTGTTTGAGCCGACAGTGTGGAGGGAGCTTTAGTCTGTATCTAACGCCTTGCTGTACCTGCCCTGGGAGTGTTTGATGGGGACAGTGCAGAGGGAACTTTACTCTGTATCTAACCCCGTGCTATACCTGTCCTGGGAGTGTTTGTTGGGGAGGGTGTAGAAAGAGCTTTACTCTGTATATCACCCCGTGCTGTACCTGTCCTGGGAGTGGTTTATGGTGACAATGCAGGGGGAGCTTTACTCTGTATCTTACCCCGTGCTGTTCCTGTCCTGGGAGTGTTTTATGGGGACATATTAGAGGGAGCTTCACTCTGTATCTAAACCCGTGCTGTACATGTCCTGTGAACGTTTGATGGGGACAGTGCAGAGGCAGCTTTACTCGGTATCTAACCCCGTGCTGTATCTGTCCTGGGAGTGTTTGATGGGGATGGTGTAGAAGGAGTTTTACGCTGTATATCACCCCGTGCTGTACCTGTCTTGGGAGTGTTTGATGGGAACAGTGTACAGGGAGCTTTACTCTGTATCTGAAACTGCGCTATACCTGTCCTGGGAGTGTTTGATGGGGACAACGGAGAGGGAGCTTTACTCTCTATCTAACCCCGTGCTGTACCTGTCCTGGGAGTGTTTGATGGGATAGTGTAGAGGGAGCTTTAATCTGTATCTAACCCTGTGCTGTACCTGCCCTTGGAGTGTTTGATAGGGACAGTGTAGAGGGAGCTTTACTCTGTATCTAACCCCGTGCTGTACCTGTCCTGGCAGTGTTTGATGGGACAGTGTAGAGGGATCTTTACTCTGTATATAAGCCCGTGCTGTACTTGCCCTTTGAGTGTTTGATGGGGACAGTGTAGAGGGATCTTTCCTCTGTATCTAACCATGTGCTGTATCTGTCTGGGGAGTGTTTGATGGGGACAGTGTAGAGGGAGATTTACTCTGTATCTAACCCCGTGCTGTACCTGCCCTGGGAGTGTATGATGGGGACAGTGTAAAGGGAGTTTTCTTCTGTATCTAACCCCGTGCTGTACCTATCCTGGGAGCGTTTGATGGGACAGTGTAGAGGGAGCTTTACTGTGTATCTAACCGCGTGCTGTACCTGTCCTGGGAATGTATGATGGGGACAGTGTAGAGGGAGCTTTACTCTGAGTCTAACCCCGTGCTGTACCTGTCCTGTGAGTGTTTGATGGGCACGGTGTAAAGGGAGCTTTACTCTGTATCTAACCCCGTGCTGTACCTGTCTTGGGAGTGTTTGATGGGGACAGGGTAGAGGGAGCTTTACGCTGTATCTCACCCCGTGCTGTACCTGTCCTGGGAGTGTTTGATGGGGACGGTGTAGAAGGAGCTTTACTCTGTATATCACCCCATGCTGTACCTGTCCTGGGAGTGGTTTATGGGGACAATGCACAGGGAGCTTTACTCTGTATCTAACCCCGTGCTGTATCTGTCCTGGGAGTCTTTGATGGGACAGTGTAGAGGGAGCTTTACTCTGTATCTAACCCCGTGCTGTACCTGCCCTCGGAGTGTTTGATGGGAACACCGTACAGAGAGCTTTACCCTGTATCTAACCCCGTGCTGTACCTATCCTGGGAGAGTTTGATGGCGACGGTGTAGAAGGAGCTTTACTCTGTATATCACCTCGTGCTGTACCTGTCCTGGGAGTGGTTTATGGGAACAATGCAGAGGGAGCTTTGCTCTGTATCTAACCCCGTGCTGTTCGTGTCCTGGGAGTGTTTTATGGGGACAGAGTAGAGGGAGCTTCACTCTGTATCTAAACCCGTGCTGTACAAGTCCTGTGAACGTTTGATGTGGACAGTGTAGGGGGAGCTTTAATCTGTATCTAACCCCGTGCTGTATCTGTCCTGTGAGTGTTTGATGGGGACGGTGTAGAAGGAGCTTTACGCTGTATATCACCCCGTGCTGTACCTGTTTTGGGAGTGTTTGATAGGACAGTGTAGAGGGAGCTTTACTCTGTATCTAACCCCGTGCTGTACCTGTCCTGTGAGTGTTTGATGGGGACAGTATAGAGGGAGATTTACTCTGTATCTAACCCCGTGCTGTACCTGCCCTGGGAGTGTTTGATGGGGACAACGTAGAGAGAGCTTCACTCTGTATCTAACCTCATGCTGTACCTGTCCTGGGAGTGTTTGATGGGGACGGTGTAGAGGGACATTTACTGTGTATCTAACACCATGCTGTACCTATCCTGTGAGTGTTTGATGGGGACAGTGTAGAGGAAGCCTTACTCTGTATCTAACCCTCTGCTGTACCTGTCCTGGGAGTGTTGATTGGACAGTGTAGAGGGAGCTTTACTGTGTATCTAACCGCGTGCTGTACCTGCCCTGTGAGTGTTTGATGGGCACGGTGTAAAGGGAGCTTTGCTCTGTATCTAACCCCGTGCTGTACCTGTCCTGTGAGTGTTTGTTAGGGACAGTGTCGAGGGATCTTTACTCTGTATCTCACCCCATGCTGTACCTGTCCTGGGAGTGTTTGATGAGGACAGTGTAGCGGGAGCTTTACTCTGTATCTAACCACGTGCTGTACCTGCCTTGAGAGTATTTGATGGGAACAGTGCACAGGGAGCTTTACTCTGTATCTGACACTGCGCTATACATGTCCTGGGAGTGTTTGATAGGGAAATACAGAGGGAGCTTTTCTCTGTATCTAACCCCGTGCTGTATCTGTCCCGGGAGTGTTTGATAGGGACAGTGTAGAGGGAGCTTTACTCTGTATCTAACCCAGTGCTGTACCTGTCCTGGAGTGTTTGATCCGACAGTGTACAGGGAGCTTTACTCTGTATCTAACCCCGTGCTGTACCTGTCCTGGGAATGTTTGATGGGGACTGTGTAGAGAGAGATTTACTCTGTATCTAACCCCGTGCTGTACCTGCCCTGTGACTGTTTGATGGGGTCAGTGTAGAAGGATCTTTACTCTGTATCTTACCCCGGGCTGTATCTGCCCTGTGAGTGTTTGATGGGGACTGTGTCAAGGGAGCTTTACTCTGTATCTAACCCCGTGCTGTACCAGTCCTGGGAGTGTTTGATGGGGACAGTGTAGAGGGAGCTTTACTCTGTTTCTAACCCCGTGCTGTACATGTCCTGGGACTGTTTGACAGAGACCGTGTAGTGGGAGATTTACTCTGTATCTAACCACGTACTGTACATTTCCGGGGAGTGTTTGAATGGGACCGTGTAGTGGGAGCTTTACTCTGTATCTAACCCCGTGCTGTACCTGCCCTGTGAGTGTTTGATGGGGACAGTGTAGAGGAAACTTTACTCTGTATCTAACCCCGTGCTCTTATTGTCCTAGGAGTGTTTGATGGCGACATTGTAGAGGGAGCTTTCCACGGTATCTAACCCAGTGCTGTATCTGTCTTGGGAGTGTTTGATGGGCACAGTGTAGAGGGAGCTTTACTTTGTATCTAACACCGTGCTGTTCCTGTCCTGGGAGTGTTTTATGGGGACAGTGTAGAGGGAGCTTCACTCTGTATTTAATCCATGCTGTACCAGTCCTGGGAGTATTTGATGGGGACATTGTAGCGGGAGCTTTACTCTGTATCTAACCCCGTGCTGTACTTGTCCTGGGAGTGTTTGATGGGGACAACGTTGAGAGAGCTTTACTCTGTATCTAACCCCGTGCTGTACCTGTCCTGGGAGTGTTTGATGGGGACAGTATAGAGGGAGATTTACTCTGTATCTAACCCCGTGCTGTACCTGTCCGGGGAGTGTTTGATGGGGACAACGTAGAGAGAGCTTTACTCTGTATCTAACCTCGTGCTGTACCTCTCCTGGGAGCGTTTGATGGGGACAGTGTAGAGGGAGCTTTACTCTGTATCTAACCCGGTGCTGTACCTGTCCTGGGAGTGTTTGATGGGGTCGGTGCAGAAGGAATTTTAACCTGTATATCACCCCGTGCTGTACCTGTCTTGGGAGTATTTGATGGGAACAGTGTATAGGGAGCTTTACTCTGTATCTAACACTGTGCTGTACCTGCCCTGTGAGTGTTTGATGGGCACAGTGTACAGGTAGCTTTACTCTGTATCTGACACTGCGCTATACCTGTCCTGGGAGTGTTTGATGGGGACAACGTAGAGGGAGCTTTACTCTGTATCTAACCCCGTGCTGTATCTGTGCTGGGAGTCTTTGATGGGACAGTGTAGAGGGAGCTTTACTCTGTATCTAACCCCGTGCTATACCTGCCCTCGGAGTGTTTGATGGGAACAGCGTACAGGGAGCTTTACTCTGTATCTAACCCCGTGCTGTACCTGTCCTGGGAGAGTTTGATGGCGACGGTGTAGAAGGAGCTTTACTCTGTATATCGCCTCGTGCTGTACCTGTCCTGGGAGTGGTTTATGGGAACAATGCAGAGGGAGCTTTGCTCTGTATCTCACCCCGTGATGTTCGTGTCCTGGGAGTGTTTTATGGGGACAGAGTAGAGGGAGCTTCACTCTGTATCTAAACCCGTGCTGTACAAGTCCTGTGAACGTTTGATGGGGACAGTGTAGAGGGAGCTTTAATCTGTATCTAACCCCGTGCTGTATCTGTCCTGTGAGTGTTTGATGGGGACGGTGTAGAAGGAGCTTTACGCTTTATATCACCCCGTGCTGTACCTGTTTTGTGAGTGTTTGATAGGACAGTGTAGAGGGAGCTTTACTCTGTATCTAACCCCCTGCTGTACCTGTCCTGGGAGTGTTTGATAGGGACAGTGTAGAGGGATCTTTACTCTGTATCTAACCCTGTGCTGTATTTGTCCTGGGAGTGTTTGATGGGGACAGTGTAGAGGGATCCTTACTCTGTATCTAACCCTCTGCTGTACCTGTCCTGGGAGTGTTTGATGGGGACAGTGTAGAGGGAGCCTTACTCTGTATCTAACCCATGCTGTACCTGTCCTTGGAGTGTTTGATGGGGACAGTGTAGAGGGATCCTTACTCTGTATCTAACCCTCTGCTGTACCTGTCCTGGGAGTGTTTGATGGGGACAGTGTAGAGGGAGCCTTACTCTGTATCTAACCCGTGCTGTACCTGTCCTTGGAGTGTTTGATGGGGACAGTGTAGAGGGAGCTTTACTCTGTATCTAACCACGTGCTGTACCTGCCCTGGGAGTGTTTGATGGGGACAGTGTAGAGGGAGCTTTAATCTGTATCTAACCCCGTGCTGTATCTGTCCTGTGAGTGTTTGATGGGGACGGTGTAGAAGGAGCTTTACGCTGTATATCACCCCGTGCTGTACCTGTCTTGGGAGTGTTTGATGGGAACAGTGTACAGGGAGCTTTACTCTGTATCTAACAGCGTGCTGTACCTGTCCTGGGAGTGTTTGATGGGGATCACGTAGGGGGAGCTTAACTCTGTATCTAACCCCGTGCTGTACCTGTCCTCGGTGTGTTTCGTGGGGACAGTGTAGAGGGAGCTTTACTCTGTATTTAACCCTGTGCTGTACCTGTCCTGGGAGTGTTTGATGGGGACAGTGTAGAGGGATCTTTACTCTGTATCTAACCCCGTGCTGTATCTGTCCTGGGAGTGTTTGATCGGGACAGTGTAGAAGGAGCTTTACTCTGTGTATCACCTCGTGCTTTACCTGTCCTGCAAGTGGTTTAAGGGGCAATGTAGAGGGAGCTTTACTCTATATCTAACCCCGTGCTGTTCCTAGCCTGGGAGTGTTTTATGGGGTGAGTGTAGAGGGAGCTTCACTCTGTATTTAAGCCCGTGCTGTACCTGTCCTGGGAGTGTTTGATGGGGACAGTGTTCAGGGAGCTTTACCCTGTATTGAACCCCATGCTGTACCTGCCCTGTGATTGTTTGATGGGGACAGTGTAGAGGGAGCTCTACTCGGTATCTAATCCCGTGCTGTACCTGTCCTGGAGTGTTTGAGCCGACAGTTTGGAGGGAGCTTTAGTCTGTATCTAACCCCGTGCTGCACCTGCCCTGGGAGTGTTTGATGGGGACAGTGCAGAGGGAGCTCTACTCTGTATCTAACCCCGTGCTGTTCCTGCCAAGGGAGTGTTTGATAGGGACAGTGTAGAGGGAGCTCTACTCTGTATCTAACCCCGTGCTATACTTGACCTGGGAGTGTCTGATGGGACAGTTTAGAGGGAGCTTTCCTCTGTATCTAACCCTGTGCTGTACCTGTCCTGGAGTGTTTGAGGCGACAATGTAGAGGGAGGTTTACTCTGTATCTAACATCGTGCTGTATCTATCCTGGGAGTGTTTGATCGGGACGGTGTAGAAGGAGCTTTACTCTGTATATCACCCCGTGCTGTACCTGTCCTGGGAGTGGTTTAAGGGGACAATGTAGAGGGAGCTTTACTCTATTTCTAACCCCGTGCCGATCCAGTGCTGGGAGTGTTTTATGGGGACAGTGTAGAGGGAGCTTCACTCTGTATTTAAGCCTGTGCTGTATCTGTACTGGGAGTGTTTGATGGGGACAGTGTTCAGGGAGCTTTACCCTGTATTTAACCCCATGCTGTACCTGCCCTGTGATTGTTTGATGGGGACAGTGTAGAGGGAGCTCTACTCTGTATCTAACCCCGTGCTGTACCGGTCCTGGAGTGTTTGAGCCGACAGTGTGGAGGGAGCTTTAGTCTGTGTCTAACCCCGTGCTGTTCCTGCCCTGGGAGTGTTTGATGGGCACGGTGTAAAGGGAGTTTTACTCTGTATCTAACCCCGTGCTGTACCTCTCTTGGGAGTGTTTGATGGGGCAGGGTAGAGGGAGCTTTACTCTGAACCTAACCCCGTGCTGTACCTGTCCTGGGAGTGTTTCATGAGGACGGTGTAGAAGGAGCTTTACTCTGTATCTAACTCCGTGCTGTACCTGTCCTGGGAGTGTTTGATGGGGACAACGTAGAGGGAGCTTTACTCTGTATCTAACCTCGTGCTGTAGCTGCCCTGTGAGTGTTTGAGGAGACAATGTAGAGGGTGCTTTACTCTGTATCTAATCCCGTGCTATACCTGTCCTGGGAGTGGTTTAAGGGGACAATGTAGAGGGAGCTTTACACTGTATCTAACCCCGTGCTGTTCCTGTCCTGTGAGTGTTTTATGGGGACAGTGTAGAGGGAGCTTCACTGTGTATTTAACCCTGTGCTGTACCTGTCCTGGGAGTGTTTGATGGGGACAGTGTTCAGGGACCGTTACCCTGTATTTAACCCCATGCTGTACCTGCCCTGATATTGTTTGATGGGGACAGTGTAGAGTGAGCTCTAATCTGTATCTAACCCCGTGCTGTACCTGTCCTGGAGTGTTTGAGCCGACAGTGTGGAGGGAGCTTTAGTCTGTATCTAACCCCGTGCTGTACCTGCCCTGGGAGTGTTTGATGGGGACAGTGCAGAGGGAGCTTTACTCTGTATCTAACCCCGTGCTATACCTGTCCTGGGAGTGTTTGATGGGGAGGGTGTAGAAAGAGCTTTACTCTGTATATCACCCCGTGCTGTACCTGTCCTGGTAGTGGTTTATGGTGACAATGCAGGGGGTGCTTTACTCTGTATCTAACACCGTGCTATTCCTGTCCTGGGAGTGTTTTATGGGGACATAGTAGAGGGAGCTTCACTCTGTATCTAAACCCGTGCTGTACATGTCCTGTGAACGTTTGATGGGGACAGTGCAGAGGGAGCTTTACTCGGTATCTAACCCCGTGCTGTATCTGTCCTGGGAGTGTTTGATGGGGACAGTGTAGAAGGAGCTTTACTCTGTATCTAACGCCGTGCTGTACCTGTCCTGGGAGTGTTTGATGGGACAGTGGAGAGGGAGCTTTACTCTGTATCTAATCCCGTGTTGTACCTGTCCTGGGAGTGTTTGATGGGGACAGTGTAGAGGGAGCTTCACTCTGTATCTAACCCCATGCTGTACCTGTCCTGGGAGTGTTTGATGGGGACAGTGTAGAGGGAGCTTTACTCTGTATCTAACCCCGTGCTGTACCTGTCCTGTGAACGTTTGATGGGGACAGTGTAGAGGGAGCTTTACTCTGTATCTAACCCCGTGCTGTACCTGTCCTGTGAGTGTTTGATGGGGACAGTATAGAGGGAGATTTACTCTGTATCTAACCCCGTGCTGTACCTGTCCTGGGAGTGTTTGATGGGGACAACGTAGAGAGAGCTTCACTCTGTATCTAACCTCATGCTGTACCTGTCCTGGGAGTGTTTGATGGGGACGGTGTAGAGGGACATTTACTGTGTATCTAACACCATGCTGTACCTATCCTGTGAGTGTTTGATGGGGACAGTGTAGAGGAAGCCTTACTCTGTATCTAACCCTCTGCTGTACCTGTCCTGGGAGTGTTGATTGGACAGTGTAGAGGGAGCTTTACTGTGTATCTAACCGCGTGCTGTACCTGCCCTGTGAGTGTTTGATGGGCACGGTGTAAAGGGAGCTTTGCTCTGTATCTAACCCCGTGCTGTACCTGTCCTGTGAGTGTTTGTTAGGGACAGTGTCGCGGGATCTTTACTCTGTATCTCACACCATGCTGTACCTGTCCTGGGAGTGTTTGATGGGGACAGTGTAGCGGGAGCTTTACTCTGTATCTAACCACGTGCTGTACCTGCCTTGGGAGTATTTGATGGGAACAGTGCACAGGGAGCTTTACTCTGTATCTGACACTGCGCTATACATGTCCTGGGAGTGTTTGATAGGGAAATACAGAGGGAGCTTTTCTCTGTATCTAACCCCGTGCTGTATCTGTCCCGGGAGTGTTTGATAGGGACAGTGTAGAGGGAGCTTTACTCTGTATCTAACCCAGTGCTGTACCTGTCCTGGAGTGTTTGAGCCGACAGTGTACAGGGAGCTTTACTCTGTATCTAACCCCGTGCTGTACCTGTCCTGGGAATGTTTGATGGGGACGGTGTAGAGAGAGATTTACTCTGTATCTAACCCCGTGCTGTACCTGCCCTGTGACTGTTTGATGGGGTCAGTGTAGAAGGATCTTTACTCTGTATCTTACCCCGGGCTGTATCTGCCCTGTGAGTGTTTGATGGGGACTGTGTCAAGGGAGCTTTACTCTGTATCTAACCCCGTGCTGTACCAGTCCTGGGAGTGTTTGATGGGGACAGTGTAGAGGGAGCTTTACTCTGTTTCTAACCCCGTGCTGTACATGTCCTGGGACTGTTTGACAGAGACCGTGTAGTGGGAGATTTACTCTGTATCTAACCACGTACTGTACATTTCCGGGGAGTGTTTGAATGGGACCGTGTAGTGGGAGCTTTACTCTGTATCTAACCCCGTGCTGTACCTGCCCTGTGAGTGTTTGATGGGGACAGTGTAGAGGAAACTTTACTCTGTATCTAACCCCGTGCTCTTATTGTCCTAGGAGTGTTTGATGGCGACATTGTAGAGGGAGCTTTCCACGGTATCTAACCCAGTGCTGTATCTGTCTTGGGAGTGTTTGATGGGCACAGTGTAGAGGGAGCTTTACTCTGTATCTAACACCGTGCTGTTCCTGTCCTGGGAGTGTTTTATGGGGACAGTGTAGAGGGAGCTTCACTCTGTATTTAATCCATGCTGTACCAGTCCTGGGAGTATTTGATGGGGACATTGTAGCGGGAGCTTTACTCTGTATCTAACCCCGTGCTGTACTTGTCCTGGGAGTGTTTGATGGGGACAACGTTGAGAGAGCTTTACTCTGTATCTAACCCCGTGCTGTACCTGTCCTGGGAGTGTTTGATGGGGACAGTATAGAGGGAGATTTACTCTGTATCTAACCCCGTGCTGTACCTGTCCGGGGAGTGTTTGATGGGGACAACGTAGAGAGAGCTTTACTCTGTATCTAACCTCGTGCTGTACCTCTCCTGGGAGCGTTTGATGGGGACAGTGTAGAGGGAGCTTTACTCTGTATCTAACCCGGTGCTGTACCTGTCCTGGGAGTGTTTGATGGGGTCGGTGCAGAAGGAATTTTAACCTGTATATCACCCCGTGCTGTACCTGTCTTGGGAGTATTTGATGGGAACAGTGTATAGGGAGCTTTACTCTGTATCTAACACTGTGCTGTATCTGCCCTGTGAGTGTTTGATGGGGACAGTGTAGAGGGAGCTTTACTCTGTATCTAACCCCATGCTGTACCTGCGCTGTGATTGTTTGATGGGGACAGTGTAGAGGGAGCTCTACTCGGTATCTAATCCCGTGCTGTACCTGTCATGGAGTGTTTGAGCCGACAGTGTGGAGGGAGCTTTAGTCTGTATCTAGCCCCATGCTGTACCTGCCCTGTAGAGTGTTTGATGGGGACAGTGTAGAGGGAGCTTTACTCTGTATCTAACCCCGTGCTGTACTTGTCCTGGGAGTGTTTGATGGGGACAGTGCAGTGGGAGATTTACTCTGTATCTAACCCCGTGCTGTTCCTGCCAAGGGAGTGTTTGATAGGGACAGTGTAGAGGGAGCTCTACTCTGTATCTAACCCCGTGCTATACTTGACCTGGGAGTGTCTGATGGGACAGTTTAGAGGGAGCTTTCCTCTGTATCTAACCCTGTGCTGTACATGTCTTGGAGTGTTTGAGGCGACAACGTAGAGGGAGGTTTACTCTGTATCTAACCCCGTGCTGTACCTGTCCTGGGAGTGGTTTAAGGGGACAGTGTAGAGGGAGCTTTACTCTATTTCTAACCCCGTGCCGATCCAGTCCTGGGAGTGTTTTATGGGGATAGTGTAGAGGGAGCTTCACTCTGTATTTAAGCCTGTGCTGTATCTGTAATGGGAGTGTCTGATGGGGACAGTGTTCAGGGAGCTTTACCCTGTATTTAACCCCATGCTGTACCTGCCCTGTGATTGTTTGATGGGGACAGTGTAGAGGGAGCTCTACTCTGTATCTAACCCCGTGCTGTACCGGTCCTGGAGTGTTTGAGGAGACAATGTAGAGGGTGCTTTACTCTGTATCTAATCCCATGCTGTACCTGTCCTGGGAGTGGTTTAAGGGGACAATGTAGAGGGAGCTTTACACTGTATCTAACTCCATGCTGTTCCTGTCCTGGGAGTGTTTTATGGGGACATAGTAGAGGGATCTTCACTCTGTATCTAAACCCGTGCTGTACATGTCCTGTGAACGTTTGATGGGGACAGTGCAGAGGGGGCTTTACTCGGTAGCTAACCCCGTGCTGTACCTGTCCTGGGCGTGTTTGATGGGGACAGTGTAGAGGGAGCTTTACTCTGTATCTCACCCCATGCTGGGCCTGTCCTGGGAGTGTTTGATGGGAACAGTGTACAGGGAGCTTTACTCTGTCTCTAACACCATGCTGTACCTGCCCTGTGAGTGTTTGATTGGGACAGTGTACAGGGAGCTTTACTCTGTATCTGAAACTGCACTATACCTGTCCTGGGAGTGTTTGATGGGGACGGTGTAGAAGGAGCTTTACGCTGTATATCACCCCCTGCTGTACCTGTCTTGGGAGTGTTTGATGGGAACAGTGTACAGGGAGCTTTACTCTGTATCGAACAGCGTGCTGTACCTGTCCTGGGAGTGTTTGATGGGGATCACGTAGGGGGAGCTTTACTCTGTATCTAACCCCGTGCTGTACCTGTCCTGGGAGTGTGTGATGGGGACAGTGTAGAGGGAGATTTACTCTGTATCTAACCCCGTGCTGTACCTGTCCTCGGTGTGTTTCATGGGGACAGTGTAGAGGGAGCTTTACTCTGTATTTAAGCCTGTGCTGTACCTGTCCTGGGAGTGTTTGATGGGGACAGTGTTCAGGGATCGTTACCCTGTATTTAACCCCATGCTGTACCTGCCCTGATATTGTTTGATGGGGACAGTGTAGAGTGAGCTCTAATCTGTATCTAACCCCGTGCTGTACCTGTCCTGGAGTGTTTGAGCCGACAGTGTGGAGGGAGCTTTCGTCTGTATCTAACGCCTTGCTGTACCTGCCCTGGGAGTGTTTGATGGGGACAGTGCAGAGGGAACTTTACTCTGTATCTAACCCCGTGCTATACCTGTCCTGGGAGTGTTTGTTGGGGAGGGTGTAGAAAGAGCTTTACTCTGTATATCTCCCCGTGCTGTACCTGTCCTGGGAGTGGTTTATGGTGACAATGCAGGGGGAGCTTTACTCTGTATCTAACCCCGTGCTGTTCCTGTCCTGGGAGTGTTTTATGGGGACATAGTAGAGGGAGCTTCACTCTGTATCTAAACCCGTGCTGTACATGTCCTGTGAACGTTTGATGGGGACAGTGCAGAGGCAGCTTTACTCGGTATCTAACCCCGTGCTGTATCTGTCCTGGGAGTGTTTGATGGGGATGGTGTAGAAGGAGTTTTACGCAGTATATCACCCCGTGCTGTACCTGTCTTGGGAGTGTTTGATGGGAACAGTGTACAGGGAGCTTTACTCTGTATCTGAAACTGCGCTATACCTGTCCTGGGAGTGTTTGATGGGGACAACGGAGAGGGAGCTTTACTCTCTATCTAACCCCATGCTGTACCTGTCCTGGGAGTGTTTGATGGGATAGTGTAGAGGGAGCTTTAATCTGTATCTAACCCTGTGCTGTACCTGCCCTTGGAGTGTTTGATAGGGACAGTGTAGAGGGAGCTTTACTCTGTATCTAACCCCGTGCTGTACCTGTCCTGGCAGTGTTTGATGGGACAGTGTAGAGGGATCTTTACTCTGTATATAAGCCCGTGCTGTACTTGCCCTTTGAGTGTTTGATGGGGACAGTGTAGAGGGATCTTTCCTCTGTATCTAACCATGTGCTGTATCTGTCTGGGGAGTGTTTGATGGGGACAGTGTAGAGGGAGATTTACTCTGTATCTAACCCCGTGCTGTACCTGCCCTGGGAGTGTATGATGGGGACAGTGTAGAGGGAGATTTACTCTGTATCTAACCCCGTGCTGTACCTGCCCTGGGAGTGTATGATGGGGACAGTGTAAAGGGAGTTTTCTTCTGTATCTAACCCCGTGCTGTACCTATCCTGGGAGCGTTTGATGGGACAGTGTAGAGGGAGCTTTACTGTGTATCTAACCGCGTGCTGTACCTGTCCTGGGAATGTATGATGGGGACAGTGTAGAGGGAGCTTTACTCTGAGTCTAACCCCGTGCTGTACCTGCCCTGTGAGTGTTTGATGGGCACGGTGTAAAGGGAGCTTTACTCTGTATCTAACCCCGTGCTGTACCTGTCTTGGGAGTGTTTGATGGGGACAGGGTAGAGGGAGCTTTACGCTGTATCTCACCCCGTGCTGTACCTGTCCTGGGAGTGTTTGATGGGGACGGTGCAGAAGGAGCTTTACTCTGTATATCACCCCATGCTGTACCTGTCCTGGGAGTGGTTTATGGGGACAATGCACAGGGAGCTTTACTCTGTATCTAACCCCGTGCTGTATCTGTCCTGGGAGTCTTTGATGGGACAGTGTAGAGGGAGCTTTACTCTGTATCTAACCCCGTGCTGTACCTGCCCTCGGAGTGTTTGATGGGAACACCGTACAGAGAGCTTTACCCTGTATCTAACCCCGTGCTGTACCTATCCTGGGAGAGTTTGATGGCGACGGTGTAGAAGGAGCTTTACTCTGTATATCACCTCGTGCTGTACCTGTCCTGGGAGTGGTTTATGGGAACAATGCAGAGGGAGCTTTGCTCTGTATCTAACCCCGTGCTGTTCGTGTCCTGGGAGTGTTTTATGGGGACAGAGTAGAGGGAGCTTCACTCTGTATCTAAACCCGTGCTGTACAAGTCCTGTGAACGTTTGATGTGGACAGTGTAGGGGGAGCTTTAATCTGTATCTAACCCCGTGCTGTATCTGTCCTGTGAGTGTTTGATGGGGATGGTGTAGAAGGAGCTTTACGCTGTATATCACCCCGTGCTGTACCTGTTTTGGGAGTGTTTGATAGGACAGTGTAGAGGGAGCTTTACTCTGTATCTAACCCCGTGCTGTACCTGTCCTGTGAGTGTTTGATGGGGACAGTATAGAGGGAGATTTACTCTGTATCTAACCCCGTGCTGTACCTGTCCTGGGAGTGTTTGATGGGGACAACGTAGAGAGAGCTTCACTCTGTATCTAACCTCATGCTGTACCTGTCCTGGGAGTGTTTGATGGGGACGGTGTAGAGGGACATTTACTGTGTATCTAACACCATGCTGTACCTATCCTGTGAGTGTTTGATGGGGACAGTGTAGAGGAAGCCTTACTCTGTATCTAACCCTCTGCTGTACCTGTCCTGGGAGTGTTGATGGGGACAGTGTAGAGGGAGCTTTACTGTGTATCTAACCGCGTGCTGTACCTGCCCTGTGAGTGTTTGATGGGCACGGTGTAAAGGGAGCTTTGCTCTGTATCTAACCCCGTGCTGTACCTGTCCTTTGAGTGTTTGTTAGGGACAGTGTCGAGGGATCTTTACTCTGTATCTCACCCCATGCTGTACCTGTCCTGGGAGTGTTTGATGGGGACAGTGTAGCGGGAGCTTTACTCTGTATCTAACCACGTGCTGTACCTGCTTTGGGAGTATTTGATGGGAACAGTGCACAGGGAGCTTTACTCTGTATCTGACACTGCGCTATACATGTCCTGGGAGTGTTTGATAGGGAAATACAGAGGGAGCTTTTCTCTGTATCTAACCCCGTGCTGTATCTGTCCCAGGAGTGTTTGATAGGGACAGTGTAGAGGGAGCTTTACTCTGTATCTAACCCAGTGCTGTACCTGTCCTGGAGTGTTAGAGCCGAC